>OZ024888.1:33401043-33976043 GCA_964017195.1 Siderastrea radians
ATAACTACTGACATGATTTCCATTAAAGGAGATGACCCCATCCCTTGGTTGGCAAAGGTGTTAACAATCCAAGAAAGAGCAAAAACTGTAAAAGTTTGGTATTATGTAGAGGTCATGGAAAGACCTGGCGAAAAGCTGTATGTACCCTATCGTGATGCACGACAAGCACAGGATTGGGTGTCATGGGACTCCATTTTGGGTCTTGCCATGGGTGAATGGAGGGGCGATGCTTGGAAAATGGAATAACTTACAATACAGTTAGCAGTTGAAATATGCTATGACAGTTAACTGTAGGGTGTTGTAATAAATTCTCACACATAGGGTACTGTAAATTAATTTTTTTATTATTGTAAACACAATCTGCCATGGATTTAAGGCAAATTTAGTTATATTTGTCATGAACAGGTTCTCTTATTCCCTGTTCAAATGGTATAAGAACACTTCTAGTGGTAAATTCTTGAGGGCTTTGATGGGTTTAAATGCATCTTATTGGATGGTTAAACATATAATATGCGCAAATATTTTGCTAGTTGCATAGTATTTTTCCAAGTCCCGAAAGTGGGAGGAAAAATATAAGCAACAAGCACAATCTCCGGACGTATTATAGTTTTTATATGTTAAACCGTCCAATAAGGGATTTATTAATCCACTACTGCGCCATTTTCTAGTACATGTGTAATGGCTATAAGTTTTTGAAAGACATCCTGCATCATAAGTGAATCATACTAATCTCACAAAGCGCATGTGAATGAGGCAATCAACACAAATGAAACCATTCATATGCCCTTGAACGTTTCTTTCTGTTCAGTTAAAGAACTTGTTCTGCTAGAAAGGTCATTGCTTAAAAAGTAAAAAAAAGGTCAATTGTTTTCATTTCCTCCGATCATTTTGTTGTTCTGCGCTTTCCGTCCATATTTGCTCTGTTCTACATTGTAATACAGTGTCATATTTTGCATGTTCTCTTGACCAAATTTGTAAAATGGCACTATAGTGGAATAATAATTACCAGTAATATTCAAATTCCTATGAAAAAATTTAATTATGTATCTTGGGGGATTCCTGTATGAATGGTGCTCAAAAACCTTGATGGTAAATTTCTAAAAAGAGTAGATGAATTAAAGAGTCTGACCCACCCAGTTTGCAACGCGCGCTTCTCTTATTGTTATTATCCGGGACACCGTTGTATTCTTCCCATATTTGGGTATAGCTTTCATTGTCCTTCAGCGCGCGAGATTCTTCTCATCGATATGGCGGAAAGGATGCAACTGGAAATGAGCGATAGCGAAGAAGCTCTAAATATCACTGGCGACAATTTAAGTGGAGACGAATACGCAGAACGTCCTGCTGTAGATGCTTACGGATCGCCAGTGAACGTGAGCCGAATCGAACCACGGCTCGCCGTGATTCAGTCGCCGGACCAAGCAGCGCTGTTGTCGCTCGTGTGGTAAGAAATCATCCCAGCTTTACATTTATCCGCTTCAAAATAAGAATATGCATTTCTTCCGATGTTTTTTTTTAAAACTCAAACGAGACTGGCTCTGGCATTGTAGGTTTGCCGCTGCAAAAACACATGTAGCCGAAAGAAGAGTGCGAGGTCGACAGGCTGCCCGTGTCGGAATGCAGACTCCAAATGCACGTCGAGTTGTCAGTGTGGAACGAGCAAAGCTGCCTGCAAAAATGGGGCCGTTGAAGTCCAGCCTGTATTCAATAACCCGAGCGCATATGCACGCCATCGAAGAGCTGTAGAAGAGTCCGAGAATGAAATAAAGGTAAACATTAGTTTAGTACAAATTATCGCACGCAAGCGAGAAAAATTGGCACTTGCTTACAAATTGTTTGTAGCTGAAGTCTCTCTGTTCCTGTCTTATACGATAGGAGTTTGTGAAGAAGCTATCAGAGGTTGAAAAGGAAACCCTTCTCATCAGGGTACTGAGCCAAGGCCGTGGCAGTGTAGAATACGCCAGAGATCTACTAACAGGAGCAAATGATCCAGAGTCAGAGCCGCCAGAACCGGAAAATCCTGCCGAACGATGCAGGATGAGCAGGAAAATGTTTGCTACCAGAAAAGAACCTGTGTTACTTCCTATGTAATGTTCAACACCACCTGTTTAGATCGGGAAGTTTTGCAGTTGGCAATAAGAGCCAGGTGTGACATCCGTGTAGATGAGCCTGATTACTCCACTCAAAGTTACCGGAAGGCCGCATACCGGCAGTACACGTTGTGGAAATATGGAAAACTTGGAAGGCGGAATCGAAAAATTTTGCCGTCTTGTGTAGTTACAACCATTAGGCAAGCTTCTCCAGCTCCAGATAGCAATTACATGGGCCTTCGCCGTTCATAGGTGCATTGAAACAAAGTGCATTTTGCGCTTATTTCCTCACAAAATTAGTATTTTCCCAAGATTCTAAAAAGATTCTGTCATTTTGCTCTTTTAAGGCCCATCAGTGACAGTGAATTCGCTTTGAAATATCAATGTATTATGATGCATAGGGCTAATAAGAAGTATGTGAATGGTCACTATAGCCTGCCAGCAAGCTCTCTTCCCCCCACCCGTCCAAGAGAGTTTGCTTGGAGGCTGTGACAAGTAAGGAAACATTCTCATTGGTGTTTCCATTCCATTGGAAATGGGGATTGAAGGCCTATCTGTCATTACCAGATTTTATTGAAAAAAGAAAACCTAAAAATGCCCCCCTTCTCTCCCCCCCACCCACCCAATGTAACATGTCAACTAGCTAAGTCTGGAAACAGTTGGAGAGAAGTTAGTGTTAAAGCAAAGCACTTTTTCAACCTACAAGTTTTTTCTTGACTACCGGTAAACTCATTTGTAAATATTCTGGGCTATCATCATACTGTAAAGTGCAGCTTATAGGTCCGGGGCATGCACTACTTTGAAAAGGTTGTTTTGTTGGCAAGTGGAAAATGTTTTCACAATAAACATTTTAGGGAGGTCTGTGGTATGCTTATTTATTGCAGGGAACATAACTGATGAGTCAATAGCCTTATAAGTATGCTATGGGGGCTATAGCCTGTATTTTGTAGTATTGGCTGATGAAGTGGGGGAAAAAAATTTTTGTTTTACTGTGCGAAACCAAAAACCATGAACACTTTGATTTGATATTGGGTAATGAAGTGGGGGTAAAAAATTAAGTGTTACTTTGCGAATCCAACAACCATGAACACATGACCAATCAGATGGGAGATCAAACCACAAGAAAAAACTGCAAGCCACAAACCTAATTATTGCTACAGGTTGTGGTTTTTTATCTAGCAGCTGATTGGCTTTTACTTCACAACATAAGAATATTCCAGAAATAATTCTAGTGTTCGTGGCTCCTGGATTTGCACAGTAACAGAATACTCCCATTCACACAAGAAAAGGTCAAAAAATCTCTGTTTCTCATCCATTTTAATGCTGAAAATAATTATTACAAGTGACAACCTTTATTTACCTTTGTTCCATGATATGATGGTTGTCGATTTGGTACACTTGATGAATCATAATGTTGTGCATATATATCATAATTATAAAGACTTCAATTCTTTCTCAGTCCTGTCTCCTGAGAATGAAATTTCTGATATATTTATTTCTTTTCATTTCACTAAAGTATTTCCAAATAAAAAAATTGGGAATTTTGATAGACAATTATGTTAATATTTACAGACAAAGCATTTTAACAAAATTCGAATTTTTCTCATGTTGAAAAGATCAAACAGTGATCAACCAGTAAAACAAACATTCTTAGTTTAGTTACCCAGGTTACTACCCATCAGGACAAAATCAATTCCTGACTTTTCACAGACTTCTCCCTGACAACAAAGGATGACCATTATGATGGCTTCTATGGTATGAAATCATAAAAACCAAATCACTAACAGACACTTTCTACAACTATAGGCCTTCTTCCCATATCTAGAAATATATATCTGGTTAACTGAAAATAAAGTTCCCTGACTTTTCAAAAATAAGAGAATGTAGAATTTCTCTGACGTGATGGAAAATACCCTGAGTTTTCCCTGACCTTGAAAGATAACTGCTTTTCCTTTACTTTTCCCTGACTGTGGGAACCCTGTCACTAAATAGTCTGTTAACACCTATTCTGGTTTCTTTTGAGTCTGAAAGCATGACAATTTAGCTTTGACCAACTCTTCAGTTGAAGGGGCCCTTTTCAAAGCTATTGTTGGTGCAAGGTGAATTGGATGGGGAGACCTCAATGTGCCTGGTAATGGCATCTTTATCTTCTGCACGACATCGCAAGATGTCTGCCTGGAGCAAAGCCAAATGAGGATACTGCTTGGGTTCCTTCACAGGTTCCACCCTCCAGTTTCCTGAACGTTTGGAATAGATCTTTTTAAACTGCCCTTCCATGGTCTTGCGGAAAACATGGAAGTTGTGGTCCAGGGCTGCTAACAAAATCTGCCCAGTAAAGACCTCATACCTGAAATATTAACATTCAGTTGAAGTTATTGTATACTTTGAAGCAGACGAACAAGGAAAATGGTGTGGGCAACATAACCTGTCTCCCAACAAACTATCATCCTAGTTTGTAATTTTTTCCCAACAGATTTCCTTCTATTTGCATGAACATGAACTTACCCAAATGTAATCCGTTTCAGAGCATACTTCAGACGCATCGAGTTGAAGTTTTCTAAGTTGCTTGTATGCCTAGTTTAGATAAATATAACAAAAATTCAAGACTGAGCCATTACTTGAGTCATTTTTTAAATAGATACATTATATATGGGTTATTGGTCAAGCATGAGATAAAGGTGGTGGAATATTGGCCAAATTATTTTATTACAAAATTAGGACCAAAACAAAGTCAAGATCCAGCTGTACTGACAGGTATAGTTTTTAATTCTTAACTCATTACTACTGATTCACTTCAGGCAAGGCTTGCTTTGTAAAAAACCACCAGTAGGCGATGACGACCTGTATAAAAAGGTACTATTATGTAACATACAACCAAGCATATTGCCTACACAGGTTGCCAATGACATAGCAGGATTGGCTTTACTTTGAGTGCTCACAGACCACGCCATACAACAGGGAATACTATAAGCCACTCTAATGAAAAGGTACATGTACATCCATTCAGATCTATTCAGTGATGGGTACGGATTAAGTCAACTAAAAGGTCTGATGCAAGTGTCATCAAAAAACTGTTCTCCCGAAATGTACCTGAAAAACACATAGTGTTCCAGACTCTTTAGCCATTCATGGTCCAACACGATCTTCCGCAACTCTTTTGCAGCCTTGGAGTTCATGGCTAAGTACTCCTTGCCACCTTCCACTTCAGTCAGTGGTCCACGGGAACAAGTAGCTCCATCCCACTCATGCTCCCCACAGATATGGTGCATTATCCCTAACCACTTGTCCTTAAAAGGAGGACATAATACTTATTTTATAAGATGCCACAACATAAAATTGAATACTCTAACTTGCCACAAAATGTTAATTCGAGCAACCTGACCCAAAGTGAAAGTCACATACCTTCAACAATTCAAGATCTCCATCACAAGTTTCCACACAGTGCCAAAAATGGTTTCACACTGGTTCAACCCACTGCAAGAGTTTTTCACAGCCCTTGATCTTCCCAGCCTGCAAAACAATTAGGTTCTAAATTGAAAGAAGCAATATACAAAACAGTCAAGCAGTAATTACAAATATGGCTGGTTCCCCTCGTGTGCATGATGAAGCAAATCCTGTGCCATGATTGGCTACTCACACAGGCAAGCCGGAGCCAATAACTTGCCTGCTCAGGATTGCCTTTTGTCTGTCTGCCCAGTGAATCGCAGTAAACCATGTTATAAAACCTCCATCGTTTGGTTAAGAAGGCCAGATATTGGTCTCATTCTTTTTTCATGTTTATGGTCCCCGGCTTTGTCTCAGCATATCCTGCATGGACTTTATTATCTTACCCATGAATTAAGCCGTTGGCATGCAGATACAAAACAAAACAATATTTCAATTTGAATGTAGAGAAAAATACATATATTTGAACTCTAATGGAAATATGAGAGAAATTTGGGATCCTCACTTTTGATAAGGGCCACTGTAAGCATCGCACATTGAACTATACTAAAATATTATTCACAATACAAGGATGACACAACAAAGAACAAATAAAAACCTCTGCTGTTCTCACAAGAAACACAAGCAAGTCACCACCATGTGTAACTGATGGGTCAGTCAAACAAATTCAAAGTTACTTTGAAAGCATTACTCCCTCCACCTATGGGTTAGTTCAACTGCCAGGTGTGTGACATGAGGAAAATTATATACAAAAATTCCTGTAAATCCAACCAATAACAATCAAACAACACAATAAAGCATAATAGGTAGATAGATGGAAAGGTAAAACTCTCTTACTCCTCATCGCTCACAACTTCTGAGTGAGGGTTTCCTTCCAAAGTGGAGAAGTAGGGATTCCAACTTTGGACCTGCTCGAGAAGAGTCTGGGGAGCAATTGCAGAATACCCTGCCACTTCATTTACATGTGTCGGAACGCTTTGAAGAACGAGGCATAACACAATAGGCACTTTTGTTATTCAATGAGATGGAAATAAGTGGCGGGGTATTCTGCAGGTAAGCCTTGCCAAACATACACACTGACTTCAAAGTACTCTCACTGCTTTCTCAGATAGAAACAAGAACTCACTTGCTAACAGATGTGTTGTCTGAAGCACTGGCAAAGGGTAACGGGGACACTGATAAATCCTCAGGTCCGCGTCTTATTCCAACAGGCGCTGACTGCAGGAACAATTCCTTTCTCTCTGTGAATAAATTCAAAACATTGTCACACAGACTACTCAACATTTGTCACGCACAGAATTTAGATACAAGATCGTTTATTGCCAGCTAGAACATTGGCTGGATAGCACAACAAAGAAGCCAATTTACTGATAACATGTTAGAAACATTTTCTTACCTCGCCTCGGAGTAGAAGGTGTTGAATGTGGTGATCCACGACCATGGTGAGATCCCGGGTGAGTCGAACGCGTACTTCTTGAAGGGCACTGAAATGCTGATGGAGAAGCATTTCGGCGAACTCGCTGTTTGTAATTCTTCGAAGCCCAAGAGCCTCCTTTCGCTCGTTCCACGGATTAAACGTTGACTCTCGCAATTTGAGTCGTTTGATGCCTTCTCGCCTCCGTGGACGTCCCATCTTGGGACGATTCGCCGCCATTGCGACGGAGGAACTTCTGAACAGGCACAGAATCCCACTCGATTACCGTTCGGAAAGTAGCGATTGTCCACAAATAATACCCAGTACAGAAAGAACAATAAACGACGAAAATATTTATGCGAAAATAGAGGCTGCTTTGTGCAGTGACCGCTCGATGGAGAAGGATTACTTTCTCTAACGATGAAATCCGGAGTTTTGGGTGCCCCGAAAATGGCGTCTGAACTTATGTAAGCGCGCAAAGGCTCTTGGGTGGGTCAGACTCTTTAACTGTAAGGCAACCATAAAATGGTTACAACATATACACAACACTGGTTCTAGCTCTTTAATGAGGATATAAATTTACAGTAATGTGCTCTGAATTCTCATGAATGTTTTTTTCAGGAGTTTAGTGAATGGTATTTAAAAAAACATGATGGTTAAGTTGTGAAAATAAAGTGAGAGTATCATGAATGTTTTTTTCTATAAAAACCATGTTTGGATTTTGAACTAATTCCATTAATGTGTTTTGTTTTCTCATTATTAGCAGACGTTCAAAAACCAAGAATGGTTTGTCCTCATTACACATGATGGAATTGGTAGAATTAACATTAATGGTTAAAAGTTGAGGACAGGAGAAAAAAACCATTCATGTTTTATTTTGTTAATGGTATTTCAAGAAAAACCATGATGTTCCCTTCAAATTCATCAATGTTTTTTTGGATTTTTTTCCTGTGTTCTTCGTGCTGAACGTTGAACAGCACTAGTTCGTCTGCCATGTTTGATTTTGAGCATGCTAGTTCCCAGGGAGGCCGTGAGATCACAAACGCATGCGCATTTGTAGTTCACCATCACGTGCGCCTTTGAAAGAATGGGCGCGTGTGTATTCAAATTTATCCAGCCTAGTATAGGCGTTGCCTAAGTTCCACCTGTTTTGATTTTCCAAGAATAACGACATCAATTCTTCTTGCGTGAAGACCTCAGGGTCATTCTTGTTGATCCCTCTGTGGATCCCTCCATGGATTCTTGTTGACCGTTGTTGCTTTCATCCGCCCCCTCGTTTTCAGGATGAATTTGCGCGAAGTCGAGAATGGCTCGGGCAGTGGACATTTCGACAGGGACAGCTAGTCCGAGTTCATTTCTGCACTCCGGACAAGGTACTCCACAGTTGAAACACACTGGCATCTGACTGTCCACAAACCAAGGCATTGTACACGGCACGTTTTCGGCGAACGCATCGCATGTTGTTGGAAAGATTGGTTTTTTTCTGCGCCACTGATCTTGGCACCATTCAGTAAGTTTTTTCGTGGCTCTTTGCCCTGGCGTCCACCCGTCGCTTGCACTTTTGGCCTCTTCTTCTTCCATCTTGACCTTCAAGTGGTCAAACGCCCTCGCTTCCAGCAACTTGCAGACAAAATTCGCCACTACTTCATGCATCTTCCACGTGAACTTAAGATGCACGCTACGCCTTCTGCTTTGTTCCTTACAATAAAACCCAAGCATTAAAATAAACTGCCAAACAGCGATATCGTACAGAGGTCTGAGAAAGCCCAGACGATTTGTTGATGGCATTTTTGCAGAGTTGACTGCAGTAAGCAAACTCTACTGAATATGTGTCGAGAGAAAAAGAATCTTGCACATGACATATGGAGATTTTGAATGCTGAACAAAGAGACGACCGGGGACGAGTCAGGCGCAGCCAATCAACCGGGAGATTTCGTGACAAGAAGCCTGCTGCATTTCCGGTGTTTTGTAGCGCTACGGAACCGCGCTCTTTCGGAAGGTCACGTTCAAAGAGACAGAACGAGTAAACCGGCAGTGATGGCAACTTCCTCTTCAGCTACTGCAGCTGCATCAGCCGCAACAGGACCTTCAAAGAAAAAAGCTTTACCTCATTCGTTTTCAGAACTTCTCAACGTCGCGGTATATTCTTTTTGTTGTCAGGCGGGTGTAAGAGCACAGCACAAGATGCGAGGGGATCCAGTGTTGGAGGGAGTCGCTGCGATGCTTGGTCGATTGATATCGACCAGCAATCCAGAAGTTGAATCATCTTTTAACGAGATGACTTCTACAAGGCTAGGTAACTTTTAATACTGTTTATAAGTACATGTAGCTGATTCTCAAGAACCTTCATAAACCTCTCTCACACTTACGCAGAAAGCAACCGCAAAGCAATGCGGCGCACTTGCAATGGAAGGCCGCCCGAAAAAAAGATCACTTTGTGCAAACAATCTGCCATTTGTCTCGTTCACTCTGCTAATCAAAAACTGTTTGTGATCCAGTGTTTGTCTCGGGGTGACACAAATGGATTTCCGAATTTTCTGTCACGCCGCCGCCGTGAAAAAAATTTGCGATTTCAAAATGGACGCAATAAAGAAGTAGTTGAACTTCGTGTCGTGAAATTTTGGTCTGAAATCATAAAAATTTAATGTAATAAGGTATTTCTTTCTTCAGACGTGAACAAAGAGTGATGCTGGTTAGAATTATAAACCCAAATTATTTTGTCACAACCTCATTTCTGGGGTGGTCGACATTTGGTGCAACGCAACCTGTATTCTGGGTAACCACAAGTCACTTTGATTCGCCACCAGTGAGTCTCAACACTGCCAAACAACCTCTTAGAAAGTAGTCATACCATTATATTTATTGTTCTTTAAACATGGGTAGAGTGGGGGTGACCTCATTGATGGCCAAAACAGGGGTGGCAAGGTAGCGGTAACTGCAGTGTGGAAAATAACGTTTGCTAAACATGCTAAAGGTTTGATGTGGCTCTGCTAAGTGGGGGGGGGGGGACTCACAGAACGGGTCCCTAGAAGGAATTTCCCTAGACAAAACTGTCTTATTGTTTAATGTGAGCTCTACTTTGCAATTGGAAATTTATTTGACTGCACTGTTTTTTTTCTCTATATCATTTGAGAGCTATTGCTAGTTTTGACTATGTTATGCAGCTCTTCCTCTCCCAAATGCAAAATAGACCAGGTTGCATAAGACCACTTTCACTGTGCACACTTAAGCATTACACTTATGAGTCTGGTATAGGTACACTTGCGGGTGTTGCACAGAACGTACTGTGAAGTGCCTCACTCGGGTTACCTCTGGACAGGATTCTTGGTCGCAACTTATCACAACATGCATGGCATTTCACAGATGTGACCCAACTTTTAAAGTTCCAAGATACTTATTATAAGCATGCCATTTATCAAGTTTTCTTGTTCTGCAAAACAGATATAGTTTAACTCAGGCTCTTGTTTTATTACTGACAGAATATTGCAAAATAAACCATTATGCTTCGTGACTTTTCATGTGCATAAATTTTAGTGACTGCAACTGCAGACTTGCAAGTCTGCAGTCTTGTCTGCAGTCTTGTCTGCAGTCTGCGGTTGTCACACTGTTACAGTAATGGATTTGTCAATACTTAGCCCACTCATCTTATCCCTCACTCAATCAATACAAAAAAAAATTCAACATGGGGCACAGTTGATGCAAAGTCATGACCAACATGGCATTCCCTAGGATGGGGCTCGGATTATCTTTCATTGAAAATAGACTCGAAATGATTTCAACTAAAGTCTAATTAATTGTTATAATTGTAGGTAATTGGAGGCCAGGTCAGGAGCCCACCAAGGAGTTGCTGACATTAATTTCATCCAGAATGAAAATTATGAAGGCGAAGGGAAAAGTGAAGGAAACTACTAATCCAGTGGTGCCATCACTTCTTCTTGAGGAAAAAGTGTTGTACAATGAGGACAAAGATCGCATAAAGACTTTATATTTTCCAAGGTGCTGGAGGTGCAGCCGAAAATGCCAATTTTGTATCAAAAGGAAGAAATGCTTCCCGAAGTTTGGAGATTTTAGTATGGAGTAAGAACACACATTTCCCGAATAGGTCCAGAATATTGATTGCTAATGAGAATGCATGCTCTGGCATGACGAGCATCTCAGTGTCCTCACTCATAAACTGTCACCATTTAATTACACTTGTGTACAGTTTGTCATTCTGTGAAATATGAAGTTATATGAAAATGTCAAATACCCCAACCATATACGATATACTAATTAAACAATACCTGACTACAATAGTTTTTTAGTATATATAATCACTCTTATGACCTTTAATTATGTTACAGACTGCATTTGTAGAAACTCCATTCATGAATGAAAAATAAGTAACAATTGACAACTAATGATCCCTGGGACTCCAAAAATTTTCAACACATTGATCGGCTAAAAGGTTTAAGCCTTCTGTATTTTGGTAGTTAAGGTAGGGTGGGTGATGTTGCCAGGGTAACACAGTTAAAAAAATATATATAATCTTTAGTTAAATATTGTCAAATTTTAGGCAATTCAGTGCTTTACCTACTTCATTTCATTGGCTATGTACTATCTAATATCCAGCGTGCGCTCATGGAATACTGATAATATCATTGACTATTTGCAAATGGTTTTTGTATAACATTTGTTCCTTGTTAACATTTGCCAATTGTTATGCTTACAATGTTGTCCATTTATTTGGGCCATTTTTTATTTAGTGCTGTGCTAAAAAGGGTGTTGATATTTGCATGTTGAGAGAAAAAACAAATAACGAAAATTTCTTTGTTTAGATTTGCCTCTCCCTTTCTTGATTTAATGGATGAACTTCTTGGCAATGAGGTTGTTGATGAGGATGAGGAGGATGAATCAGATTTGATGTCACCCGAAGAAGCAGATGAAGGTTACAAAAATTTGATGAGATGTCTCTCAGGTAAACTCTTTCCAAAGAACTATGCAGAAGAAGGAGATGAGGAGGATGAGGATGATGATGATGATGATGACGATGATGAAGAAGAAGAAGAGGCATACGATGAAGAGGAGACAAATGCGAAACAAGAGGTGGAGACAGATAGCGGGGAGGATTTGAATGATGAGATGGATGACATGGAGGTGGATGTTAGTGATTCAAGTGAAGACAGCAATGTAAACAATTGAACAATTACATCTGATATTGAAATTAAGTAGCTAGAAGCAAGGATGTAGCAAAGGACCTGGGGTGCCTGTGACCCCTTCTTCGTGGAAGGGTTTCAGGCAGGCTCCACCATTACAATATAAGAACAGATCATCAAACTTTTATTGTGAATCATTTAATTTCAGGTGTGACACTTACCTTGTGGAGTAACCCTTTAAACAAAGAGTTGTGCCCTGTGACTGCTCTTTTTGCATGGCTACTTGTGGCAGGTTTGTTAATATAAATATATACATGTTAAGTGCGAAGGCAGCTTAGATAAAGATAGATAAATAATGTTGTATTTCAACATTGTCATTTATTTTAGTTTTTTTGGATTTTTCTTTGTTTGGTATCTATATGCCTAGAAAAGAGCAATTTGAAGAATCAAAACTGAATCAAGAAATGCAGTATTTTTCACACAGTCAAAGCTCTCCTTGCAACCTCTCCTTAGCAATCAGCCCTGGTTTATTTTACTGCCACTGCATCGTGTGCAAACCCTGTTTTAATTGTTATGCAAACACTGCAATTAAAGTTCTCATTAGATGAACTTTACTCATTAGATATTCGTGGGGGTTACCTTTTCCCAAGGGTTGTGAAAAACAACCGTGCTGTCCTGCGAAACTGTGCCCGTGGAGTCACCACCTACAGGAAAACCTTTCTTGAGGTATGATATATGCAGTTTTATATTCATCTGTAACAGATTTAGTTAACAAAATGTATTTATGCTGTTAGCTAGCCATCAGCTGGGTGTATTTCTTCACACACACAGCAGCTGGTATTGATGAGAATCAGCTACATTCAGGCACTTTATAACTAATAAAATTAACTGCCTTAATGTCAATTTTATTTAGATGTCCAAGTCTCTCTTTGAGAACGACTTTACAACGCACAGCATCAGGCGATCGTCAGCACGATGGGCTGCCCGATGTGGGGCAGATAACAGTACCATAAAAAGAGCAGGGAGATGGTATGTTAATGATGCATTAAAATTGTAAAACCTATGTTCAAACTAACATGTACAGAGGAACAAAATCCTTTTGTTTTGTTTTTTTGTGCAGCCAACAGTGCAGTGTAATTGAATTCATGAGGTGACCACATAAAACAGAGTCGTTACATTATCATTTTAAAATTGGCAAGATGTCTGTATTAGTTATGTGCAAAATAATCTTGGTCTATTAATTAAATAAAGAAAGTAAAAGCTTTTTTATTTTAGTTTAGAGCAAAATTCATTTTTTAATTTGTGCTTTAAGTAAATCACCTAGTATGCTGTTAAAGGTAACAATAGTTTCAGGCTTAAAAGGGATTCAGTCCTGTGACAAGATGCCAGTGTGCATCAAGGTGAGAAATGCACAGGAATAAGCCCACAAAATTTTCTTTTTACTTGAGATTATGTTTATTTCACAAGTTGGAACCCAGGCACATGAAAAAAAGCTCAAGGACAAGAAACCTTTGGCAGCTGACCTGTATCCTATAATGCAACATCCATCATTAGTATACACCACACAAGTGAAATAGTGCTTTCCGTGCGCTGTTTGGTCAACTCGGAGGTGATTAGCAAAGTACTCTTCACCTCCAAGCAGCCAAAGAGAAAAAAATGACTCCTTGCGTCACTTTGGGTACCGAAAGTAATGTTTTGGTCCACTAGTTATTCAGCCTGTGTGGTATATACTAAAGAAATTTTGGATCAATGTAGGTTTCTGGGAAACTGCCCACCTAGTACCCCTCCCCAAACCTAACATTAATCCTTACTTATCCCTTTGGGCAAAATGTTAGGTTTGGGGAGGGGTAGGTGGGCAGTTTCCCAGAAACCTACATTGATCCGAAATTTTTCACCTCAGTGTTGGTGAGAGTGGAATATATTTACCTTTAATTGCTGCTTTGCGGCTTGGTAAATATCGACCACTATTCACCTCCTCTTCGATGAAAAAAGCACTGTGCTTGTGTATGGTGTCTGAGGCTGTGCTTATCACAACTGTGAACATCTTTTTTGGTTATGCTAGCTAGCACTAATGCTTGTGCCAGTTTGTTAGCTCGTTTTAGAATTCAATTGTCCATTTACTTACTTCTTTTAAATTTACTCTAGTATTTGGTTGGCAATGAAATTTTTGTTTAAAAATTTGTATTTAATTAAAAAAGAGTAGTCATTTTGGCTTGACTGCTTATAGTTTTTTTTTTCTTTCATTCAGGAAATCAAGTAGCTTTGAACTGTACACACAAGATGCCAGAGCTGAAATGATAAAGGAACAACATGATGGGAATCCAATATTTGATCATAAAATGTGGATGTTTAAACCTCTACGATAGTTTATGGCCCTTGTGCAAAATAATGTCTTGGATTTTTAGTGTTATGTGCATAAGCAGGTGGCTGATTACAATGTTATGGGCCGTTAACAACACCTGGATCAGACCAGGTCGGAAAAGACTGTATTGACAAAACCCGGACCACATCGGACCGGATGTACTCCGACTGACAAACCCGGTTCATATTCAAAAAGTTGCATTGCCTTAAATTCCCGTAAAGTCTCCTTACTTCTTTCTGTGCCATCTTCGATTAGAGATATCACGTGACTATTTTTGGATCATCATTTTTAATTTGTCATTTGCATACCTACATATGTGTAGGGGCTAGAGTGCTGCTAAATAAAGATCCTGGTCACGTATTCTTTAAGTTCCCTTGAGGTTAGTAAGATCAGGATTCCACAGAGACATTACTGTAAATTTATTTCACTCAAAAGCCTTTCATATTTCATCTATTACTGTGTTTATAATATTATTATACTACAAGCAGTCCCTATTTTTTCGCATAATTGGTCGGTCATGCGACTGTGCAAAAAATAGAGAGGACTCGCCCTGCCTCGTCTCCATTTTTTCCCGAAAAATGGGGACTGCTCAATAGTCTTATGCTATTTTACCCTGTGTTCATAGATTCAAGCTTTATAAATTTAATCTAACTATTATGAAATTGTCATTTCTTATACTTGTAATTAAGAACAAAAACATATAAAACTGTTAACAATTGTACAACATAAAACTGTTAACACGTACAACTTTTAACTGCAGACCTCTTTGTATAGTATTAAAATTTTATCAAACTTTCAACAAACTGTACAACTTTTGACTGGCCACCTTGTCTACAATTTATCAAGAAGGAATCATATTTTTGCATGCACAACTTTCCTTTTTCAAAACAGTCTTTCAGGTATACACATGAATACCCGGCCTTCTTCTTATGGATTTAATTTGGCCTGGTAATGCTGGCAAAACACTGCAAGATATGTAATATTTCTTGCAATGCAGACTACTCTCGAAATTTTAGTGGTACAACTGTATATACGTTCAAAAATCCCATCTCCCACTGCCCCACAAGTCAACAGTTCATCCTTCAATAGTATTTAAACCTAAATAATGTACTTTGATATTCTATTATGTCAAGGTTGTAGCTAAGAAAACACACTGCCAGCTCAGTGGCAAGGCCAGCTGGCTTTTTTAGCTTTTGCAGCTCTAAAACTTTGTATTCATGTGAAATTTCCGCCTTATTCCTTTTCAGCTGGTCAAATTAGCCGCAGCCGGCCCTTAGCGACTTTTCTTTTGTGTACATCCTGCTTACATTGGATCATTTATTTTTCAGGAAATTAAAATAACTGTTTTATACAGGATTTCTACTTTGTGATTTGAAGACAAGATTAAAAAAAAAAACGGTATTGTCTGTATTCCACTTTTTGGAGACCTGCTCTTTGATAGTTGGGCCCTTTTTTCAAGAACATTTTTTTTTGGGGGGGGGGGGTCTAACACCTGTCCCTGGGAATCCATGGAACGCAAAAACGCAAAAACGCAAAAAGATGGGTACTGGCACATTTACCTATAATGCTTAGTGCATAAAAAGCTGTAAAAATGAGTGACAACACACAGAACAGTTCTAAATCCTTTAAAAAACCTAGCATTGACAATTTTTGAGGTAGGGACAAGAATTACCCAAATTATTATAATTTTTTTTTGTGTGTATTCAAATTTATCCAGCCTAGTATAGGCGTTGCCTAAGTTCCACCTGTTTTGATTTTCCAAGAATAACGACATCAATTCTTCTTGCGTGAAGACCTCAGGGTCATTCTTGTTGATCCCTCTGTGGATCCCTCCATGGATTCTTGTTGACCGTTGTTGCTTTCATCCGCCCCCTCGTTTTCAGGATGAATTTGCGCGAAGTCGAGAATGGCTCGGGCAGTGGACATTTCGACAGGGACAGCTAGTCCGAGTTCATTTCTGCACTCCGGACAAGGTACTCCACAGTTGAAACACACTGGCATCTGACTGTCCACAAACCAAGGCATTGTACACGGCACGTTTTCGGCGAACGCATCGCATGTTGTTGGAAAGATTGGTTTTTTTCTGCGCCACTGATCTTGGCACCATTCAGTAAGTTTTTTCGTGGCTCTTTGCCCTGGCGTCCACCCGTCGCTTGCACTTTTGGCCTCTTCTTCTTCCATCTTGACCTTCAAGTGGTCAAACGCCCTCGCTTCCAGCAACTTGCAGACAAAATTCGCCACTACTTCATGCATCTTCCACGTGAACTTAAGATGCACGCTACGCCTTCTGCTTTGTTCCTTACAATAAAACCCAAGCATTAAAATAAACTGCCAAACAGCGATATCGTACAGAGGTCTGAGAAAGCCCAGACGATTTGTTGATGGCATTTTTGCAGAGTTGACTGCAGTAAGCAAACTCTACTGAATATGTGTCGAGAGAAAAAGAATCTTGCACATGACATATGGAGATTTTGAATGCTGAACAAAGAGACGACCGGGGACGAGTCAGGCGCAGCCAATCAACCGGGAGATTTCGTGACAAGAAGCCTGCTGCATTTCCGGTGTTTTGTAGCGCTACGGAAACGCGCTCTTTCGGAAGGTCACGTTCAAAGAGACAGAACGAGTAAACCGGCAGTGATGGCAACTTCCTCTTCAGCTACTGCAGCTGCATCAGCCGCAACAGGACCTTCAAAGAAAAAAGCTTTACCTCATTCGTTTTCAGAACTTCTCAACGTCGCGGTATATTCTTTTTGTTGTCAGGCGGGTGTAAGAGCACAGCACAAGATGCGAGGGGATCCAGTGTTGGAGGGAGTCGCTGCGATGCTTGGTCGATTGATATCGACCAGCAATCCAGAAGTTGAATCATCTTTTAACGAGATGACTTCTACAAGGCTAGGTAACTTTTAATACTGTTTATAAGTACATGTAGCTGATTCTCAAGAACCTTCATAAACCTCTCTCACACTTACGCAGAAAGCAACCGCAAAGCAATGCGGCGCACTTGCAATGGAAGGCCGCCCGAAAAAAAGATCACTTTGTGCAAACAATCTGCCATTTGTCTCGTTCACTCTGCTAATCAAAAACTGTTTGTGATCCAGTGTTTGTCTCGGGGTGACACAAATGGATTTCCGAATTTTCTGTCACGCCGCCGCCGTGAAAAAAATTTGCGATTTCAAAATGGACGCAATAAAGAAGTAGTTGAACTTCGTGTCGTGAAATTTTGGTCTGAAATCATAAAAATTTAATGTAATAAGGTATTTCTTTCTTCAGACGTGAACAAAGAGTGATGCTGGTTAGAATTATAAACCCAAATTATTTTGTCACAACCTCATTTCTGGGGTGGTCGACATTTGGTGCAACGCAACCTGTATTCTGGGTAACCACAAGTCACTTTGATTCGCCACCAGTGAGTCTCAACACTGCCAAACAACCTCTTAGAAAGTAGTCATACCATTATATTTATTGTTCTTTAAACATGGGTAGAGTGGGGGTGACCTCATTGATGGCCAAAACAGGGGTGGCAAGGTAGCGGTAACTGCAGTGTGGAAAATAACGTTTGCTAAACATGCTAAAGGTTTGATGTGGCTCTGCTAAGTGGGGGGGGGGGACTCACAGAACGGGTCCCTAGAAGGAATTTCCCTAGACAAAACTGTCTTATTGTTTAATGTGAGCTCTACTTTGCAATTGGAAATTTATTTGACTGCACTGTTTTTTTTCTCTATATCATTTGAGAGCTATTGCTAGTTTTGACTATGTTATGCAGCTCTTCCTCTCCCAAATGCAAAATAGACCAGGTTGCATAAGACCACTTTCACTGTGCACACTTAAGCATTACACTTATGAGTCTGGTATAGGTACACTTGCGGGTGTTGCACAGAACGTACTGTGAAGTGCCTCACTCGGGTTACCTCTGGACAGGATTCTTGGTCGCAACTTATCACAACATGCATGGCATTTCACAGATGTGACCCAACTTTTAAAGTTCCAAGATACTTATTATAAGCATGCCATTTATCAAGTTTTCTTGTTCTGCAAAACAGATATAGTTTAACTCAGGCTCTTGTTTTATTACTGACAGAATATTGCAAAATAAACCATTATGCTTCGTGACTTTTCATGTGCATAAATTTTAGTGACTGCAACTGCAGACTTGCAAGTCTGCAGTCTTGTCTGCAGTCTTGTCTGCAGTCTGCGGTTGTCACACTGTTACAGTAATGGATTTGTCAATACTTAGCCCACCCATCTTATCCCTCACTCAATCAATACAAAAAAAAATTCAACATGGGGCACAGTTGATGCAAAGTCATGACCAACATGGCATTCCCTAGGATGGGGCTCGGATTATCTTTCATTGAAAATAGACTCGAAATGATTTCAACTAAAGTCTAATTAATTGTTATAATTGTAGGTAATTGGAGGCCAGGTCAGGAGCCCACCAAGGAGTTGCTGACATTAATTTCATCCAGAATGAAAATTATGAAGGCGAAGGGAAAAGTGAAGGAAACTACTAATCCAGTGGTGCCATCACTTCTTCTTGAGGAAAAAGTGTTGTACAATGAGGACAAAGATCGCATAAAGACTTTATATTTTCCAAGGTGCTGGAGGTGCAGCCGAAAATGCCAATTTTGTATCAAAAGGAAGAAATGCTTCCCGAAGTTTGGAGATTTTAGTATGGAGTAAGAACACACATTTCCCGAATAGGTCCAGAATATTGATTGCTAATGAGAATGCATGCTCTGGCATGACGAGCATCTCAGTGTCCTCACTCATAAACTGTCACCATTTAATTACACTTGTGTACAGTTTGTCATTCTGTGAAATATGAAGTTATATGAAAATGTCAAATACCCCAACCATATACGATATACTAATTAAACAATACCTGACTACAATAGTTTTTTAGTATATATAATCACTCTTATGACCTTTAATTATGTTACAGACTGCATTTGTAGAAACTCCATTCATGAATGAAAAATAAGTAACAATTGACAACTAATGATCCCTGGGACTCCAAAAATTTTCAACACATTGATCGGCTAAAAGGTTTAAGCCTTCTGTATTTTGGTAGTTAAGGTAGGGTGGGTGATGTTGCCAGGGTAACACAGTTAAAAAGATATATTAAATCTTTAGTTAAAGATTGTCAAATTTTAGGCAATTCAGTGCTTTACCTACTTCATTTCATTGGCTATGTACTATCTAATATCCAGCGTGCGCTCATGGAATACTGATAATATCATTGACTATTTGCAAATGGTTTTTGTATAACATTTGTTCCTTGTTAACATTTGCCAATTGTTATGCTTACAATGTTGTCCATTTATTTGGGCCATTTTTTATTTAGTGCTGTGCTAAAAAGGGTGTTGATATTTGCATGTTGAGAGAAAAAACAAATAACGAAAATTTCTTTGTTTAGATTTGCCTCTCCCTTTCTTGATTTAATGGATGAACTTCTTGGCAATGAGGTTGTTGATGAGGATGAGGAGGATGAATCAGATTTGATGTCACCCGAAGAAGCAGATGAAGGTTACAAAAATTTGATGAGATGTCTCTCAGGTAAACTCTTTCCAAAGAACTATGCAGAAGAAGGAGATGAGGAGGATGAGGATGATGATGATGATGACGATGATGAAGAAGAAGAAGAGGCATACGATGAAGAGGAGACAAATGCGAAACAAGAGGTGGAGACAGATAGCGGGGAGGATTTGAATGATGAGATGGATGACATGGAGGTGGATGTTAGTGATTCAAGTGAAGACAGCAATGTAAACAATTGAACAATTACATCTGATATTGAAATTAAGTAGCTAGAAGCAAGGACGTAGCAAAGGACCTGGGGTGCCTGTGACCCCTTCTTCGTGAGACATGTTAACCCTTTAAGCCCCGATAGTGCCATGTGGCACATGAGGTCATAACTTGGTCAATATTTGTCAATATTTGAATTTTTGCAACCAAACTTCCCTTGCAAAGATCTGAATTTTGAAAGCATAAAATTGCTCCTCCCCCCTTTTTGTGACTTGATTGACCAGCCCTATTACTTTTGAAACTTATGTGAGATGCAACATAACTGAAATTAACCACAACACTGAAAGCTACACAATAAGAAGTACACACATTTTTAAACGTTTTTCTTTTTACGTTTCAAAGTCATTTCTTTCATGATCATTACTTTTTCATTATTTGTTGACATGTTTTATGAACTATTCTGATTAATACCTTTCAAATGGTGTATCATACACAGACATCCATTTAATATTTATTGATTTAGGAAAATAGACCAGTCTCCTCGGGGCTTAAAGGGTTAATAGAAGACATTTCAACTGATGAACAGTAGGCAACTTGAATAGAGTAAATTCATGATACATGGAACTTGACTCATCTATAATGGCTCTATTTTGTTAGCTTGTCATTCGCTCTATGCTCACTGCTCATCCAAAAGAATGTCTCTTAGTAAAATATAGTATTGATGTCGACATGACAGTATGGAATACACCCTCGGCCTGGGTATGATACAGTGTGATACTCTTGAAAAATCCAAGCCATGCTCCTGAGAAGACTACAACTGCTTTCCTTACAGTTGCTTTGTAGCCCAAATAGACGTTTTTTTAAGCCTTGTGCACCAGTCATTTGAACCCCCCCCCCATCATTAAGGGATAACCGGTACATTCACTTTTACTGTCAGTGAAATGCAGTGAAAGCCTTCTTTGCGGGGGAAAGTTCAGAGTGAACTTCGCACCCTCAAAACATTTTTTTACAAGTTAAACTAGTGAGCAGCACTTATACAAGCGATTTAAGTTAATTGACCAACAGTCTTGGAACCTGAATCGGGTGAAAACGAGGCAAAAACCTACAGTTTGCCCTGGGTACCAATTGGAGGGGAGGGTTCCAAAGACTGGCTCATAACAAATGAAGTTGTGACATTAAATTGCACGAAATTTTGATATACAGGACCATTCTTGTGTTGGTCAATTTATGTTTTTAACTCTTCCTTACTGTGTATGCAAATGAGAGCATGAAAAAGTTACAATGTGATTTAGTTTGATAATTTTTAATGCGTTTAAAAACATTTATCTCATTTGACACACCAATAAGCACAACTTAAGCAGAAGCAAATGTTGTTATATGCTGTGGTGATCTGTATGAAATCGTTTAGTATTTTTAGTAATAAAGTTGTATTCTTGACGTTGCTTGTTTATTTGTTAGTACGCTAAAAACTTTAGCCCCTTAATTTTGGTGGTATAATACAGGTTGGTTTAGAATCATCCTCAGTCAACAAATAAGTCCCGAGTCTCACCTGAGCCACTCTTTTTTTCAGTGGCCAGGATTCACAGTGTCTCATTTCAATTATTTATAAGGTTGGGTTAACAAAAAAAAGGGTAGTAATCTCTTCAATTAAATTAAAACCAGTGAATGACGATCAATCCACTGACTACATTCAACACAATTCCCCCCCCCCCCAGAAAATTTATTTCTTGGTCAGGTCATGCGTCACGCTTGTCCGACTGATACACATACATTAATATCTCATGGTCTGAAACAGCGAGTTGACGTGAATTGGTAGTATTAAAGAGGCTCAGTAACCATGAATTAATAAAATTGCCTTAATATCAAAGAAATTCAAGGCGTATTCCCGTGATGCGTATTGAGATAGTTTATTGTTGGACCTCAGGCTGAGCCTCCCCGTACAAAAACTTTTTGAGTAGCCCCCTACACCCCCCCCCGGGGGGAGAAAGGGTTAAATAGTCTGGAGTCATAACCAATGCGATTTGGGTTTTGTAAAAAAAGCAACAAATAGGATTAGCACCCCCCACCATCCCCCAAGGCAAAGTCTGTGTCCGAGCCAAGCGGCCCAAGTGGCCACCCCCCCCCCCCACCAAAAAAAAAAGACCCCACAAAATGTAATGAATTATAAATCGAATACTAGATCGCAACAGAACTCCTTAATGTCATTGATGCTGTCTGAAAGTCTTTCAAGTGTACAACAGATTTTCTATCTGTCTGTCTGTCTGTCTGTCTGTCTGTCTGTCTATATCTATCTGACAACAACACGAGAAACACAGAGAGGGTCCCACTCGTAGTCACCTATAATCCAGAGCTCGGTTACCTCAATAGGATCATTAAAGAATACCAACCTGTACTGCACGCTTCACCAAAATGCAAGGAGGTTTTCAAGGAACCAACACTGATTTCATTCCGCAAAGGAAGAAACCTTTCAGAATTACTTACCAGCAAACGACTACCAGTGGATCGTAACCATCATGCACAGCTACTCAATAACATCACAATACCAGACCCTCCAGCCAGTACATACCCAGTTTGCAGCCGCAGCTTTCAAACCAACAGGAATTTGAAAATTCACTTTACACGCGCACACAAGACAACTCCACCTGACCTCAGCAATCAGCCCGGATTCTGTCCCTGCCACACTGACAGGAGGTGCGCGTCATGCAAAACTTACGGAAAGTTTGGGCAAACCATCGAGAGTACAAATACCGGTGAAACTTTTCAAATACGCCAGCATATTACCTGCCGAACAGCGAATGTGATTTACGTAATCACTTGCGTAAAATGCAAACAACAGTATGTAGGGGAAACCTCTAACTGTATAAGAACTCGTGCAAACCAACACCGTTCGGACATTACCACCGCTAACAAGAACATTCCTACTGTGCGGCATTTTACAGCATGTGGTCTTGAACACTTTCAACTGACTGTCGTCGAAAGGGTCAGAAGACACGATGTTGAAACCAGGCGCGCGCGAGAAAGTTACTGGATTGAACGTATTAAACCCGCCATAAACGGCCAAACTTAATTTCACATTATGTACACGCGCGCGCGCATGTCGGTTAAGTTTTGACTCGAAACGAGATTCAAACGCGCGCCACAACCAATAGGCTTGTTTATACGCGATTTCCGTTAGTATAAGTTTTTTTAAATGTTGTAAGCAAACCTTAGTGTAGCAGTGCTCCTGAAGAAGGCCGTTAGGCCGAAACGTTGAGCATTAAAAGCCCTGAAAATGACAGCTGGAGTTGGAGATTATTGTATCACAAGTCAAAAATCTATCTATCTATCTATCTATCTATCTAATAATAAATTGTAAGACCAAGGAACCAACTCCAGTTTGGTGCATTTGCTTTTGTAATTTCTCAACGTTTCGGGCGTAGCGCCCTTCCTCAAGAGTACAAGCTTTTTACTAGAAACGGTTTGTTTCGTGACAGCAATAAAATTTGAATTTTAGCGCGCGCACTAACAATTATTTGCGCAGCGTGAAAAATTAAAAATAATAACAATAAAAAAAAAACAATGAAATAAAACGCTTAAATTTGTCCATTGATTGAGGGCCTTAGTTTATCTATCCAGAAGATTTCTCTGGTTTTTCTTATTAATGTACTTTCACTACGTACACGCTCTAATATGTATAATTTAAAACTATCCAGTCCACAGTTTCTAAAATGGCGCACTGTGGGGATGTTTCTGTTTCCCAAGGTAATTTCCGAGCGATGTTGGTTAGCTCGTGTTCGTATATTGTTTCCCGTTTCTCCTACATATTGTTGGCTGCACTTTGCACAGTTTACAAGGTAGATGACATTACTTGTTTCACACGTTGTATGTCCACGTAGGACAATAATTTCACCTGTTGCTACGCTATTTATTTTCTTTGTAAACTGGCCATATTATCTGCAGCATGTGCATCTTGAATCTTTATTGCACGGCCAGAAACCAGGTTCAGTGTTTGGATTAATTTGTGTGACGTTGTGTCTGTGTGAAAAGTGGATCTTAAGGTTTTTATTGGTCTGAAATGTGCGGTGGCAGATGTTGCACGTTGTATCAGTGGCGTTGGGGGTGTTAGCAGTGAGATCATAGTGTAAGGTTGTTTTGCTGTTGGGTGATGGCTTGAGTCGCTTGCTTGTTAGTGTCTATCTATCTATCTATCTATCTACATAACTACATAACTGAACATTATCTCAGGCTGTAAGCCTGAATGGTCCCGTTGAACCATCTTCAAACTTGCTAATTGTAGCCATAAGAGTATAACATCTTGATATCGACCTCTTAGTATTCTTTAATTATGAGGCTGCAGGGGCTTTATATGAACGGTGATCTTTCCTTTGCTTCCGAAAGATCACACGAGAGGTAAGCTTTGGCTTTTTTTTCGTTTATTTAGTTATTTTTTTCTATTTATTTATCATCCAGAAAAATGTTTCTAAGTTTTACTTTAATTTGCATGCGCTGCAATTTTTTCCGTATGGTAATTTTTTGGCATTTTTTCGTCACAACTGGGCATTACACTAAAGGTGTTGTAAATACTGATAGCATTAATTACACTGTTATTGTTCGCTTCGGCTAGGTCCTTTTGTTTGTGACTTTGTTGTTGTATGAGTCATTTTAATAGAAAAAATCGGTGATGTCCATGACAGATTTTAAACTTGTTTCTTTGAATGTGCGAGGCTTGCGTTCTTTAAACAAAAGAAAGGCAATATTGATGTGGCTTGTAAAACAGAAAGCGGATATTGTTTTCCTTCAGGAAACGTATAGCTCGAGTGAAGATGAAAATTTTTGGAATACGCAGTGGAAGGGCAAAATGTTATTTTCACACGGCTCAAATCATAGTAAGGGCACTTTAGTCTTAATAAAACAAGTTTGCCGGGATGATATCGGTGGAAAAAATATCAACTGAAAAAAAGAGTTAAAATCCAACACGCTCCCACATATTCCCCCTTTCGACCCTCTTGAGTATGCGTTGGTGCTAAATTCTGCAAACGTGTCTGTATCAGAAATAAATACCAAAAAGTTGTATGAAGCACAGGTGTCTGATCTACGTGAAATCCCTACAGCACAATCTAGATTTAATGAAATGCTTCCTGATTCTGAGCTAGTGTGGAAAAAAATTTATAGCTTGCCCTTCCAAGTCGCGTTAGATACGTATACCAGAGATTTTCAGTATAAAATTTTAAACAGAATTCTCTTCACTAATGCAAAATTATACAAGCTTAAACTAGTTGAATCTCCTTTATGTACTTTCTGTGGCAAGGACGAGGAAACCCCCGAACATCTCTTTGTATTTTGCCAATCCTCTAGAGCTTTCTGGAAAGAAATCTCTAGCTGGTTATGTAAATGCGGTATTGATACGCTTCCTGATTTAAACGATCAAGTTAATATTATGTTTGGTTTGTTTGATGCCAAGAGCCACTTTATGCTCTTGAATCATATTGTGTTAATAGCAAAGCAGACAATCTTTTTCTGCAGACGAAAATCCATTGCTCCAAGCCTTATCGTCTTCCTTGCACACCTCAAAAAGATTTTGAAAATAGAAGAATACCTTGCCAAAGAAAAGAACAAATTAATTCTGCACCTTGAGAAATGGGAAATACTTTTAGAAACACTAAGTTGAAATTATCAGTTTTTATTTGCTCCTGCAGCCGCCGCCCTCCTTTTTTCCCTTTTTTTTCCTTTTTCTTTATTTATTTACTTATTTATCTACCTCTTAACTTATTAATCTATTTGTTTTGTATTACTTTATTAAATTACTGTTAAAAAATCTGTAAAACTGGAAAAAATTAATAAAATATAAAAAAAAAATCTACATAACTCGAACTATGTCATCGTTTTATAGGACATACTTTGAGATAGAAAGGCAACTCAAAATGTGTCATCGATCTTAAAAGCCGCATTTTGCAATAACGCAAAACACGTCTCTGTCTGAAAACCATGTTTTGCGATAACTCATTCTATGGCCTACATTCTAACTCAAAAATTTGTCCGCTTGTTATTTTATGTTTGAAGAGCTAATATCGGCTGATTCATCGTTTTATAGGACATATTTTGAGATAGAAAGGCAACTCAAAATGTGTCATCGATCTTAAAAGCCGCATTTTGTAATAACGCAAAACACGTCTCTGTCTGAAAACCATGTTTTGCGATAACTCATTCTATGGCCTACATTCTAACTCAAAAATTTGTCCGCTTGTTATTCTATGTTTGAAGAGCTAATATCGGCTGATTCTGAAACGCATTTATACAATATAGCATTATTTCAAAATACGGCTTGATTGAAACACCACAGATTGAAACATCTCAAAGTGCGGTATGTCTACGCAAAGAAGCCGACGAGGCAAATGCACTTTAGTTTCAGGCAAAAATCTCTAGATTCTTTCAGAAAACTAATAAAATGAATAAGAAACAAAAATAGTTAAGATGGGAGTTCAGTCAAAGCTCAATGCTAATAAATATCCCGACATTGTAGCGCTGACATTGAATCCGTACAGATTGAATTAACGCAAAATATGGCGTACATGTATTGTGCCGTATTTTGATATTGACTCTAAATATGTCTTTTGGCCCAACACCACATTTTGCGTCACCTCAATCTATGGTATCACAATCGTGTGCTATACCCACCCATGACTCCTAAGCCATAGATTGAGTCAACGCAAAATATGGCGTACATGTATTGTGTCATATTTTGATATTGACTCTAAATATGTCATTTGGCCCAACACCACATTTTGCGTCACCTCAATCTATGTATAACCCGACTCCTAAGCCATAGATTGAGTCAACGCAAAATATGGCGTACATGTATTGTGTCATATTTTGATATTGACTCTAAATATGTCATTTGGCCCAACGCCACATTCGGCGTCAATTCTAATCAATTTATGGCATCTTGTTCCATACAATAGGAAATACAGCCAATCAGAATACATGAAAGCCGTTGTATATTTAACAATTATTCCACGAGGGCGCCTTTGGTCTGAGATGTTAGATAGCCAACGAGGCGCGTAAAAAACGCCCAAAGAATTGCAATATTTCAGCTCACCAAATGTTTTCGTTGACACGTTTCGGCTAGCATATTTGTGGTCAATGGTATATGAGCTCATATACAATTGCCTGTAAACCAATCAAATATACCATTGCTAGTTTTTAATTCTATGGAATATCCCACTTGTCACTTGTATCTTCTTGGTATACACACGAATATGGTAGTCGATACACATCAACGGAACAGCTTGGAGCTCGTATTTTGCAATTCTTTGGGCGTTTTTAATAAAATAATTATTCTACTCGCGTTTGTTGCATATCCAATGCGCGCTTGTGGAATAATTGTATACACCTCGAAAGCGTTGCATAACTAGTATATAACCGTGCAAAAATATGGCGAACATGACCGCGGAAACCATTTTAAAGTGGTAGAGGTAAAAATTTGGCCAACAAAAACAAGCGTTTGGTCATTAGGTTTATCGTTCATTTGTGCGCCACTTTTTGAAGTTGCCAAAGTTTTCTAGCGTTTCTTCCGCGCAGCTTTGCAGAGGTTTTGTTACTTGCAAGTGGTAAAATTCAGAATCTTTACAGGTTATCCATGTTAAGACAAAGAATTCTGACGTCTTCGTTGTCATTGTCGTCCACCACCGTAATCATTACCATAATTTTAAAGAGGAAACAGAAGATTATGGATCATTTAAAACAAAGACGAAGATTGCACCTTTAATACTCAACGATTCTCCTTTCCAGTATAATTGACGGAGCTTACTATCTCGTAAGAAAAGTTTCAATTGTTGATTTGACCAATATACAGTAACGCGTAAATAAAAATAGGTCCGCACTGCGTACATGTGTCTAGTGCTGAGCTTGATTGAGCTTTGTGCATTACTGTATTGCTCGGTCATGGTAGCGCATTAATTAGGATTTTGTTGGCATAGACTAAAGATGTGTAGAAAGGGTCAAAATATCAAGCTTTAGCAGTGGAGCAGAGAAATTCGTGTAGAAATAATCGAACAGTTGCAAGATGATCTAGAAAGGCTATCTGGAGTAGATTAGTTGATTTAGCATGTACTATTTGTCCAGGGTAGACGCTAACGAATAACTTAAATTAATAAGCGCGCGCGAGTTAACAGACATCTCGAGAGAACATCGTGTCGACGTTTGTTGACGTAGTTAATGCCTTAATTATCTCAAATTAGACTTTTTCCGTTTGTTCTACGTTGTCATCGGTTGTTTACTTCGGGTTACGAGACACTAACGAGTGATTATCGATTACTATTATGTAGAGAAGAATACCGCAAAATAATTCGTGTACGCTGACACGTACACGAGAAACCTTAGTGGAACTTGGTTAGTATGACATCATAATTTGCCGTATATGAAGTACTTACTGAAAATTTTTAGCGTTATAGCTTAGTGTCTAGTAGTGCTTCGCACTAGACACAAAAACCAGTAAAATTCACAGCATTAACTTGCCCTGGTTAAAAACATATATTCGTCAATTTCAATAAAAGCGAATAGTTAACACAAAATGTGTACCAATAATCTACCAACCAATGTTCTATTCACTAAATGTGTATTAAAATAACTTCAACGTACTATACTTTTTTCAAGTTCAAATTGTATACCAAAAAACATAACACGTTACATATCCTTTTGGTTACGTGTTTTTAAAGTCACACGCGGAAGGATTTTAAGGAAAGGTACACTGTGCCTCGGTATGCTATGAACATTTCAATAGATTTGTGGGCTCTACCAGTTAGTAAAAAATGCGATTTTTACTAAGGATTTCCAGAGAATACTTAAACTCAAAAACCTATTCATTAATAGACTTAAGGTGGCTGATCACAGGTTATGATACACGTGCCCCAATTGCGCTAACGTTATTGATTCTATTCTACGCTTTGAAGAATGACTTCGTTAATCCACTATGTAGTTCATGAAAAGTTTATTCATGCACATTATTATTAAATTTTAATAAGTGCTTACTGGGAATTACGTGCATTTCTACTTTTTCGCTCAGCTTCGTTGTTTTTTAACTCTGGAATTTCCTTGCACAACCAACAACGGAGTAAGTTATTCCGAGGAGAAAATATCAAATATGGAGAGGTATAAAACAAATTTTATCAGCACCACGTGTTTTGCCTTGTAATCTTTGCACCAGAAAAAGCGTTTGCACTTAAAACAGTGTTCAGCCACCTTAGCTACAGGTACTTGTACATGTATAAGCTACTTTCTCTTGCTATTCAAGGCCTTGTAAATTTTGCCAGGTTAAACTTCATTGTATTGAGTTTTAATGCTGTCTTCATCGAAGTTGTTTTGTTCGAATAACTTATAAATAAATTTTCGCTGACTATAGATAGAGATATTGCTCCCTTTGGGGGATTTATGATTTCTCATCACCACGGTCCAGTCTTTTAATGGGGGGCATCCTGGACAACCATTTTCCCAGATTTCTTTAACCTGATGCAGCGTTTCCACCTTGCGTGGTATATGTAGATCATTCAGCCATGCCAATGGCGAGGAATGGGAGGAACCATACTGCTCAAATAATAACAACGTTGCATTATCAGTTATTGAGGGAGCACAAGTGTTGGATGGCTGCACATTTCGGGATGATTCCAGATGCAAGGGTCCAGCAATAGGTTGGAATAGAGGAGGATTTGAACACTGGAGTTGACGAGGCCGATTGACAGGTGCAGGTAAAGGCTGGTCCAAAGATGAAAAAGGAGAAGACAGGACTGAGGATGAACCAAAAGAAGGATGGACTGAACTCATATGAGGTTGACCTTCAAAGCTGGACCATTGACGGTTTACAACTGAGCTGGAAGACAGCTGATTAAATGATGAAATGGGATGGAGATCCTGTTGCACCGATGGTAGAATAACATTTGGTGAAAATGACACAGAAGTTGTAGCTGGTGGGTAAGGACTGGATAAAGTTGACCTAGTTGATGCACTTGTAGGTAATGTGGATACAGATGATGTCAAGATAAATGATGTTGACATAGATGATGCCAAACTAGATGAAGCCAATGTAGATGACGTTGATGCAGATGAAGCCAATGTAGATGATGTTGATGCAGATGAAGCCAATGTAGATGACGTTGATGCAGATGAAGCCAATGTAGATGATGTTGATGCAGATGATGTTGATACAGATGATGTTGATACAGATGATGTTGATGAAGCTGACACTGATGTAGATGTTGACAATGTGGATGGTAATGTTGTAGATGTAGGCTGCCCTGGATTACTGCCCTCCATCATTGAAATAAAAACGGATGACCAATACGAAATTTGACGGGCAGCATTCAATGCTGAACTGCAGGCTGTTCCATCAGGGGTCTCGGGGGTGGCCTGAAAAGCTTGCAGTTGAGAAGACACTTCCCTCAAAGAGGTAATAAACGGCAATGGGCGAAATGATGTAGGCCCCTCACTTCTGGTATTAGTGATGGCTGTTGCCCCAACAACTGCTTCATAATCCCTCACAATTGTAGGAGCTGAACGGTGGTCATCACTGTCAAGAATTTCTACGATTTTACTTGATTCCCTCAGCTTTGATAAAAATTCCATTAATTCACTGTCCTGTGCACAAGATAATAAATAATTACATCAGATATAAAATATCCTGGAATAATCAATGTAGTACACTGTATGTGTCCAAACCCAAGCTACAATAAATAAATTAATGTAAGTCAAAACCAAGCCAAAGGTAGATGAATGCAATTATTGTAAACAAATTTCTTTTTTCTTCATGCATTTCAGAGGTTCAGTTTAACAGTGAAGTCACCAATTAAGTTGAATGAAGTATTTTTGTATACTGGTTAACTGTAAAAACATACAATACTTAAACATGAATATGTTTTCAAATGGGTGGACTATAAAAACATGGCATATTGAAACATTGAATGTTGAACTGCTAAAAGCAGTGAATAGTAAAATGTAACTTAGCACATATTACATGCAAAGTCATGATATATTTATGAAGATATTTAATGAAAAAATAATTTACCTCATTATTTAGATCACTCTCTGAATCGGAAGCATCCTCATATTCAGATGCTGATGAATTCTACAAAGTAGGCAGGGCAAAAAGATAACAATAAATTTATTGTTACATAAATTTTCACTACATGTAAGTTAGTTTGTATGTATAATTAAACAGTGAAGCCTACACACTGAATTCTACACACCCTTGTTGCAGGCACAAGCGTCAAATTTTAAAAGAAAATACTTGATCACCATTTAACAATCTCAAGGCAGTTTAACAAGTCTTATAACAGTTGACAGTCATTTCAAATTTAAACTCAACATCAGCAGTGCAAACAATAGTGCAACCATACTAACTTTGGTATCATGAAAGCAAATCTTGGCCAGTATTTGCAGAAATGCCCGTACATTCAATGGTACAAACTTAATTCACACACAAGGATAAAGCCATTGCACTCTTATTACAATAAAAGTACATAACAATGTACCTCCACTTCTTCCTCCTCCTCCTCTTCTTCGTCTTCAGACATTCGCTCTTCAGGCAACAACTATGATATAAAAGGAAACAGTTCCATGTGGAAATGAGGAAAAGCATGATACATATCAGCTATATTGATGAAAAAGCCCAGCAACAGTGATCGTTTACCTTCCCCTCCCCTCCCCTCTACCCCTCCCACTACTTGTAAAGTAAAGGTCATAGCAAAGCAAATCCTTCCCCCACATTAAGGGGAAAAAATGGAATTTCTGGACATTTTAGTATGTTGAAACCCATAAAATAATTGATATGAGGTACAGTGGAACATTAAGGAGAATTGAATGGCATTTGAGAGCATGTAAGCCCATTGATTTTTTCTGCAATTTCTATTTTTTCAACATTTCTACATTGTAATTCAAGTGCACTAGAAAAAATTCAGTGTGTGCATAAAACACTCAGTAAATTTTCAGCCAACAAGAGTCCTTTTTAAATTTTCCACTTTATACTATGAAGAATTTATATTTCTCATCCTTCAATCCCACACTCTAACCCTGAATATGCCCTGTGATCTAATGCTACATATAAAACTTCAGAATAACTGGTTCATTAGATGGCATTTAACCACATTTTTATTCCTGTACAAGCAATAAATTGAAAATGTTTTAAAGAGCTACTGAGAAATTGCAATTCTCTTGCAAGGACAAGCAAGCCAATGCTCATACAATTTCCCCTGCTGGATCAACAAAAGGCCACATTATTGAGCAGTTGACAATTTTATTGGGTCATCTGATTTCCTTGCTCACAACAATTATTTCTGTTTGTAATACAAGATTAGCCAAACACCTCATGTGACGCAGCCAGAACAAGGGAACCCAATTTTCAGACTTTGTGATTTATGTTTGCTTTTTAATAAGTTTTCATCCCAAGTAAATTATTAAAATGAATAGAGTTAAAACACAAAATTATCAGGCATTGCCCTACAGTATCATTTTCAATAGAAATCTTTATAATTTTTTACAAGTTAATTTATTTAATAGACCACAATAAACAGCACAATAGACAAGGAATGTCAGGAGAACACAAGAAAAACTTGTAAATCAGCCCCTGATTTGTTCAATTAAACACTTGAAGAAAACAAGGAAATCACTATTTGAAAAAAACGTTTCTGAAATGTTCATTGTGACACTTGTTTGAAAGAATGTTTATTGATTGGGCAGGCTGAATGTTTATTGTTTTGCAACCATTCAGACACAAGAAGAAATCGAAAGATGAAAGGTTTGGATAAGTCACGAAACAACGAGTTCGCTTTTTCTTCTATGATAAATCCTCAATTTTACCGCTATCAAATACTGATGTTTGTTGTTCTTTTCCTATTTCAGCACTTATGCATACAGGTAAGTACAAAATTATCATGAATGATATTTTGCTGAAAAGACGTTGAATCGAACAGACAAGATCATACACGGCTAGGCAACGCATCTGCGAGCATAAGAGTTATATTCTTACATGTAAGTGTTTTTAAAAAACAGCAGCTTGGTCATGGTGTTGTTAATAACAATCATTTCAAGGATAAGCTTTTTTTCTAGCCTGCGCCACAGACGAAACTAAACCCCTGGTTAAGTCCGTCTGCGAACCAGCGCCAAAATCCTTGTTCTGGGTCTTGTTCATACAGTATAAGTGAAGTGACGACAAAGCAAAAAGCTTGAACAAAATAAATTTATTTACAAGTAAACTTGCTATGAAAAACATGTTTACCTAATCTAGCTGGAGCACGAGGTGAAACGAGTAGTTCAAAGTGCAAGTAGTACAAACAATTATTTTGCTTTAGTGTAGCCCACTTTTACACTGAATAACTACAGTGAATAGAGATGATTTAGTGTACGTTTAAATTTGTTTAAACTTTGCACACGGTAAGAAATAAAAGATAAGTTTTAAATTTGCGTGACTGAGCAACCCGTTTCAGTGCGCCGATGTTAAGACAAATATAGGAAAGAAAAATAAGATGGGAATATGCCCACAAAATGTATTGACGTCATTTTGTATAAAGCAAAACAACAAGAGGATCATAAAACTATTTTCTATTCTTAGAAAGCAGAGAATGAACTCTTAATTTTTTTTTGGCCATGAGTTGTATTAAAGCTACCCAGTGAAACACCTGATGCTGACGTTCTTCAAATTGTAAAATGGAAGCCTTTGATCTATATTTACAAGCGAAGGCTTGCTTCCATTATGTACCAGGTCTTCAATAACTCTCTACCTGATCAACTTACATCCCTGCTTGGAACACGCTACAACGATAATCATTATAAGACGTTCTAACGACTTTTCTCTGATACACTATAATAGTCTACTCGGTAGAAACAGCGTCAGATATCGGGGGCCTATTATATGGAACTTAATCCCAAGAAATATCAGAAACGCTGCCTCCTTACAACTTTTTAAAGCGACTCTTAAACGTGCCTCTAAATCTATAGACCAAATTCAGTTTGAAAAAGAGGCTTGCTTGTTGAATTCCAAGGATCCTAACTTCGTATATTTTTAATTCTCTTTTTATATTTCTTTGGTATTAATAGTTATATGTTTAGTTTCTCTATTATTTAATGGCAGGTCCACACCAGCCTTATGGTTGCCCTACGAGACCTGCCTTAACAAAAAGTTATGTATGTATGTATGTATGTATGGAAAGCAAAACAATACGTGGATCGCAAAACTGTTTTCTATTCTTAAGAAAGGGCTGGAGAGAATAAACTCTTAATTAATTTTTAGGCCATTAGTTGTTCTGCCTCGATATTATGATGGATTTATATTTATCTTGCACCTATGGGCCAGCATATACATTAAAGCTTTGACCGCATATTTTAATATCAAAAAGAAAACATTGTTACTCCAGCAAAAAATAAATAAACAAAGGGGAGCTTTGCTTTTAGGCTTGCCTAAATCTATGTATTAAATCTGTCATATGTACTGCTATTGCAGTTTGTTTTGGCTCTTTCATATTTGCAAGATTTGTTTTTATCTCTCAAAATGTTCGCTCTGGAAGGACATGATTTTAAATTTTCCGTGAATATGTTGATTACTTTCAGCTGTTGCAAGATGTGTTGCTTCTTATCACGGATGACATATTTATTTTTGTCCAGTTTAGCCAGAGACTGCGTACCTTTAAGTACTTCGAGAAAGCTATCAGTTTGTTTTAGAGAAATGTTATAATGTCGTTAAGGTTTTGTTTCTTGCATCAGTTTGAGCTTTTGAGCTCGATGTTTACGTCTTTGCCTCACTTGTTCGCTGTGCGACATTTGTAATAGCCTACCAGGTTAAAGGGAAATTTGAAATGCTCTTCCGGTAAATCATTGAGTCCGTTGGGGGTCCAGAACAAGGATCGTGGCACTGCTTCGCAGTCATTATTAAAATTAAGTCTGCGATGCAGCTAATATTTTTCCCATTTGACCAAAAAAGCTTGCACAGAAAACTTTACATCAGTTTTCCATTCACCATAGTTTGAAAAATGGTACTAGATGAAAAGGGAACGTTTTATGTCAACATTATACAACATCCAACATTCATATACAAACCATGTTGGATGTGGTGTTTACAAGTATAATAGCTCATTCAATGTAAAAACAAATAACTTAAAAAGGCTATTGTGTCACTGTTTTGTTCATTTAACCGAAATAATTTTTAAACTTAGGTTTTCGTTTGTGAGCCGCGCAGGTTTAGTTTGTGAACCACGCGATTTCGTCTCGTCCCTCCCGTCATGCCAATGTGAATTCACGATGATTTTCTTTTCACCTAAACAAAATTCACTGTATAGATACGTGCCAGGATTTTATTTATGCTTAAGCTTTCATCGCGGTACACAGTCATATTATTATGCTTACAACAAAAGCTTATGTTTTGAACTTTACCACGCTAACAGACAGTGCTTTTTGACACGTGGGAACGTTAAGTTACGTGACATAAAATTATTTCGGTGCTCCGAGTAGAGCGGGACTTTAAACAACATCATCTTTCTCTCGGTGATTCCGTTACTGTCAAAGGTCTTTTAAAAACTTTCAGAACGATATGAAATAACCCAGGTTCTTTCGGAAAACATGCCAATGCATGAGTTGTTACGGCGTAGATCTATCAAAGATCAAAGCAGATCAAAGTGAGAAATGATCAGCAGCGATAAGATTGTGAGCAATAATTCAGAGCAACAGTAGGGAAACAGTTAACTTACGTTAGGATGATTGTCTGAAGTACTGCTAGTGGATGCGACGGCCTCCAGTGAGTTGGAAGCAGTTGAAACGACCGAAGAATCTTGCTCGTCAACTTGCTCACGTTCCGCCATTGTCAACACATCGACAGCAAACGTGAAAGTTGCTTGGGTAACCGCGCCTTGATCCTTGTAGGAAAATTTGACGTCACTGTAGGAATTGTAGGAATTACTGTAGGAATACACCTCCATATATGGCGCCCGGAAAAATATTGTAATTCTGTTACGCTTTTCACGGTACGTCCGATAATATTATTTTTTATGTTATAGGAGCTTCTTGTGACACCTGTCAAAATCAAAAACAGAAAGCTGGGACATTATGTACCAAAAGGAAAAAAGGAATTTGTAAGTGATTTTTCATATGGGACTTGAAACATTTAAGTGTTTTCAGCCATTTCCTTTGGCGGTTGTGTTTCATGAAACAAGGGATTGTTCACATTACATTGTATGTAGGTATTTGTGTATTTAATTTGTTGGAAATTTTTTGTGCTATTCCAAACATAGTACAGTACAGTGTACATCACTGCATGTATGCATGATGTTTCTTCACAGAAATATTTGTCAGTGAACCAGTTAAGCTGTGTATTTGGATATCAATCATGGTACACTTAAAGTTAATGTTTTCCTCTTAACTTGTGCATAGATTCCGTTCCAAGAGACAGAGTTCACCATTGATGCTGTGGAAGACATTCTTTGTAGTCATTTCCTTGGAGTTGGTCGTATCCTAGCAAAGTCATCATTCGATTTCCATATAATGCGAACTTTAAAGGGCCACCTCTCAAAAATAACTCGCATCTAACTGGAACATCTCTTTACTTCTGGTGGCAGTCATTACTGGTAAGTATTTTGTAATATATCAAGATTTGTCCTACATGATTAAAAGGGTGGATCCAGAAGGGGGGAATTCGGGGGCTGTGGGTAACGCCTCACCGTTCCTGTCAAAGTTAAACATATTCAAGAGCTACTTTACTTTAATTACTACACCATGTACCCTTTAAAATTTTGTGGGGATAGTAATCTTGCAATAGCCCCATAGGGACTCTCAGGCTTTGACGCTCCTTTACTTAATCTTAATGACATCATTCCCCTTTATGACTTTCTTTGTCCCCTTCCACTGATGCAAACTCTGACATTTTACTGAATGATGTACGCTTTTGTGGTTACAGTTTATATAAACTGTAACTACTTTGCTATCGTCTTGTAAGTGAGTAATGTAATGGCCAAAGCTAACTCGAAGTTGAAGTTCGTATTTATTCGACTGGTGCAATTTCAATTTGTAGGTTTTTGACAGGCATTTCTTAGTGACAGGTGTTTCTCCCGGGAATGTGAATCGAGATACGTACCTTAGTGCAATCTGTTACACTACACTTTTACTATAAGGGAGCTAAAGCAGTGACGACAACATCAGCAGCTCAAACAACACTGCGCTGTTTTAAACTTTATCGCTATTATTCCATCTCATACAATATTTCTGTAGTAATGGTGAATTCTTAAGGACTGAATCCAAGTTGTGGAAAAGAAAAAGGAAATCTTTGTCTTGTGTTTACATGTATCTCCTCCATAAAACGTGAAAGAAGGAAATTTCAAGTTGCAGTAATGCAGTGACGATAAAGAAAATAAATGTGTTGTTTTCTTTTTTTCTTTTTCATTTTCCATTAGAGTACTGAAGATGCTGAATCACAAGAGAGTATATGTAAGGCATTTCAGCGGATTCTCATTAGCATACTAATGAGGTTGGTTGGGTTGAGTTAATGAGATGCAGAACCCGTCGGAGGCCAATCGAACCCAATCGAACCCGCGAAGCGGGATGGGAAGCGGGATGGGATGGGAGGGGAGCGAAGCGACTTCAAACTTGAAATTTTTCTAAGTCTTACTAAAAGAAAAAGAAGGTGCGCCAGCCGGGACTCGAACCTGAAGAAGATTTGACGACATGTCCAATTAGTAACCTAATACTTACCTGAGTGCGCCAGCCCCGGGCTGACTGAGTAATAAGGTGAATGGGTTCTACTAGTAGGTTCTTTTTAAAAATGAAATGGCAGAACGTGGTTTCGATCTCTCTGGGTTACGAGCGGCTTCCACTGCGCCATTCTGCATCCCACAAGGACAAGCATTCAATTCAAAAGTGATATATAAGACAAACGAATACGTAATGAATAGTACCAGGTAACTAGAGTTTATTCAGCGGGAGACTTGGTTCGCTCGAACCCGAACCTACAGGCGGGTTCAGTGGGCTTACTGATATCTCGAATAAAGCTAGGAGTCCTGGTCCGTTTCTTTTTCTTACAAAAAAAACTGCCCCAACCAGGACTCGAACCTGGGTTTTTGCGGCCACAACGCACTGTCCTTACCACTAGACGATCGAGGCTATACGTTCCATATGGGACACAGAGACATTATATTTGACACAACATCGAGTATCGTTCGATTGTGGTATTTTATTTCTGTTCAGAACACTCAAAAATAGCCTGGTCTAACAAACACATCGCTTGAACCAAGTTCAGGCTGTTGTGGTAATGTTTTTGCCCGTTTTTCAACAGGCTCATCGTCTTCATCACCGGCTTCGTCTACTAGCTCAGGGAAAGGAACCTCAGCAGTATATTTCTAAGAGTCGTACCTTTGGTTCAGGCGGTGCTGTTCTTTCAACTAGAGACAAGTGTGGTATCAAGAAAGATGTTCACGACGACAAACTTGAAGTGCAAGGTACCGTTAGCGACATCCTTGATCGGCTAGAACAACGTTTGCTAAAGCTCGAGAATGCTGCAGTTGAAAAACTTGGAAAGAGTGTGAAGACTCGTGAAGAAATGTGTCCCGCCCCCTCCAAAAGAAGGAAGTACCAGGAGAAAGAAGAACCAACGCCAAGCAGAAAGTCAACCCGGGAAAAACAAAAACCAAAGAAATTGCAAGAAAGCTGGGTGGCAGAAGAGCGAGAACTTATCACACAAGTAGGAGCCAGGATTAATGTGCTTTGGACTGAAAATGATCTTCAAGGAACCAAGTTCAAACCAGGCTGGTACGAGGGGGAAGTACAACAATACAATGACGATAATGATGTCATTCGCGTACTTTACAAAGAGGAAGAAATGGCGACATCTTCAAGGACCAAAAACCTCTTTGACTTGAGCGTTACTGTTGCTTTGGCCGAGGGGCTAATAACCTTAAAGCGGACAAAAACATAATCAGTTAAAACAAACAGATAGTACAATGGAACCTTAACGTAACAAAGGGCCGGAATAGAAAATTGCGTTAGCTTTTACAAGGTTCTACTATATTGAAGTTCTTTTTTTATGTTACTCTAACTGAGAAGAAGAATATTGTTCGTTACCTCAGAAGACTTTGTTACACAGAGGTTCGTTATAAAGTTGAGGTTTCACTGTATTACATACTAGCTGAGAAATCTTAGTTTCGTTGTAAATCCCGCATTTCCCATTTAATCGAGTTATCAAAACACCATTGTAACTAATTTCTTCAAGATTTTTTTTAAAGGTTTGTGAAAAATTTTACATTGAAATTAATAGTTAATAGGAAAACAAAACAAACACGCTTCCCAATCTGCAAAAGCCTGGTGACGAATATTGTTCATAGCGGACTTTTGACACGACGCACTGGACGAATCTGAAAGCGATCTTAAGCCGGTTGAATGTACATGTTAAAAATTCATTTCTTGATTGGGAGCAGTTTCAAGTGCTTTTGCTTTGGCTACATAATTTCTCTTCAGCATAAATTTTGCGTTCCCGATTTTCTGACGAAAGCCAAAAGACTTTTTGTAACTATGGCGGACACAATAACTGAGAAAGCGGTTCACAACAACGCCAGTTTCAACATTCCTTCCACTGCACATTAGAACTACAGGTCCTTGAAGGTAGGATGTGTGAATGAAGTTATCCAGTCTTACGTTCTAAAAGAATTTGGACGATAAAGAAGTTTAGACTTTGGTTATTCGAAAGATTTTGATTTAGAAGTTCTCGATCTTCAGTGGACGAGACTGACCTGTTGTCTCGAAAAGCAGGCGAAAAGTATTGACTGTTGAACTCTTTTATCATATTTTTTTACTAATCGTATTACTTTAGGACCATATCTAGCGCAGAGTAAGGTTGAGGGCAACTGAGTTTAATGAGTTAAGAATGTATTAAAACACTCGTTCACTTTTTCGTATTTTTGCTCCTTTCTCTTTTTTAGTTCCACGCGATAGAATTCTTAGCTTAATATTAGCTAATGCTTCAGAAATTACGTGATTGCGCGTATTTTCTATTAAAATTAAATTCGATTTAAGCCTAATAGTTTTTTTTCAGGAAATCCAGGCGGGAGGGGGGGTTTTTTGTCTTGGAAATCCAGACAAGAGGGGGGGTCTTGTGCTTCAGGAAATCCAAGTGAGAGGGGGGGTTAAAAAACGACCCCATCCGTCGGGGGGGGGGGGATTTTTTCTGGAATAACCCAATATCTTCATTTTTCTATTTTCAATCGGTAGAAAAGAACTGAAAAAGGGAAAACTGAAAATTGAAATTTTCTGAAAAAAGTTGATTTTCAAAGTTACATTTTCCACAACGAAAAGAAAACTGAAAAATCGTTAGGAATTTGCCCCCTAATACAACAATATTTTGCACAGTTTATGACTATGTGGAAAAAGCAGATCTCGGAAAGGGCTATCAGAATCCAAAAAGAAAATTAGGGCTAAGAAGGCATTTTTCTGAGATATCTGAGCTTAAATTTTGAAAGAAAGTGCCATGCATTCTTTGTTTTTTGACGGTTTTTTTAAGAATTATGGTTGCTTATCTATCTCTGAAAAATGCGTCGCTACCCACATTTTTCTTTTTCGATTCCAATAACCCTGGCTAAGATCTGCTTTTTCCCAATAGCCATAACCTTTGCAAAAATACATCTCTATTAAGCCGCCAATTTCTAATGTTGCTAACATGCTGCAGGCCTCGGTGTCGTTCGGGGTTTCGCTTGTACCGATCGATGTTGATGTGTCGCTTGGTGAAAGGAGCTCTGAATATTTTCAAAATCGTCTTTATACATGTTTGTGAACGCAGTTAACTTCTCCTGTATACCTAGAATACATATAAGCTTTATTTTTCTATTTTCAATCGGTAGAAAAGAACTGAAAAAGGGAAAACTGAAAATTGAAATCTTCTGAAAAAAGTTAATTTTCAAAGTTACATTTTCCGCAACGAAAAGAAAACTGCAATGCAAAATAAAAAAATACAAAGTCAAATTATTTTAAGTTCGATATTTTATTTTCCCAATTTGATTCTAATGAGAAAAATGAAAATAATTGCTTGGTTTTATTTTTATTTTCCCATTTTCAACTAGAAGGAAAAATATGATTAAATTTCGAAATCTTCAGCTTGATTTCAATATCTAGTTTTACATTATTTTACCTTAGCGAGAAAAAAGACTAACTAAAAGACCTCGGCAGTAAAGAACTTTGTCCTTTGCAATATCTCAAGCGTAAAATAATACGCAGGAGATGAATAACTTTCCTGCTTAAAATATGCCAGAAAAAAATAAAAACAGCACGATTCAGGTCACATGGACCAAACGTGGGTCCGTTTCCCGCCAAATTGAAGGCTTCCTTTGTGTCTTCGCGCTTACTGTGTCAAAGATGGAGATGGACGGTGGGTTCGGCCCTGAACAGTTTGTGCTTTGGAGGGGAGCGAAAAGAATTGTTGTCGGCGAAGACAACCTGCAAACCTCAAAGATCTCTTCAGTCTTTAAGGTGAGTCAGCTGATATAATTTTTTGTAGACGAAGAGCGAACGATCAAGTTCGCATGTGATCACACGTGTGTTCGCATGTATACAACGCAATGGCAGACCTCTACAACGAAAACAAAAACTAATATATTACCGACCTGGACAGACAAGGCACGATGTTTGGAGGCATTTATCTGTTATAATTGCAATTCTGAATCGTCTCGGTAGAAGTAAATAACTAAGTCAATGAAAATTGTGAAATTCAACCGCGAGCACACGGATGACTCTCAAATCGTAAAAACTATTTATTAAAAATAGTTCCGTGAGAAAATATGTTTAACAGTTATGCTCCTGCCACATAGCTATACTTCTGCAATCTGAACATGCTAACAAGTCAATTCCTGGAGCCTTTATTTGACGTTCTAATGTTATTACCTCCGCAGATCTGTAAATTGTAACTTTGTGGAACTGCAAATTTGATTTGATTTATTTTTTGATTGCATTTCTACAAATGTAGTTTCCTGAAAATGTTAAAGTCATCTTACCTTAGCGCTCTATTTAATATATAATTATTGAGCTGGCTAAGTTGGCACTATTTTATCCTTTACCTGTTATTGTTATCGTGTTATTTCACCTTTTTCCATCATTCAATCAAGTTTTTCGTCGTTACGGGTAGATGTATAATTTGCACCAATGTAAATGCAAACCAACGACCGTGTAAAAATTCTTCCGCAACTATGTAAACAGTCGCACGTGGGATCAATTTTATCCTGTTTATCTGATGCGGTGTATCTTTCATCTCATCCGGAGATTGTGCAAAATGTTATTTTTCCTCCAGGTTCCATAATGCTCATTAAGCATTATTTTTTTTATGTCCAGGGATTTTTTAAATAACTAACCGATTAGGAGTCAGCGGGGGTGGGGGGGGAGGGGGTCGGGATAGGGTGTGGGGTGAGTGGGTTGTGGTGTACATGTTTTTTTGGGGTGGCTTAGCATAGGAAGTGGGGTGCTAGGCTCCAGAAGTTAGACATGTGAGGGAGGAGAGTGAACGTAACTGGAAAGGCATCCTGAGCCTTTCAAAGGAAAGAAGTCTCTGTAGGATATAGTGTAAGTCCAACATTATTTGTCTGCCTCTAATTATAGCTGGCTCCTGAGACATTATATCTGGAGGACGACTTTACACGGGTGGCAAGGTTTCCAAGTGAGGTAACCGGTGGCTTTGACTCAACCTTTTGGCATGACCGTGTCACAGTGCAAGTAATGGGAGAGAGCTTGCCAAATGCTGGAGATGATAGTGTCACTTTGCCATCTCCACAGCAATTAGGAGTGTGTCGACCGGGAACCTCAACAAACCAAACCGTGAAACCACAGAAGAGCTATTCACAGCTTAACTCTACTTTTGGTAAGCCAAAAGAGAAGAGTGCTTTTAAAAGAGTTGTCTTCCTGGCACATTTTGACAGCAACACCGAATTAGTCAAGTCATATACTGCCCATCTGAATCTGTCCATGATGTAAGCAGACTGGTTAAGGAATATCTCAACCTTGATGAAGATCTTGTAATTGTTGATGTCCATGGCTATGAAATAATGGATGGTGAATCAACAAGGGGTAAGTTACAATTGCCAATTGCTACTAGCTACTAACAAAGAAGCAAAGTAATGCCCATTATTTATACCAAATCAAAAATATCGTTTATGTGGATTTGAGTACTTTTTAAGTCGTCTTTTGAGCCCTCTCTTATTTCCTCTTTTAATTAGCTTACACATTTTATTGTATCTATTTAAACGCCTTTGGAGTAAAACAGTGCTCCAAAATTCCAATTTCAAGTAAGCGTTTGTTGCATTGTGTAACGTGTGAGACATTTCAACTCAGTTTATTCACAAGTCATCTTTATTTATCCATTGAATCAGTTGTTTCAAAGTAATAAAATATATATATTTCATAATAAAAAAACAGATATTGTTTTACCCTGAACAGTCAACATTCAAACTTTTCATAACCCAAGTACCAAACAGTAAGATTTTAACTCTTCACTTGCAACTCGAGCAAAAATAAACAGGCTATATATTTTTATTTATTTACAAATGTCAACACCTTACTACTTCACTATTGATGCAAAACGCAAAATATTTAAACCTTAAAAAGTCATGTTCCATTGATTCTTTATCGTAGGAGAAGACTTCTGGAATGGTCCAGCGAGAAAAGTGTATGCCGTGACATTGGGTGATTATGAAAAAAAGAAACGCCAAGAGAAAAGAGAAAAGTCTGCAGCCAAGAAGAAACGTAAATCGGAAGGGATGGATGAGGGCATCTTAGAGGATATGGCTGAGAAGATAGACAAATTAACACGTCTCTGAGGTGAATGAAATCTTGGTTAAAAGCTTGAAAGAGGCGTTCAAATGTTGTATTTGCTTCAAGGTTGCGAGGCGATTGACAGTGTCAAAGTGCTGCCAAAGGCTTTTGGGCTGCGGTTCATGCCTTCAAACATGGTTTGGAGGGAATTCGCGATGCCCAATACACAAGAATGAGGAGGGTCATGAGAAGCAATTTCTGCTTAAAGGATTCGACGACTTCGATGCTGTAATCTCCAAGCTGGAAGACAACTGATGTAAACGTTGTAACCCTCGGTGCTCTGAAGGTCTATCAGTAAGTCTTGCAGCTACAATCGGGACATCTTAGAGAACTTTCTGAACGTAGCATTTTTTTGGTTGAAATTTGCTTTTGTACTGTCGAAGGATACTCTTACTTTGAAACTTACAGCACGGTTTTAAATGAAGACTGTTAGGAGTATTTTTGTTGAAGTCTTCGGGTGTTGGTGACAATAGTGTAATACGCGTAGTGCTCTTTAAATTCATGGATCTAACTGTAATACGATGGTGAAACTATTAAAGTTCCTTTTACTGACGTAAAATTAGAAGTGTATTTGCCTTTCAGTTCTACTTCCTAATTTTGTTCTAACAGAAAATTAGTCATTCTTATGTAATACAACAGGGCATTCTTAAATGGTTCGTAGTCTTCATTGGATACTTTATGAAATATCTCGTGTAAACTTGGAAAGTACTTCGCGAATTCGCGGTCTCGTTTCAGAGCCTTATGCTGTAGCTGTGCTAGGGGATCAGCTGCAAATGAGTTTTCGAGTTGCAAGTGCCCACCTGAAGAATGGTACATTTCAACCACGTCATTGGCGGAGGGGATACAGTCGGAAGAAATAGCCCCCGCATTTACGTTAACTTTGGCTCTGTCCTCTGGGGCACCTTTTCCTGTGTAAAAATAAACAAAAAGAAAACATATTTTACAACAATACTGGATGACACATATTTTACAACCTTACTGGATGACAAGTAATGATCTCCCAAAGTTGTAACTAAAGTCTGCCAAGATTTCTTCTGAACCATAGAGACGGCGGTTACATTATAAGGTCGGTTACTATGGTTATGCCAGCGAAAAACAAGTTGATTGACATGCATGCGCCTCGTTTTTTCAACCCACTTCTCGGGGTTTGGATATCCTGATGAAACACTCTTTCTCGTGTTTGATATATTACATAAATAAGATGCTTGGTACGTACATTTGGACGGTAAAATTACCTCTTTGAACAAAGAATATTAATTTCATGGACACACTTTTTTTTGTGCAGATGGACTATGTTTACCTCGATAAATTAATTATCGTGACCGCGAGTGCCCTGATAGCACTTTTAATAAGAGGGTGAGGCAGGTGAATGTCAATGCTGCCGGGCCCAACGCGATAATGCACTGGCCCCAGTTGTTCAAATGTTGGATAGCGCTATCCACTGGATAAATCACTATTTCAAGTACCGGAAATAATAAATGAATATTAACATAACAATATATATCCCACAATTCTCTACGCTGTATATATTATCATGTTTTCTTCTATTGTGCACATTTCTCCTACGACATCACTTGAAGTAGGAACGAAGTCATTACTCTGTTGGCACCGCGTCATGGCCCAACCGCCGCAAATCCAACGGCCTTTGCAAGTTAGAGCTCAAGATATTTTAGCAAACGCCCAAGCAGAATTGCCTGTTCCTCAAGGTCCTCAACCGGCGGTTGCCGTTCCTGCTCCGGGTCCTGCACACGTGGCCGAACCAGAAGTTGCTGAAATTGCTGAAGTTGCTGGACCTCATGCAGTCCCTGATCCTCCACTTGAGGTAAAACAACCGTTTTCCTTTCTTCCCGTTTCATTTACTGGTTTTAGCTTATTTTTGCTCTTACGTCTGTTTTTGAGATGTATGCCACTCGAGTGCGGCGTGTTATTTAAATGCGAGTGATGCCACTCGAGTGCGAGCGATGCCAGTCGAGAGCGACTGAAGGAAAGCTTGTTACTCGACCATGTGAAATGCAGTTTGCTAGTCGAGGGTTATTTAACCACTCCGGTGTTTTGTGAGTGATGCCACTCGAGTGCGAGTGATGCCAGTCGAGAGCAACTGAAGGAAAGCTTGTTACTCGACCATGAGAAATGCAGTTTGCTAGTCGAGCGTTATTTAACCACTCCGGTGTTTTGTGAGTGATGCCACTCGAGCGCGAGTGATGCTCTCGAGAGCGACTGAGAGCTTTACGAGTGAATGAAAATCCTGTTGCAAACAAATGCTGGTCGGAATTTCGACATGTCACTTGAATGCAATTGAATGCAATTTACCGGTTAGGCACGACTGATCGGACAATTTTTGCCGCTCGAGCGCGAGTGAAAATCTTGAACTTATGTTGTTCAAATATGTTTTTGGTGTTTTTGTAAAACGCCTCTAACGCGGTAGTGTATGTTATATTCTACAAGTGTGGCTAAAGGTTTTTTGCTCTCAGTAAAACATGGTTTGCTCGTTTGCTTTTTTTTTTTTTTTTTTTTTTTTTTTTTTTAAACATCTCATTTTGCCACACGCTGGGAAAGCTGCTGGTTGTTTGTGCAGTTTACCAAGTTTTATTTTCCCTCTTAATAGGGCCAACGGGCCATAACGTGCTTTGCACGTTGTTATTTATTTATTCTTTTCCCGTACAGCAAACACGGCAGTTTGTTTGTGAATTTTTTCTCACCTTATGCAAATCACGTTTTCACTTATTTTTTGTTCGGTTTCTCTTTCTAGCCTTTGTTTGTAATTTCTTTTGGCGCGCGAGGCCGCCAATTTTCGGATATCGTTTCCGCTTGTGTTAGTGTTTTGGAAATATGTCAACAGTTTTTGACGGCTTTGTGCCAGCTCCCTCGTTTAGTGCGTTCGGGAGATGTTATTTACCTAGTAGGCAGAGTGTTTTATTATTTTGTGGGCAGATTTGTGTGCTTATCCTTTTCTTACCTGGTCTCCTTTTTTTGTTTTAGTATCAAGAGCCCTTAAATTTAAAAGCTTTTGAAGAGAGGCTCAAAAAGTTGGAGGGTAACGACCAGTCAAATCCAGTGGCCCTAGCCCTTAAGACCCTCCACAGGACGATTGAGAAGACACGCTTTGATCCTGAAGACGCCATACTTGACCTAGAGGCCCTTGTTAAAGTCGCAAAGGTCTATAATCATGACAAAGCAAGAGAGTATGAGTGTGTCCTCGATGAGATCCAGAAACATGCTAAGAATTTACCACAGAAGTCTTTGGGAGACTTGTTGGTTGCTCTGGTTGGCGATCCAGTCAAGAGTAAAGTCCTTGAGAAGACAAACAAGCTTTTGAAGCATATGCAGCCTGATCATAAGTCTTCCCCCCCTCAAGTATGGAGGCGATTTAACACCAGTCAGTTTGGTAACCCAGGCACTTCTCGTCGTAGTGGGGGCTTCAATGGGACCAGACGCAGTCAGGCACCTTACCCCGCCCATCGTGTCCGCTCAAGCTTGTGCTATTTTTGTGGTTCTAGTCAGCATTTGTTAAAAAATTGCATTGCCTTTCAAAATGCAAAATCTGCTCATCCTCAAAATAAGCCATAATTTCCATTAAATGTTGTCAACTCATGCTGAATCGAGTTATAATAAAGTGTTTTTTGTTGTTTAGTTTTTGTTAGCGTTTGTTCTCCCTTCTTTTGTTTTTCTTGTTTGCGGCTTTTTTCGTTTCCCTTTCCTTTTGTTACCAGTTGAGTTGGATTGTCGCTTGAAACAGGGGTACAACTCTCCTCCCGGTTTATCTGGGTCAAGCTGTCATTCCTCCTCCTCTGGTGGCCACTATTTTGTTTTTTACTTTACATTTTCGCCCTTTTCTTTCTACTTGGGTTTTTAATTCCAGCATTTTTCTGTTTTGCCCTGTAGAATCAAGCAAAACCGCTCACGCCTCGTGCCGAGCACAGTACATTTGATCCCACTCCCTGTGTTGCTGTCTTCAAGTCTAGAGTCAATGAGTGGGTAACCATGGATATGTGGCCACTAGAGTCTGAGGTGGAAATGACAGCCCCTTGTTTCGATTTTGGCTTTGTTCAAAGTATCTGTTCCGGGAAGATTGTCCCTGACATTACGACCCTCTGTTTCCGCAACCCTGATGTTTTCATTGCTGGTCAGCTTCACCTTCACAGCGAAGTCTGGGAGAAAATTGCGAGTCTCAGTACCTATGACCGCGCGGATGAAGTCCTTGACTGGATTAAGAATAAAGTCTCTCTCTTCAAGTTTTTTCGGCCGTTCAAGGGACATTTTAAGGGACGCGCTTATGACTCTGTTATTCCCCCCCGCATTGAATTTGATAATAACAAATCTTGTAATAATTTTGTTGATTTTATTGTCAACACGTTGCTTGAAAGGGTGTGTAGTGGCGCTATATCAGTCTTAGGGAGGGTTGGTGAGGTGGACCCTCCACATCTCGTCATGCCTTTGACTGTCGAACCGACAAAACCTCGCCTTTGTCACGATAACCGCTTTCTGAACCTTTGGATGGTTGACCGCCCTTTTCGTTTGGACAACTTATCGCAATTACCCAGATACCTCACAAAAGGATGTTACCAGACAACGCTGGACGATAAATCTGGCTATGATCATATCCTTTTGGATGTGTCTAGTCGTACTTTCTTTGGCATTAGGTGGAGAGGATGGTATTTTGTTTCCAACACCATTCCTTTTGGTTGGAAAATTTCTGCCTATGTTTATCATTCTACAGGTCTCCTAGTATCGCATTTTTTGCGTTCAATAGGAGTACCATGTTCTTTGTATATTGACGATAGGCACAATGGTGAGTTGCAATCCAAAACCTCCTACCCTTCGGCGAGTACTTTAGCTACCCCTTCTGACGAAACACGTCTTGAAGCTTCCAAGGCTGCGGTTTTCCTTGCTGCATATACCCTCACTTCTCTTGGGTACACCCTTGGACTAAAAAAGTGTGTTTTCACCCCGCAAAAAAGAATAAAATACCTCGGTTTTATCTCTGATTCTGACCTAGAAGCTTTTTACTTACCTCCCGATAAGCAAACCAGTTTTCTTGCTTTGGTAAACTCAATTCTCTGTGGGAGTTGCGTTTCGACTGTCACCCTTCAGCGTCTCGCGGGTAAATGTATTTCTTTTCGCCTTGCAGTACAGGATTCTCGCCTTTATACCAATGAGATGAACCTCGCTATTAGCAAGGGTTCAAAATCCTCTAAGCCTATTCGCATCTCGCCTCCGCTCAGAGCTGAAGTGCAGCATTGGGCAGATCCTTCAGTTGTCGCTAGAATTGGAAAGTGGCGCGACGAGCGACACCTCCAGTTCGTTGTTTATTCGGACGCGTCCTCTTTTGCTTGGGGAGGACTTTTTCCCCGAAAAAGTCATGTCAGTGTTTCCGACTATTGGACGCCTTCTACAGCAGTGTTAGATATTGCCACTAAAGAAACCAAGGCCCTTACCAACACTCTTCTTTCTTTTCGTGATGATATTCGTGACGCTAGGGTTGATGCTTATGTGGACAACCTATCCCTTGTTCAGGCCTGGCAGTCTCAAGCTGCCCGATCGAGCCTTTTTTCTGACGCGCTAAAGCGGTTAGCGGAAGTGGTCCTAGACCTTAATGTGCACCTTTCAGTTATCCATATCCCCTCGAGTGTTAATCCTGCTGATCAGCCTTCACGTCGTTTTTCTCCTGCTGACAGTAAGTTAGCTTTTCATTTGTGGCAGCGCCTTCAATCACACCCTTCTTTTGGCGGTTTACATGGTCATTCTGTCGATCTTATGGCTTTGGACTCAAACTCTCAAAGTGATCTCAATGGGGTTTCCTTGCCTCATTTTACACCGTATCCTACCCCCTGTTCCTCTGGCGTGGATTTCTTTGCGCAAAATTTTGACCACCCGGATCGTAGTTCCATCTTAAGTAACCCGTATATTTTTCCTCCTATACTTTTGATTGGGCAAGTTTTTAATCATCTGTGGGCTAATCATTTGCGATGCACTATTGTTGTCCCCGATGTTCACCCTAGACGATACTGGTGGCCAATTCTATTTCACTCGGCTTTCGCTTCTCTTAAGCTTTCTTGCAAAGGGGAACAAGGCGCGCTTCTTACGCCTTCTCCACATGGTTTCTCAGACTCGTTTAAACTGCCATGGGACCTCTGGGCTTTCAGAATTTAAGACATTTGTTGCGCCTTTTGTTATATATTTGTTGTTTGCGAACATATACTTATCAAAATGATCTGTACATCCGCTAGAACAGTTTTTTGTTTTGATAGTCAATTATAGATTGTATTTGTTCTATAGAATGTTTGGTAACTTTTTTTTCTTAACTTTGTAATGATCGAAGTGACAATAAATTCTGTTCATTTATTTTTTGTTTTCCTTCTTCGTTTTCCCTTCAGCCTTTGCCAACGGCCCCTAAACTTTTTTGCCAGTCAGTCTCTTGTCCTCGCTGTGAATATGCCAATGACGCCACTTTCCGTTACTGTCAGAATTGTGGTTACAAGAGGAAAATCCTAACCGTTGGCCATACCCAAAGGACTGACGTTACTCTGGACGTCTCTGCTCTTGATAACCGCCTTTCACAAATCGCGAGCCTATCTGCTAACACGTCCTACTCAAAGCAAAAGTCGTCCCTTCAAAAGGAATTGGAGTTCTTCTTAGCCTCCCTTCCTTTCCCAAAGGATATTTCCACTGTTACTCCTCGCGAGCTATGTCGTTTTTTGGTATGGAAAGATCAAAAGGGGAAGACAAAAGTTCATTACGCCGGTTGTCAATTCTACGCACGCAAAGGTTCCTTTCCCTGTCCATGTCCAACGCGTCTGGCTTTTGGCACCGTGGACTCCTTCATTGGAAAGTTGCGTACAATTTTTAATGAAGTCGGCAGGAGAGGAGAATGGGACCCAAGACTTCTGCTGGGGAATCCGGCTACCGATCTTTCACTAAAACAATACCTTAAGTGTGTTACCGCAGAACAGTTGCAAGCTCAAGCAACACCCAAACAAGCCACTCCTTTTTTCGTTAATGATCTTTTACAGTTAAGTCACCTCATCGATCGTAAATTGCGGTCAGAGGATTTAACTCCGATTGACATGTTCGTTTTATTAAGAGACCAGGCCTTTTTCAAAACACTCTTTTTCAGTGGAGATAGACCCGGCGATCTCAGTCAGGTTAAGACACCCGAAATTCTCCGCTTCCCGGATAATAGCGGTTTACTATTCAACCATGTTTGGGGGAAGACTCTACGTGATGGTTCTTCGAACCTTTTTGCCATTCGTCGCAACCAGAATGCCGATATATGCCCTGTTAAAGCAATTGACCTTTACGTAACCTTTGCAAAGGGTATAGGTATTGACATTACAAGCGGTTTTTTATTCCGCCCTATTACCCCAGATGGGGGGATTGTTGATAGACCTTTTTCATCCTCGGCGGCAGATTCTCGCTTCAGAGTCTACCTTGACGAAGGAAACCTTGCACAAGCAGCAACACTTCACGGTTTTAGATCGGGTTGCGCTATCACCCTCGCCCTTGCGGGCGCGGGACTGCAGGATGTTATGGGACACGTTGGCTGGCGCCACCGCTCTACTGCGACCTATTATATGCAGTTATCAAAAGTAATGTCCACCAATTCTCCTTCCACGACCCTTTCTGGTCGAGAAGTAAACATTGCAGATCCAGGGGTTTTGTATCAGAATTGTAATAGCCTTAAAGATTTTATTCCAGCCTTCCCGCGGTAGTTTTGGAGAATGGGAGAATAAACTCATTTTTGGCTAGGTTTTCTTCTTTCCCATCTCTGTGTCCATTACCCAGAGTCGAACGGTTGGATTTTGCAACCCATTTTCACCCTTCCATATCTCATTGTTATGTATATTCATGTGTATTGTAGGTACTTGGAATATGTTACTATTTCAAGTACCGGAAATAATAAATGAATATTAACATAACAATATATATCACACAATTCTCTACGCTGTATATATTATCATGTTTTCTTCTATTGTGCACATTTCTCCTACGACATCACTGGTAGTAGGAACGAACCCGCCCGCCCACCCCCAGTGGCATGACGCGGTGCTAGACCTTCATGCACATGAATATACCGCTGTCCACACTCATGGACAGCACCCATTTTCACCCTTCCATATCTCATTGTTATGTATATTCATGTGTATTGTAGGTACTTGGAATATGTTACTATCCAGTGGATAAGCTTTAAGGAAGCCAATTGCGTTATCCACTGGATAGAGATTTATCCGGTGGATAGCGCTATCCAACTTGTGAACAACTGGGACCTGGAAATAGATCCAATCATGGTTGGTTCCATGTTTGTGCTTTAGTTCAGCTGCATTAAGGTGTGCAGTAGATCCCATCGTCCTGAACCCCTTTTCACTTCCACTTAAGTGCCTTTGAAGTAAAAACTAAGTTAAGCTTATTTGAAAGGCCTTTCAAGATGAAAAAGGGTGGTGTTTTCAGTTTTGCAATACATCTTCACTCATTCCAAAGCTATTCAAGTATTTGTATTATACAAATTAGAAATTGATGATGTCATAAATGGTTACAGCATTGAGGCAAATCACAGAATGGAAAGAATGGGTCAAGGAAACTATAACTTGGCACCAATATTGTGCCTTAAGAAGGACACAAGGTGAGATATATAGCGTTGTTGCCATAGCAACAATCTTCGCTCCAGTCTCTTTCAGCTTTGAACTAAATATTACCATTTGTGACTCTGTAACGAGTGAAAGAAGGACCTGTCCTAAACACACATAATGCTCATATGGTGCTTAGTTTCCTCATCAACAGTTAAGGAGTGGACGTTTGTTGAGCCTAAAAAGGGCAAATGTCATTCTTGCAAGAAAGAGGCCTGGAAGCTAAGCCATTGTCATGGCAACATTGTCGTTTGCATTAATGTGTCTTTCTTAAGGTACATAACTAGTGCCAAGTTTCAGTTACAGTGCCTCTACATTTCTAGATATATTGTTGATTTTGTCATTTGTCACCACACTCTAACCGCTGATGACGTCATCACTTATTTTCTTTTAACTTGAATAACTGTACAATGAGAGAAGATATTACAAAAAAGAATACGACATTTTTATTCATTTTGAAAGGCCTTAACTTAGTTTTTACTTTAGCGCACTTTAAAGAAAGAGAAGAGAGTGCGTGAGCCTCGAACACAGATCATTACATTCATCACTGACAGCTCTGCCCATTTTGGATTCCATGTGAGGGTGGGGCTGGTCTTATAGGTGTAGAGGTGGTTTGGCTTGTTTGGATGGCTGAGTTAAGGGTGCAACAGTTCATGGTGATGCGTGGGTGGACAGTTGTTTCATCCACTGCTTGGGCATGAAGGACACTGAAGGCATTCCATTGAAGCGGTGCTGCTGTTCACAAGTGGAACTCGTTTTGTGTGGTGAAACCACCAGTCGGCTTTCCGCATTGCAATATCTGGGAGAAGGCATGGCATTTTCTAGATCGTACATCCAGGGGCCTGATTAAGGACGGTGCCTCCTTTTGTTACTGCGCATAAGTTCTGCGCATCTCGGGATATTCGGGTTTCTTTAGGAATTTGCCCCCTAATACAACAATATTTTGCACAGTTTATGACTATGTGGAAAAAGCAGATCTCGGCAAGGGCTATCAGAATCCAAAAAGAAAATTGGGGTAAGGAGGCATTTTTCTGAGATATCTGAGCTTAAATTTTGAAAGAAAGTGCCATGCATTCTTTGTTTCTTGACGGTTTTTTTAGAATTATGGTTGCTTATCTATCTCTGAAAAATGCGTGGCTACCCACATTTTTCTTTTTCGATTCCAATAACCCTGGCTAAGATCTGCTTTTTCCCAATAGCCATAACCTTTGCAAAATACATCTCTATTAAGCCGCCAATTTCTAATGTTGCTAACATGCTGCAGGCCTCGATGTCGTTGGGGGTTTCGCAATTTGTTTAAATCATGTAATTTATTATCGGAAAGGATTTGTAAAGCGCTTTTGATCATATCTAAATGTAAAAAGCGCTATAGAAGTAATAAACATTATTATTATTATTATTATTATTATTTCGCTTGTACCGATCGATGTTGATGTGTTGTCGCTTGGTGAAAGGAGCTCTGAATATTTTCAAAATCGTCTTTATACATGTTTGTGAACGCGGTTAACTTCTCTTGTATACCTAGAATACATATAAGCTTGTAGTCTTGTAATTATTTTCGACTGCGCTTGGGGCTTGTGTGAAAGACTGTTGTCTGAAAAGTAAACATTTTATACTCTCAACAACTTTCCAGCAAGACTGCAGCTTAGATATATCAAGGATAAGAAAGAATAAATAAAATATTGCTAAAATTTTCATTCTCCTACGGAAATTCAATTGACAAGATTCTAAAAATACAAGAAAATGGCAAGATTCTAATATTTTGTCGAGATTGCACAGTCATTCTGACAGATTATCGCCTTTATCATTTTCAGACCATGTGCACGTGGAGATAGCTAGAAGAGAAACGTGTTTCGTGAATTAAACTAAATATGTTAAAGTAGAGTGATTTTACTAAACCTGTGAAATAGGTACTACACTTTTAGATCTTTTAGATCTGTTAGACACCAGTTACATTGTTTTCTTTTGTTTAGTTTGGACTATTACGCACTGTGAGATACTGTTTCACGGATTAAATGAAATCACTATATACTTGGCACGGGGATTTTACAAACATTTGTCCCTGGACTTGGTCGGATCACGACTCCATACTCGCCTTCCCCCCTCCCTCCACAAACCCTATGCTACCCTATAAAGATGGGTATCAGAAATTCCCAACGTTGGATAACTAGGAAGAAAAGATGTCACAGGCATCATATGAGCCGCAGTCCACGATCTCTATCCACTGCCTCAAAGGTTAAAGCAAACAAAATGTAACAGTTCCATTTCATAAAAATAGAGTGGCTTTACTTAACCCGTGAAATAGTAACTAAACTTTCAAATACTGTTACACACTAATTCCATTCAGTTTTAACTTGCAATATGGAACCACAAGGAAGTTGTCACAAATACAGTAGAATCCCGATTTTTCGAACCTCCAATGGAAATCGGGGCTAAAATTACAGAGGGAAACGAAAATTGGTTCTAGAGATCGGGAGTTTTGACAAACCGAGGATTTCACCCGGTGATCGGGATTCTTTTATAATGTTGTCATTAACTGCTGAACTTGAATAAATTAATGTTGATTATTGTCACGCGCCTTTGCACTAAAAGAATTCGCTCTGACCTTTTCATGTCACTGATCACCGGTTAGTCTGAAGACAAAATACTATTGTAGTAAGCCTTTCCAGCAGGTCTAAGATGTGGTAACATTTTTTCTAAATCCTGACAGGTTTTCTCATTTGGTTTGATGGAAACGGTACTTAAAGAAGAGGTCTTCTTTGCAGAAGCGAGTTCGTTCTAAAGTTCGTCTTCTAAAGTCCTCTTCGATAGGTTGTTCTCGATCATCTAGTGTCTTAGCCAAGCGCAGTTGGGGTACCTGAAAGTTTTGACGATCCCGTCCGTAGGATCAACACGCTCGCCTATCCTGAAATTTAAATACATGGTGTCGCTAAATCGGTAGGCCTGATTGAAAATGTCTTTCCTCCTTTCTCTGTAAGTTTTACGAAGCCACATGGCATACCTTTTGAACGCTGATTGCGGTGGGAGAATCCAGGTTAGTTTTGGAAACAAGGAACTGTTGTTAATTGTGTCTGCGTATCCATACGTGTTTCTACATGTTCTGCATTTCTGAACAAGCCTAAGGCACCATCGTGATCCACGGCACCAAAGGAATGACCTACTTCAAGGAACTTGTAATTTATTCTCTCACGGAATCCACTGGCAATGAGGTAGTCAAAATAAAAAAGGACCATGTGATTCTTGTTCTGGGACCTTGTGTTATCAGCCCAAAATATGTTCTACTTGCGATTGTTGGGTTGTCTGGCATAGATGTAAATCGAGGCAGCATACAAGAGTTGCTGGATTTTTCTCATCCGTGCATTCGCTCCAAGCATATGTTGTCCCTTTTGTTCGTTTCTGCACTGTGGATCCCAAAAGCATACAGTTTAATCTTTCGCAAATAGTACGTTTGTTGGGCAGTCAGCTTAGGAATCATTTCATTCTTGTGGAAATCCATGTGAAACACTGATACCCCATGAGTTGGTTCATTTGACGCCCGTTACATCTTTTCTTCCTCGGGTTAACGTTGTTAACGTTCAAGCTTTAACCGACACGCCACGCAAGTAACAGTTTAATTTCTAAGTCGCACTCGTGGTTTTCTGCATCTCATGCGAGTAAACAAACCATTTGCAACTGGTACATGCATGGCAACAGTAATTACAATGCGTGCTGTTTTGAAAGGTCATCTTTTTCCTACGGCGTACATCTAGTCCGTCAAATTTTTTTCAACGTCGTTATGGATCAAGGTTATCACTATAAGTTCGAGAAACAAAAAGTGGTTTCCCACCAGGAGAGAAAACAAGCAGACAAACTTGCAACACGGCAGCAGAGTCAACTGTAAGAGTCAACTGTAAACAAGAAGCCCAAAATGTGACCACTATTGACAAATTTTTTATTCTTTCGTAATCCAGTCACTGGACTGTGACTGCAGGAAAGAATGTGAATCAAAAGTGGCCACCCTTTTTGGCTTCTCGATAGACCATATTCGTATTCTCGTTATAGAGCTGTAACTAGCTTGCCATTGAAGCTAATGCACATGAAGCTCTTTTTAATGATATTCCTCCGCATTAGACTCCATTGCACGCCAGTTCCAGTTCAATACGAAGAATACGAGAAAGGGCAATGAGGGGGTTACTTGTTGGACTTTTAGGATTGCTGTAAATCAGACAAGGGGAATGCATTGAAATTGCTCTTTATGAGGCCGGCTTGATTGAGCTTATTTATATATTTTTTAATTGGTCAAACACATGACTTAAAATAACAAAATTTAATTTAATTTAATTTAATTTAAATATCTATATAGCACCAAAGCACTACTTGTCCTAGGCCCTTTACATAACTAATTAAATTACTATTCGTATAAAACTACTAAATTACAAGATTTATAAAACTATTACAGTTGATTACAAAATGAAAAACTAATTAAAAAGAAAAATTACATGTATGCGTTTTCAAAGCCTTGTTAAAACTATTTATATTACCTGACTTCATAATCTCTAGAGGTAAAGTATTCCATAAATTCGGACCAGCTACAGAAAATGCACGATCGCCATAAAACATAATTTAAATTAAATTTAGTTTACAAAACATATTTAAATTTAGTTACAGCACCGACAAAAGAATGAGGAAAACACAATACACACACAATAAAGGGAAAGTACGTTTCTTGTTGTGCTTTGATCGATTGAACTTATTGTATTACCAATTTCCTTTCCTCGCACAGGTTGTAGACCACATCTGGTCATATGAACCGGAACAATCACATTACACGCGACATAAAGCACCAGAGAAGAGATAGCTGGAGCCATCCCTGATTTTGTCCAAGATCTACAACGATTTTTTAAAACTAAAAGGTCATGTTTTAGGGACAGCTGCCAAGCCTCCCTTAAGTATAAGTTCTTTTAGAAAGATTTTCTTCAGTTATAATCTAAGCTTCCAAAAACCCAGAAAAGATACTTGTGGAAAATGCGACAGCATAAAAATGGTTATAAACTATTCTATCAGCGCAGAAGAAGTCGTTAAAACAAGGACTCTTCAAGAAATGCATTGGCAAGAAGTGCAAAAACACTACGATGAGAACTACTTTGATTTCAACGTCCTATTACAAAAGTAAAAACACACACGGCCTTGATTGGAAACTGCCCCCAACGTGGAGACACACAGTCATGACCCAGTGAAGCAGTGACTATTTGCCAAAATGTCAGAGATCGGACATGCGTTTATGCGATTCTTATGTAAAACTCAGCTTTGTGCTGAATGTTGCTTTTAAAATCAGATAATCGAATTAAAAAATTCTTGTGCAGATGAACTTTTGTCCCAAGTGATAAAGGACTAGAAAAAGGCTCTGGACTAAAAAAAAAAGTATGGGCTTAAACGTATGGCTGTTTGATAAGTTGCTCGAAATTTCACAAACAGGTTGCTCGAAATTTGTCAAAAAGTTGCTCAAAAAAAATCGTCGAAGTTGCTTTCTTTCTCCAAAACAAAAACAAAGTTGGAGACCACGTTTTCCATGAGTGAGTAGTCAGCGAGGCACAGCCCAGTTGACTATTGTTAACGGAGAACTCGGGCTCGCAGACTAATATTTTTAGTAGACATTAAGGAATTGCAGTCTTCAACCAACCATTTAAACCAGAAATCGAGAATTTTCCCTTCAAGCAAGTCATGCTGTACAAGAGTTGTCTCGTTTAAAAATAAAATGCAAATGATTATCCCCCCACGAGGCTCAGACAACAACAGCGTGTTCTGAAAGAAATAGAGAAAATCTAGGCAAAGTTTTCGTTTTAAAAAATGTTTTACGAACACTGGCTGTTTAAGAGAGTGTTTTAGGAAAATCGTCTGCCATTCTGTTTTTTTTGTCTGAGTCTTGTCTGAGTCATGACGTCACTCGCGCTCTTTGCCATTGAACCAAAAAAATGCATACATAATGTGTCTTATGTTTAACTACCTGTGTAAGTGATAAATATTATCATTATTATTATTATTATTATTAAAATTATTATTATTATTATTGTAATGAACGCTCAATGATTTATTGTAGTCCTATCACATAATTACGTATTTCCGTTCTAATCAAGCAACAATTAGGCCTTATTGTCTCTGTCAAAAGGAACACGTAGTTATTTAGATTGTCATTAGTTCCCGCGCTTTCGTCCTGAGCACAAGTCAAGCCTTTACAAGTTTAAGTAACATTCTCCTTTAGAGGCAAGCGAAGGACTGATATGTAAGTGTTTACTCTTTCTTTGTAATTGCTAGTTTTTCAATTCGTTAGTTTTCTTATTGATCTCGCCTTAATAGTTATTGCGGCTATTCCGTATAAAGAATTATTGTTTTCAATAGCTTTGTAATTGTAGGTGCAGGTCAAGGATTTATTTCTATTATTAGCTCTAGTCTATAGCTTTTTAGGCTGCCGAAGCTTAGCTTAAAATCACAAGAAGCTTGTTTGCAAGTTTCATATAAGTTTTGTACAAGTCGTAATACACAATCGTCTCGTGGAGCTAAGTGCTCACAACCACAGTTGTTTCTTAAGTAGCTTATACTTTATATTTGAAGTAGTGGTCCGCGTAAAAACTAGGCAGGCAGATTGCAAAATCGATTAAAAGGTGTTAGCTTTTAATTATTAAATTCAATTAAATCCGTGAATCTGATTGGTCGATATCAAAAAATCGCCGAAAAATACAAGAAAAACGTGACAAAAACAGCATTTTTTGGCTTAGTTTTCCCCGTTCCCCTGTGTTGTTCCTCACGGCCAAAATTCAGCATTGTTCTATGCGCCAATCAAGAGGTAGAACGGAAAACGTGCCACACGCGCGATCTTCATGCGACGCCATGTTGGATCTGTGATCCGAGAGTTGAGCTAAATGACCTTTAATGGACTCGTATTTGAGTATCTTGGCCCGTAAGATCTTGCAATTGTGGCTGCAGTTTGCCTGACATTCAAGCGATTTGTATTTGATGGAAGGAAACTGACTGCACAAACACTTTTAGTGTGAAAGAATCATCTCACCTTGGCTGACACGTAGGAGACACGGGAAGACTTGTTTATCAGAAAGGCCCGCAAAGAGGCTATACAAAATCGACTCGTCTGCAACGTGCATTTCTTCCAGCTGCTTCAGAGGAATGAATTTTATGACTACTTTCCTCTGCCAAGCGACTGCAGATGTCGAAGATACCAGGTTGTAAGGAGTAACTTCGCGAAGGACATGTTCGCGCGAAGCTAAATCGTCGTTCAGGAGCATCAGTAGACATATAAACATTACGCCTAACGAAGAGTTTAGCCTTTTCGGTATCGCTTGTTTCTGTTCACTGAACAGTCTTTTGCAATAACAGGGGACTAATATTCTGAAGAGATTGTATTTTTTGAGAGACCTTCCCACGATCACAGCGTAGAGACAGTGGACAGCGATTATTTAGTATTTTGATGCAGTGGATATTGTTTAAGTACTTCATATTATTGAAAATACCTACCCATCGCACGTAAGAGGTAATGTAAGGTAGATGCAAGTAATAGTCTCTGACAATTACAGCGAGGTATTTTATTTATTTGTTCTGTTGCAGTTTTCATAGCGCAGCACAGAGAGATGATTCGTGATTCTAGCGCATTCTACGTACGTGAGCGCGATTTGTTGCTGTTTTCGAGCACCAGTTTGACAGTTCCTTTGTGAAAGCCGAGCTAAATAATTTTCACGCGGTCGCTGACTGATGTATCACTGTACTAATCCTGATGTAATTTTATACAAGTTTAACTTCCTCGCTTTTGGCGCATAGGAATTTTCCAAAATTTAGATATGTTACATTTTTGAATGTATTGAATGCGTAGCCGAAATAAAACGTTGTTTGAATGGATTACAAACTATCTTATTTGAAATTTGAAATTCAAATTTCGCGGTTTTCGCCGTATTGGCCAATCAGATCATTCAGATTTAATTTGATTAGAGCAATTAGCGCCTGAAAAATAACTGCCGCTATTGCAGTGGCCTATTGTTCTTTTGCCTAGTTTTTACGCGGACCATTACTTAATCAAATTTCAGTTTACGGCATTTAACAAGATTACTGCAATTGGTGAGAAGAGAATAAATCAAGTCAATTATTCTACACCAGCGTGCTTCAATGCGTCAGCCCGTAAAATAGTCCTAGAGTTATCGTCTTTACCGGCTCACGACACCTCTCGATAATCCTTGAGAGTCGCTTGCCGCTTCAATTATTATTTTTGTTATTATTATTATTATTATTATTATTATTATTATTATTATTTAACTGATGTCAGGTCGTAGGCCATTCCACAGAGACAATGAACACTGAAGACCAAAACAAAACAATGAAAACCTCTTCTTGGAGACCTACAGAGACATGTTTAAGGGACTTGTCCGAAATTAGCAGGGGGAGGAGGGGGGTTGAAATTTAAAATTGAGCAATGAAATGATGCACCCTCTTTGTTGATGGGAATGAAATTTCTGACCCCTTGGGCTTGGCCTAAAACATCACGACCCCCCACCCCACTGCGTGTGCACAGCTAATAGCTCCACTAATGCCATAGCAGCAGCTGTTTTTGTCAGCAATTATACCCTGATTCCCGATGGTAATATTGGAGAAGGCCAACCAAAAAAAATATCTGGGTTCTATTGATAACGGAATCAGAGCTTTTTCTCTGGAAAAAAAGAAAAAAGTCGAGAAGAATCTATTATATGGTCTTTGAACAACAATGGAACTAATCAACCTTCTCCATGGCCAGACCAGAGAATAATAATCAACTTTCAGAATTGAAAGAAAAATGTCTTAGACTCTTTAAGGTACATTTAACCTTAATTCTAAGCCAAATAAAAGAAAAAAGAAACAGAAACAAAACAAGATGGCTAAAAAAACAAGAATGCCGGCTAACTGTAAGTTACTAATTGAAACTACTGCACCCCAACAATAAGATTGTGAGCTCAAGATTTTGGCCGAATCAACTATTACCTCATAGATGATGCCACTGCCATTTTTAACAAGTTAAAAATCTTGTAGCAGTAGTCCAAAGCTGGAATTTTCACTGTCCAGTGAAAACTGGGACTAAAGGATGCTAGAATAGCAGCACTGATGTGCTGGATTTTTTCCTGGTCTCTTGATACATTCAACATGAAGTTTCAGCTTTTGTCACCAGTCTCATCTACCTTCCTCAATGTTATAATGCAAGAGCCCCCTGTGGAGTCAACATGGGAACAGTTTATTTTAACCAAACATACAAGTTTGAACAGCAGGATGTTTATACTGTTGAATGGTATACATTTTAATCTGTAGTCAAAGGATAGAAAAATTTTCGTTTTTTCACCACTCATGTGGAATGGCCTAAGACGCTTTTTGTGTTGTCAGGCCTCATATATATATGCGTGTATATATATGTATATGTACAGTATCTATACAGTAGATTTCGTTTTGCTAACCTTTCATGGAATCTCACAATTACCACCGTTATATTACAGAAACACGTCACAGACAAGTAAAACGAAAGAAGTTATGCAAGTGCATATCTGATTACATATATATATATATATATCACATTTTTTGATTCAGCTAGGTTTGCTCTCACAGGGAGAAATTTCTGATTAGGAATGCATCGTATTGATCAACAGCAAGTCTACAGATCAGAAGAAACCCTGCAACTTGGGTAGCCGATGGGTTTGCTGATAATTCGAATACAGTTACATAGATACTACAATATAAAAAAAGCCTTAGTCGAACCAAACATAATATTGCAAGCCTACCGTCTGATTAATGTTTTACTTTAAATGGGGGTGGAAACACTAAATTAAGAATTAAATGGTACAAATCCATAATGATTGTTAATAGACCTTACGTTTTTATTGTTGAAAGGGTGTGAATTGCGTAGGAAAATATATTTATATGTGCAAATAGTATCATAATCAGCATCAGCAGCTTTATAACAATGCTTATTGTGCATATTTATTGAGTAACAATTTAAACAAACGTTAATTTCTTATTCCACATTTTAACAGGATGCTATAAATGTGATGGATCCGGGCACATTGCCCGACAGTGCCCATCCACTGAAAAAGGTAAAATTGGTTTAAAGTGACCTCTATAACAGTTGTTGCTATGAGATAAATATGTTAATGATTACCTTTTGCACCTTTCTGTTGATGATGGCATCCAGTGTTATAACTGTGGGAGATGGAGGCACAAAAAGCGTTTGTGCCCCACCCCCAGGCGACGAATTGCCACTACAGGCAGGTGCCATAGCAAAGGTATACTATCAAAATAGGACTATCAAAATAACCCTTTTCTGTCAACAGATTTGATTAACAGGTTTTACAACATGCAATGATGCATTGAAACTTTTCGGTATATTTTGTTGCCATAAAGCACGAGTTGTGAACCTTTAAGTCCTAATTTTGTGGCTAAATGCTATGGAGTTACCATTCAAAACTAAACCTGTTTAGCATGCACAATTATATATTATGGTGAACATTTGTTATTCAATATTTTACAAAATGAAATTAAAATTTTTCGTGAATTTTGACCCTAACTGGTGCTTAAAGATAAAACTAAATTTGTATTTGTTGCTTTGGGTTTATTTGTCCATGATTAAATGAAACCAATCATTCTCGTTCTGACATGACTCTCAGATGCAGTTCTTAGTCACTTCCTGTTTCCTTTTATTTCAAATAGTTTAAGTTACAGAATTTTTAATAAATATTAAATTTATTTTTTTTCTCCCAGTAGAAACCAAAGACCAGCAGCCAACACCTGGGTCCAGCGGAAACAATGTGTTTTGATGTAAAACGTATTTTTCATCGTCAACTTATTATCTTTTTTTTACTTTTTAAAGCTTTTTTTTTTCCAAATAAAATTATAAGTTTGCCCAGAAGCCTATGCCCTCATGATCTGGCTAGTTTAGTTCAATGCCTCAGTCTCCTAATCAATGGATGCTAACTGTTGAAGTTCAGGCACTTAAAATATTTACTCGTTTCTTCTTTAAAACATAGAGAATAGGGAAAAATGTTGATCACCAAAGATAAAATGTCTTAATTCTTAACAGTCTATCCTCATTAGTATCATAACATAATAATGGGATGAACAAAATGCATCTGTTTGCTTTTCTGTGTGGCAGGCAAATTAAGAAATATTGCTCACAAAATAAACAATGCGTGCAAGGGTCAGGAAGACACTACAATTTATTTCTCATGTGCTTTGTGCCATAAATTTCTCATCAAGACATTAAGCTTTTTTGTGCCCCTTATTTCTCAAGCACATGCTATGCACTGTATCCAGGGCTTTCTAGATATTAGACCCGGTCCAAACACCACTGCTCCGCTAGAGATAATTCACTGCATCTTAAAGGGGCATAGTCACGAGGATTTCGCAGATTTCTGGTCAAAACTGTGCTAAAATCCATGCCCAACATTGTGTTTGAACATTTAAAGGAAAATATTAACTTAATTTCATTAAGAGAAAACAAACCATGACCATTTAATATCGATTTAATGTCAACACGCTGAAAGAACTTGAAAAGTTTAGCCTAATTTTTTCAAATTGCAATCCATTTCCATCCGTGCCATCCGTAGCAACAGACGACAGAAAATAGTTTCAGTGAAGTAATATAGTCTTTGGTAACAAAACTAGGCCATTATTTGTGGGCGTTCATTGATGTGAGGACATATTTTGTATTTTTAAAGTGAACTAAAATAGCGTGACTATGCCCCTTTAAAAACTCCAGTTACTTTGCATTTAGGAAGACCTTCCTTTCAAAGTGTACCGCTAAAAGCCAACTTGTTGATACATAAGCAAAACTGGACAAAATGTTTTTGAGGGGGCCTCGTAATCCGTGCCCACATTACTATGAGATACATGTTATGATATGCAGCTGCTGAGATACAAAATGAATGTTTGGCAATGCAATGTACCGGAAAGGTCTTTGAGACACTGCTAACTTTTCAGCACCAAAAAATAAATGCACTTTAGATTAGACCTCAAGCGAAAAGGGGGTAAAGAATTATTGAAATTTACCTTTTGCCATTACTGCACTCACATTGTACCACAAAGGAAGGAAGAAGAGATTTAGGATGCAATCTTGCAAACTTGACCTCAAGTTACATCCGATCAAAATAAGGAGAAAATTAATAATACACTTTAATGTTAATTTAGCCTATGCTGCTGTGGAAGCATATCATGCAGAGCTTCAGAAAGTTTCATTATTTTTGTGCGGTCAGAAACTGCTTATATTTTAGACAACACATATGAAAACAATGCCACTACAGTGCACAATTTAAGTGAGTTAAACTAAAATTTAGCCCTGTGAAGTTTTCGCAGAATCAATGTTGGAACTCTGGGTATCCTAGTACCGATGACTTGTTTACTGATAACAAAAATTAAAACATGAATTTTCTGTTAAAAAACGTATTTAAACATATTTGGTCCAGGTGTGTGGCTCGACTCTATTGCATCTCCCATTTTAAAAATCTCAGAAGGCGTGAACTAAGATCTAAAGAAACTGCGTTGCAAAAATTATTATAAATTAATGAATGAGAAATCTACTGTTGTTCCAACTTCTGTTAAGACTTGGAAGAAACACATTCCCGAAATCCCAGCAGATTGGCAGAAATGCTTTATCCGCATCTATGCCTTTTCTAAAGATAATAGACTAAAACAGTTCTCCTTTAAATTGTTACATAGAATAATCACAACTAGAAAAGAGTTGAAAAGATAAAACATGGCCAATGACGATCTTTGTACTCCTTGCTCGAATCCAGACTCCATCGAGCATACCTTTATAAACTGTCACAACTCAATGCACTTTTAGAACCTTACCCTTAGGTGGTTCAATGGCATGCACAATATAGATATATATAATTTCTGTCAGCATGGTGCTCATGTTATCCAAAGCTTGGGAGACCATCCAGGGATACCCCTTCTTTTTGGCATTATTTTCCGAGCAACCCACCATTGGTATTGCCCTACAGTTTCACGGTGATGACGAAGGCAGCATGACGGTTTACATGGCCGCAAAAGAAGAGGTTATCAAAGAAATTAAAGTCTGGAACCGAGTGTTTTGCGAAGTTGCGGATGCATTGGAGCATGTACGCTGATGTGGATATATCCATAACAACTTAAAAAGCAACAATGTTGTTTTGGAGACGAGGGGGGGCCGCCCAAGTCCAATGCTCATAGCTTTCAGCAAGAGTGTGCTTGCAACCATAGCCAAAAAACCCTCGGCTAAACTTCTACACATTCGCAAACAGTATAAGAACAATAACATTGTGCATGAACTTGTTGATGGGAAGGGAAAACCATCTGTGACCGCAGACGTGTATTCCTTAGCTTTCTTGAGTAAGTATGTTTATAAATTTTTCGATGTGGATATATCCATAACGACTTAAAAAGCAACAACGTTGTTTTGGAGACGAGGGAGGGTCGCCCACATCCAGTGCTCATAGATTTCAGCAAGAGTGTGCTTGCAACCACAGCCAAAACACCCTCGGCTAAACTTCCGCACATTCGTGAACAGTATAAGAAGAATAACATCGTGCTGGAACTTGTCAATGGAAAGGAAAAACAATCTGTGACCACAGACGTGTATTCCTTAGCTTTCTTGAGTAAGTATGTTAATAAATTCTTGAAGTTTGAAGTAAATGCTACAGTGAAGGAAGCTCTTGAAAATAGGGCCGAGAGAAGGCCATCAGTTGGGGCCTCGAAAGAATCGTTGTCACCCGCATAACTTACATGCAGAGATACGGGATGTCGTGCAGTTTTAATATCTTGTATTAAATCATTCATGAAGTTTTGAATATATGAATTTCATATATTTGAACTGCGGAATGAAGAATTAAATGTAAAGAAGATCCTCGCAGTTATTAACGCAACTTATGCAGTTGCAAAAAGAAAGCCTGAAAAAATCAGGCTTGCCGGGATTCGAACCCTGACCTCTGCGATACCGGTGCAGCGCTCTAACCAATTGAGCTAACAAGCCAACTGGGAGCTGGTCAAATCATTCATGTTGGCATTTTTTACTTTTGCTTTTAGACGCTGAGGGATTTTAGAATAATAATGTTTTTGTTAATAAAAATGTTTTTTGTACCTGCAATTGTACATATCAGTTCCTGTTTCTTGTTTTGAAATGGCATGTCCAAGGGGGCATATTAGTAGCAACCTTTCGTAAATGTGTCAGTTTAATGGCATTTACAGAGGACAAATAGATTATTAAAGGAAAAAAAGACTAAAAAACAAGACACTGTGAGAGCAGTGGAAATATTCAATGCATGAGATAAGCCTCCTTTGCTGTGTACCCAGGGTCAAGAGAAGCGAAGCCCTTCAAAGATGCCAAGTTGTGTAAACAACGTCAAAGCAGTGGCCAAGGAGATTGTGGTGGACTTATAATTAGCTAGCAAGCAGGCTATCTCTTTGCCTTTCACGCAAATGTCCTGTGCAAGCTGCAAAAATTACTAGAAGCGGAAGTCACACTAACAAGTAACAAATTCCATGAGGGGGTTAAATGATTTGTGAGCCAGCTACTGTTATGGTACCCAGTAAAAATACGTTAATATAGCAAAGGTTAGTTAGTTGACAAATAATAAGCTGCAATCAGGTCTAAATTTTCAGCGCTCTCATTTTCACCAGTCATGCAAGCAACCAGACAAAAAAGAAATTCTAGGAAACCTAGGAAATTATAGCAAACACGTGTGCCACGGCAGCCAAAAGCTACTGGGAAAAAGAGCATAGCGTAGGGGTTGAAGTAAACAAATTCCCGCAGGAAGCGCAGAAAAGAAAACAATTTTTTAGCGGACGACCAATTAAGACAAAATAGAGTGCTGCTAGTATTTGTTAAAAGATTATAGTTTTGCCGTTTGAAAACATAGCCTGCGAGTAGGCTCACTTGGTGTGTTATTCCCGCCAAGATACTCGCACACATAACACACTACACGAGCCTGCCTACAGGCTATTTCAAAACGCTGCCTGCAACTATTGTTTTGTTTGTGGTTTCTTTTCCCTTTTCTGTTTGACAACAAGTCTCATTAAATTTTGATATGTGTAAACATTGCCATAATTTGCAGGAACGGACTAGCACCTCAACTCCTTCTTATGAATCCTTAGGTGACAAACCATGGTGTTAAGTTACCTGTTAATATTAACTGTGGGGGGGGGGATTCAATCCCCTTCAGCTAATTAGCATAACAGTTCCTGAAGTGATCAAAACTCGTCATGAGTGAATCACTTATATAAAATTTCTCCCCCCATTCCTTTTTTCTGACTAACATTCCTCAGCAAGAACCAATCGGCAGCCAACAGAATATAAGCTGGAAGAACCCCCTGCTGGTAACACATTTGAAAATGTTGAGGGTAGGCATATTAAAATCAAGTATTTACCATCTCCGATGTTTGGATTGGATTATTATTGGCTTGTCATTAACTGTTTTGTGTCCCAGATGCGATGGTCTCTCAGTTGAATTCTACTTGCATTTCTGGCATCTGCTTGGCGATGAAATGGTAGAAAGTTTTAACTACGCCCATAAATTAGGAAAACTCAATATAACGTAAAGACAAGGAAACATAAAGGTGATACCAGAAAACGAAAGAACAGGTTACATCTAGAAAACTGGAAACCACTAACACTACTTAATGCTGATTATAAAAGAGCAACTAATTCAATAGCTCACAGAATTGCAGAAGTCATCACCAAACTAATAAATGACGACCAAACTGGCTATGTAAAGGGCCGCTATATAGGACAGAACATTAGACTCATTAATGACACCGTGAAGATAACTGAGCTGGAGAACATTCCCGTCATTGAGACTTCAAAAAAGCCTTCCGTCCACTGGAACTTCCTTTTTAAGACTTTAGAGGCATTAAATTTCGGCCCTCAATTTCAACAGTGGAATAATAATGGTTATGCCTCCGCCTTTTTAATCTGCAAAGAGGTGTTCGTCAAGGGTGCCCACTCTCTGGTTCTTTTGTTCGTGCTCTGCGCCGAAATTCTTCCTAACACCATAAGGTCTAATGCAAATATCGAAGGAATTAATATTTATGGTGAAAAGAGTTCAAAATTTCGCAGTATGCAGACGATATCACTTTTTTTGTTTCTGATATAAGCTCTGCCCAAACGTTTTTCCAATTGCTCAGTGCTTTTCAAAAAATGCTCTGGCATTGAAGTAGATAAAAGTAAGAGAGAAGGTTTGTGGCTAGGCCCAAAAGCAACTGGGAGGAACCTCTTGATACAACATGCCCAAAAGATCCCATATTTGCACTTGGTATACACTTCTATGATGAAGAGGCAGCCTTCCAAAAGAACTTTGAACAGAAGTTGTCTTCCATGGTTTCCCTATTAAACCTGTGGTACCCAAGAAACTTAACTTTATATGGCCGAAGAGTAATTCTAAAGGCACTAAGGCACTAGCCCTCTCCAAACATATCTATAACGCTGCTGTCCTCACTGTCACATCTAGTTTTATTTGAAATGTTAATAAGGTATCACCCAATCCGTTTGGCGCGAAAAATGCCAAAAATAAAACAAACTACAATGATTGGCCCTAGAGCAAAAGGTGGTCTTGGAATGCCTGACTTTGATACAACAAACAATGCTCTCAAAGCAACCTGGATAAGAAGACTCATCAGCAGTTACCTTGGTCGCGCATTCCTGTCACCTTGCTAGAACAGGTTGGTGGTCTGTTTCTCCTTAAATGTAATTTCGATCTTGATTCATATTTCTGCTCCAGTTCAACTTAGCAACCTGTTCTTTTTGGTATTTCTGTTAATTCTAACTTTAAAGGAAGATATACAGTAGACAAACAGTTCTTTTAGAAACTTTTATAATTACAACAGTTCTTTCAGAACTTTTTTCGTTTTTTTCATTTACTATGGAAATAATTGAATTGGACAAGGTCCAGAGCATGGACGCAAAACAAGTTGCGAGTTGGGCGGAACGCAGAGTTTCAATTCAAGGCTTTAGTTTTGAAGCAGCTTTCCAAGGTAAGTTAATATCTATGTAGTTCGAGGAGAAATTCAATTCACGTTCAATACAAAAGTGGATGCTGTGGCTAACGGCATGCTATGTGTACACATATCAGCTTAAATAGCACATAGAGAAAGAGACTCGACTTTGACGTTTTGAACACTTCTACAAAATGAAGACTGAAGCTTACCTCATATTAATTTGTAGCTCTGTTTTTCTTTTGTAGTGGAAAGCATTGATCCAAAAGCGCTCCTGACGCCTGACGGATGAAGAAATTGAGAGCCTTTTCCCACTTGTTGGCCACAGGTTCAAATTCAAGCAGTGGTAAGGGAAATATGAGGGTGTCTGACAGTGGACACTTGGTATGACCTTCTTGCTTTTGAACATCAATCCAAACGTTAACCTTTTTTTGTTGAGATAAGATTTTGTCAGGAGAATATTAAATAGGAAGAAGATGATCCAAAAATTGTAAGCGATGATGTTGTGCATCAAGAATCACTATGTTGGATAAAAAGTAATGCAAGGTGTTGAATTTGTATAGTGTTAAAAAAAATTGTCAATTATTACATGTGAGTGTGTAATTTTAGGAATGGAATCGGTTCATAAAGCACAAAGAATCAAACGCCTCTCGTCGTGGCTGCTATATCCATTTCATTGTTACCATATTCAAATGAAATGCTTTTCACTTAAATTACCTTCCTATAAGAACTGTGATAACCCTGGGCATTTTTGTTTGTACAATTTCCTATAATGATATCTGTATGAGATAGAAACACAAACATGGAACCCTATTCATACTACTTATTTTATTGCCCTCTTGTTCAAGTTTCAGTAAGGGTGCAGTACACATAAATACTATTATTAAACTGCCAACTTTTTAACACTTGTTGCATAATTTGTTTGGATTTATCATTTCAATTTCATGATGGAGATGATGTAAACACCTCTCCTCCACTTATTAAAGGGATCATTCTCCTGCCTATGTCCTATGTTACCCAATCAACAAACCCTAAGGCCTACAGTAATAATAAACCCAAGGTTATGATTATCTCACCAACAACAATTGTGCCATTAATTCCAGAAAAATGCAGTTCACCCACTTTTTTTAAACTTAGGCATTGATTGATTGATGATTGAATATTTACTGCCAAGATTAGAGGTTAGAATTGCACCAGGTCTATAATGTCTCAGGTGCATTGCTTGCAGGACAATGATTCAGGGCTTGGCAAATAATTTATTATCTGAATTTATGGAGTATTTCAAGATTTTGTGTCTGGTCTGGGATTTCAAGCAAGAAGGTGGCTCATTGTAGAAATGAGCTGTGGGGTAAGGGAATGTTTTTTTTTTTTTTGTGGAAGTAAACTATGGTATGATTTGTTGTCAGCAATGAATATTATGAATATGGTTTCTGAGGTTGGCCTTGTTGTTTGAGTTTGGAAGTTTGAGGGGTTTGAGATTTGTATTTTTGAGGTCTCTGTTTTTGACATCTGAGTTATCTGGGTCCGACATGAATGAAATTTACAACCAGTGAAATGATTTCGGTCATTGAAAAATAATTATTATGTCTCTGTTAAGGGTATTTTAATATTAGTAATGTCTTTGATGCCTGGCAGTCGTTATCGGGGACTGTGGGAATTTTAGAACAGGGTGTTTCATGTGGGGTACTTCTGTTACAATGGTAAACAGTAGCACAAAATGACATATAATAAAAATAGGGGTGTGTTAAGTCACAAACCCGTTTCATTTAGTTATAATAATGTTTTGAATTAGACTAATTACAATGTTATTTAACTGTATCATGTAAGTTGTATCAGTGCAATTGAATTTAAAATTGGGCAATATCTATATTTTCAAACTGCAACAAATTGTCTGTTATTTGGTTTGGCACCAAATTACAACTTTCGTGGGTCATTCACTGCAGTACTGTTTGTAGTTCGGGATTTGCTGTTGAAACAGAAGAGGACCAGATCATTAAAGATAACGCTGGGAAACAGCGCAAAATTTGATGTGGGCAGGCACAAGTCAAAAAATCATAGAACAGCAGGTAATTAACACTACCTTAAAGTTACATTTAGATTGAAATAAATCTATTATGTCAGTGTGGTTGTGTTGACCCTGTGTCACTTCTTTAGTTTAGTGAGTGAAAAAAAAGGAAATCAGTGGTCGTGGTGTCACCTGCTAGGGTCCTTGATCTGTTTTAATAGTTAAATCGTATATGTTAGCAATGTACATTATTGTGCAAAACAAATTTTGAGCAGGGAAAGATTTCTTTTTGACAGGAATTCTTGCTGTTGCTAAGCCATGTTCCATTATTGTGGAAGTGAAAGAGTTGTTTGGATCAGAAAGTAAAAGCCAGGTGTATGCCCACTTACATGAACTACTGCTGAAGGCAACTGTGAAGGATATAGGTGAGTACTTGTAGTACTTAACACTTGTTCAATATAGGATTTCGAAGGTATGAAAATGAGTGAGCTTTGAAGGTTGTGGTTTAATATTTATCATAGTCTGATTGATACAATTAACAACAAAATACACTTCCACACTATATCCAACTTTTTAAATTGAATTGTGTAAAATGATTTGATAGAATTATGATATCATATTTGGCACTACATCATACAAGATTTATTTGTTGATACAATGTTTGGGAGCACAAACAAAATGTGGCCTTGTAAAATTATATCCACCTTGCTGCTGGGTCAGCTTATTTGAACTTGCGATTATATTTAAAACTTTCTCTGTTACATTGGCAAATAAGGTACAGCTGTTCTCTCTCCACAAACACCTTTTTTATACAGTCATGTTTATGAAACAATTTTATAATTAGTACTTATGCATACAAACTTATGTCATATGCAAATGTATTCGGTCCATTTGGCATCCAAATAAGTGAACATCGTCTGATATGGTGAACATTAAGTCAGGTTTTATCTTAAGACCATCTCAGGTGAACCTAATTTCCTTGCTGTAATTCTATAAATGAGTGGCAATATTTTGTACAAACTAAGTGGAGAATAGCTGTTTATTTTCTATATTTGTTGTTGTTGTCTGTTTAAACAGAAACCATCTGTTATGATGATGCGTGCCATCTAAAGAAGTTTGCGCAGAATAAGCAAGATGCCTTTTGACAGCAACATCACAAAGAATGGCAAAAATGACGATGGTGGTTGATCGATTTCACTTTAAGAATCATGTTGATTCTTGGTGTAAACAAAACTGTAACCCAAGTGATGATTTGCAGGTAACGAATTGAATTAGTTATACGGCATTTTTGGTAAAAGTTTTTGTGAGGTTGAATTATGTGAAATAATTTGTGATATATAGGGAGGAAACCAATTCACCCTTGAGTGGTACTTAACTCTTTTCCGTCAAGAGTTGTATTTTCCCGACGTCGAAGTCGGGAACCATTCAGCCACTTGTGACGTCATCATTTTTGACGTCACCAGATTGTTTTGATAAGCAGCTAGCACAGCAAGGACAGATCCATCCATACGTGTGTCCATTTTGAATATCGACCAAATCCTGGCAGAGCTATACCAGAAAAACGTGTCCAATTTTGGCTGCAAAGTTGGTGGTAAAATAGGCCAAGTCACCTAGTTGATCAATGTTCCATTTCCAGGTTTTTAGAAGGACTGAGGCCAAAACTTTTCCAGTGGATAGAAAGGTGATGAAGGGTAGAAGATAAAGAGAAAAGAAAGGGAGAGAAAAAGGAAAGCAAAAGAAGCGAGAAAAAATTAGAAATGAATCAGCAAAAAAAAAAAAAAACAAGTCCAAATTTTGGCTTATGCGCATGCCTGAAACCAAAATAATGTACAATTTTCAACAGAAGCTGGCTCAAAATTGAACTAAAATGTAAGAAAACGCTTTTGTAGCAAAGTTTAGTGGCATTTGGCACCATAGCACTTCAAAAACCGCTTTAGCGGTAAAAAATGCGTTTTTCTAAGGGAAAAACGCTGACGGTAAAGGGTTAAAGAAAAGGACATTTTGTTTCAAATGTGTTCTTTTTTTGCATTAAACCTGATAAATCAACCAAAATCAGTCTCAAACGAGTAAGATTTGTCATGATCAACGATTTTCGATACTTTAGTTAGTTTAGTTAACTCTTTTCCGTCAAGAGTTGTATTTTCCCGACGTCGAAGTCGGGAACCATTCAGCCACTTGTGACGTCATCATTTTTGACGTCACCAGATTGTTTTGATAAGCAGCTAGCACAGCAAGGACAGATCCATCCATACGTGTGTCCATTTTGAATATCGACCAAATCCTGGCAGAGCTATACCAGAAAAACGTGTCCAATTTTGGCTGCAAAGTTGGTGGTAAAATAGGCCAAGTCACCTAGTTGATCAATGTTCCATTTCCAGGTTTTTAGAAGGACTGAGGCCAAAACTTTTCCAGTGGATAGAAAGGTGATGAAGGGTAGAAGATAAAGAGAAAAGAAAGGGAGAGAAAAAGGAAAGCAAAAGAAGCGAGAAAAAATTAGAAATGAATCAGCAAAAAAAAAAAAGTCCAAATTTTGGCTTATGCGCATGCCTGAAACCAAAATAATGTACAATTTTCAACAGAAGCTGGCTCAAAATTGAACTAAAATGTAAGAAAACGCTTTTGTAGCAAAGTTTAGTGGCATTTGGCACCATAGCACTTCAAAAACCGCTTTAGCGGTAAAAAATGCGTTTTTCTAAGGGAAAAACGCTGACGGTAAAGGGTTAATTGGCTTAGGGGAAGGGTGAATTACCAGGTACCACTCTAAGAAACAAGTAGTTTTTGTAACCAACTAGCCCCTTCTTTTGAAAAGGAGTAAGACTCTTATTGAAAAGTACCTGAATATGAGCCTGTTATGAACCACACAAATAGATCACAGAGAAAGTTAATTTTTGGTGGTCATTATAAGAGGTCAGCCAGTTGGGGTAGTTTGTGTCAATTTTGACGAGTGTTCTGTTTGGTGCGTGTGTGTTTTTTTGCCTTTGGATTTCTAAGTAGAAGTCGTTCTCTGACAATGGTTCTTCCAATTGCGAGGCCTCCATCTTCCATAATACAACACGTTATCTAATATTAATGGAGGAAATAATGAAAGTGTGACAAGTGGTCCCTTACCGCAGTTCAAAAGAAGAAAAGTTCAAACTATTAGGTATTTAAGTAGTTTCAATTACTTACAAATTAACCTCATTATAAAAATGAAACATGAGACAAGAAAAGGCATGTATGTCTTTGAGAGCCTTGTTGCATGTATAATGTTATCTACTGCAGAGTATGGATGGCTGGGAAGGGGGAAGGGGGGGGATGCCTCCTGTTTCTGGTAACTATGGCTTGTTTACATACCTTCATTGGCTTTTGAAATTTTTCATGAGTTGTAAGCTAAGGATTTGCAATGACATCTTTTACAATCTTAACAAATGTTGTTTTTGGATAATGCCTTCACAAGCAATTTGTATCACTTAAAAGAGACCACCTTACATTAGTCATAGCTTTTTGCTGAAAAGGAAGACCCCTTTTTAAGGAAGTTTAAAGCATATCTGTAAAGGATATAATATTGTCAGTTTAAAATGTTGTCAATTTCTTGCTATATTCATTTGCCAATTATTTATTAGAAGGCATTGTGACACCTTAATATTTCAGAAGTCATGAAATGTTTTTTCTCTTATTTATATCATTAGAAAGATGTGTAATTCTAATTGGTAAGTAAATTGTCAGCAATTAATTTTTTAAAGAGTATAATTTTATGATTTGATGCAATTTTTAGGCGATCCATTGTACATGTACTTTATTTCTTTAGAGGGGGTTGGGGGGGTAGGGGTGAGCAAACACCCATGAAATGAATGGTATTGTTGGGGAATGAAAGGCTGTTGAAGCTATCTCGTGCAGACAAAAGCTATTGTTTTAAGGAAACTGGATGGTTTGCGTAATTGCTTTAATAAAACCCGATTTTATAAAATTGCTTTACTTGTATCGGTTTGCGTGACTACATGTCAAAAGGTAACAAAAAAAGTATAGAGAATAAAATGTAACGGGCAAATGCGTCGGCTTTATGCTTAAGCTGCAAATGTTTCTACCCTTACCCTGTTCCTCTGCTGTGTCCACGCAATTTAGCCTTCGTTTTGTAAAATCAAGTTAGACTGCGAGTAATCTCTAATTTAGGCAATGGCGATGGTGGGGCAGGCAAAATATGCCCTTCTGGGCGCGAGATTTTGACGAGGTGGCGCGAGGGTTCACCGCGGTGAAACGAGAAAAATAAGAAGAGTACCTCAAGACAAGGGAATTACTTTCACTGTGTAAAGTTTGACACTATATTAGTATCCTGTAGATTTACTTAAATGTTTCTAACTTTACTAAAAAGGTATAAGTGTTTGAATACGGGAGACGGGCTTGTCAGAGCAATTTGTGAAAGTAATTTTGTTCAGGCGTGGAACATTAAGATAGCAAAAAAACTCGTTACAATGTGAAAATGAAGATATATTTACACTCACCCACTATTTTATATATCCCTGCTCATGTTTCGACTGCATCGTGACAAAATCTTACGAATTAAAGCAGAAACAGCCGCAGACGTTTGACCGCAGTGGAGCGCGATGGTTCCCTGCTAGCAGAGGCCCCTTTTCCTTTGTATTCGCTGAGCTGACGGACGGGACGAAAAGGGACCTCTGCCATGGGTCGAAATGAACTGTGTTGAGCACGCGCCATGGTTACTTAGCGACCGAAACGTCACATGATGCTTTTAGCACGTGATCAGCTGACGACTCCCACCTTTCTCAACTAGCGCGCTAAAAAACACCTGCACAGTTTTGTTGTCGTGAATGGCGAGTTCACCAAAACTCAAAAAAGTAGACAGTTCGTCTAGAGATAGTTGTTGTCTAATCTACGGTATTAATTTGAAGTTATCTGGACAAGGAAGCTTTTTTAACATGACCACAACTCTAGGAATCAAAGAGAATTTAACCCATTGAAGGCTGCGTGTTTTATGATCGCTTCACTAAATTGCAATTGGTAATAAGCAACCCATGTGCAGTACAAAACGACAATTTATAGGTTCGAAAAAACAACACTCACTTGATCTAAAATCGTTAAAATTTCTTACTTTTAAATAGAATACACCAGTTGTCAATTAAGAATTAGGCAAAAATACAATCTCAAAGTCAAAATTTTGAAAATTTCCGCAAGAGATTTCTTTTGTTGTCTCGCGCGTGAAATCAAACCACAACGGAGCATTTGCGTCTGTTTAGGTCAGATTACTACTTTTCGAAATTTTATGAATGAAGGTACACAGAAGAAGAGACAGTAAGCTTTTCTAAATAATACATTTATTAAAACACGCCTTTACTTGTTTCTGAAGACCAAACGCGTTCAATTCTTTCTTCGAGGGAAGCTACGCACAAGCGATTTCGCTCGATGCCTCAAAGTAATTTCATATTCTACTTATATCGCAGTATATTGTAATTAATTAATTAACTGTAATTAGTTTTACTGAGATGATATCGTGTACAGATTTTATGTAAAACAAATTTTAATATGTTGTATATTTTAATTTGATAAAATTCCGTGGGAAAATAAAAGATTCTATCTATTTATCTATTAGTATCCATCCATCCATCCATCCATCCATCCATCCGTCCATTAGTATCCATCCATCCATCCATTAGTAAGCATCCATCCATCCATTAGTAAGCATCCATCCATCCATTCATCCATCCATCCTTAGATTCATCGAGAGTCCCTAACGTAACCTGAACTTCAATTCCAGCTATTTTTTATCGGGTAGACAAAACTTGTTCGCAGAACCCGCTGCCTTGTTCATTAGGGGCAATATTTTAATGTGTACGTCGCACTCTGCAAACAAAGTTCCCTGTCATTAGTAATCCCCAAAGACGCAACTTCTTCGTTACGAAAAGGAACATGGTCGTGGTTTTCCTCAGTTTAATATCCAGAAAACAAATTTGATCGATGTTCTTGTGGATAGATCACAACCTTACTTTTCAGCACTTCCCGCGAAAGAACCACTTGCATTTTAATTTCAGCTTTTACAGCCAAAAAACGAAACAAATTTCAAGATGAAACTCTATGTACCTAACCTCATATCTTGGAAGATTAAGGTGTTTCCAAAAAGTGCCGTTTTTAAACGTTGCACATCAATCTTTCATAACTTCCTTACTTGTTAATATTTTGGCTTGAAAAATGTGCAACATGTTTGATAATGTTTGTTAAACAGAGACACAATTCGTCAGTGAGATAAGTTATTGTTTTATGACAATTATTAAGTGTAGAAGAAACAGCTTTCTTTACAAGTGAATTTTGGAATGGCACTCTGAATGTCTCGATTAATTTTTCTTCAAATTTGTCTCATTTTAATCTGACGTTTTGACAGTATCAAGAACAATAATCGTTTAAATCGACTTCGTATTTTAAACTCAATATTTGTTCTTTTTTCTTATAAAAAAATCCTGTCAAGAACATGTAAAAACTTAGTTGAACTGGTTACAAAAAGGAACTTTAATTTTTTCGGATAAAACTCAAAATATAAGAAATAAGGAAACAATGTTTAAGAAGAAATATTCCTCTGGCCTAGGCTATTTGTAGATATCGTCAAAACTACTTTGCAGGTATTAAAATTAAAAGAAACGTCCTGCAAACATCTTACCCAGAGAGCAATGTACCAGTTACAAAAAGGATCAAATTGCATATTAAGCGCAATATATAAGTTCTTGTGAAGTAAATTCTAGTTTTTCGATGCGTAACGATTGACGCTTTTTGTAATAGCATTGTTTAACTTCTTTGTTCTACAAAATCTTTTTTGTGAAAACGTCAGTGGCAAAAACGGACCAAAAATGTTCATATTTTCTTTAGTTTTTACAACAAAAAGCTCCTTTTTTAGTATGTTTTTTATCTATTAAGGCCTCATCTTATCCCAAAGTTAAAGTTCATTTCTAGCATTATTTTAACGAAAAAAATTGCAATCTTGAAACGAGAAGTTCTATCCAGGGTTACAAAAAGGACCTAAACACTCTCAATTCAGTGATGGAGAAATAGAGCAATTCATATACACTTCTTTGCCTTGTTTTGTAACAATTGAATCAATAAAACCAGAAAGAATAAACCGTCCATACTGTTCCCTAGTTTAAAAGAAACAGGAAAGAAAAACATGAATGGAAGGAAACGTCCCTAAAGGTACTAGGTCAGCTGGTGTTCAAGGTGCGGTGAAGTCCGCATGAAACTAATTTATGTAGGACAATTTTCTTACGATCACATTAATATAACGTAATAAAATTGCCTTTATAATAAAGCTGCAACTTTCTGCGTGCAATATTGTGCGTAATGTTGCACGTAATGATGTATGCAGTTTCCCTCGCTATGTTACACGTAATGTTGCGAGCAATATTGCGCACAATATCGTGTGCAACATTGAACGCAATGTTGCGCGCAATGATGCACACATTATTGTAAGTAATATTGTGGACAATATCATGGCGCGCAATACTGTTCGTTATGATTAGCTCAATGTTGTCCCTCGCCATGTTACACGTAATGTTGCACGCAATATTGAGCACGATATTGCGTGTAATGTTCCGCATAATCATGCGCAATGTTGCACGCAATATTAGGTGAAATATTTCGCGTCACTGTGCGCACAATGTTACTAGCAATATTAAGGACAATGTTTCGTGTTATGGTGCGTGCAATATTGCAGGCAATATTGAGGACAATTTGTTGCGCAATGTTGCTCGTTGTGACGCGCACGTTGCACGCAATATCGCACACAGTGTTGAGTGCCATGTTCCGCATAATCATGCGCACAATGTTCCGTGTTGTGATGCGCACAATATTTCAAGCAATATTGAGGACAAAATGACGCGCGATGTTGCTCGTTATGCTGCGCACAATGTTGCACGCAGTACTGGATGGAATGGAAACTTGAAAATGCCGCAAGTGTGGTGAGTTTAGGTCATTAAGTAATTCCATGTATGTGTCTTTGACCTTTTGCCACTGGAACGAGGGAGGTAAAGCCTTTTTTTTCGTTAGGTGAATGCTTGTTCGTTTAAAACGTATTATATAGTGTAATTTTTTAGGAGTTTTTAATTTTGGATGATAAGATGGTGTGTGTGACCATGTTTGAGGCACTTAAAGTCAAGGATCGGTCGCATGCTGTTTATTGACAGTGTCCTCTTTTTCGCGCTGATAGATAGGAAACGACTGCCACACAGGCTATGTAAGGGGCGAACCTTGACTAAGACTGACACTGTTTCGTGACCAACATTTTTTAACCTTCTATTGAACACGTCCTGATACCACCAAATCAACATGTCGCAATTCGTGTAACTACCTGGTAACAGCACAGTAAGCATGACCGAAATCATACCCATAGAAGTTCAGAGGGCAAAGATGTGGTAGACTGATAGAAGTCTTCCAGATAGTTGAGTAGGCAAGCAAAATCAGGAGAGGACAGGAAGCCTAGAGTGGGCAGACAATATTTTTTTTACTCCTGTCGCTTGCTCTTCAAGCTTGTTTAGAGTGCTTGCATGATTTAGCTTGCCCGCTTGGCTTTCTAGACAGGGTTCTGCTAGCAGTCTAAATACATGATAAGTTGGATAGAGGTCTTCAGTAGCAACAGCATTATGGTCAAGGATCTCCCAACATGAACATTGTACCTTTTGGACACCAAAACATTAAATTAACATTCAATTAGCCCATTTCATAATAAAACAGCTATAAACGGTACTTATTGGTAAACCTAAGTGCATCAGCAGAATAACAATCAAATTGCCAGATAAAGAGGTGTCAAATCAATTTCACTAATGGCATCATTTTCCTGTAGCATGTACATGGATCCATTTTTATTGGAATGTAACCAGCTAAAAGAGATAACAATGAAGTAATGTTAATGGAAACCAGACACAGGTTTAGTGGCGTAAATAGCTTTATTATAGGCTTTACTATGCTACTACCTTTACTAGAGTTTTCATAGCCTCAAGTAGTTAGGTGTCATGTTAGATCGGTGCTTATCCTGAAACGATCATATTGATTACCCCATGGCTGATAAAATCTCAGAAAGACCCGGCATACTTTGTAAAACTCGCAAAGTACCGCAGGGAATGTTTGCCAAACCTAGTGGTACTTGTCTGCTTGTTTACAAGTGTTTAATAGCCTGACGACTGTTAACTTGCTAAATGAATTTAGTTACCTGCCTGATTTCCATAATAGCCTACAACATCTATCATGAAGATCCACTGAGCCTACTGTAAGCTACAATGTCCAATTTAAGTACCAAGGGGTCAATTAGCATCATTGAAGGAAAGACTTGGAAAATGCTACCATCTGAACTAAGAAATGAAAGTAACTATTTACAATACAACATGGTTTAACAAGCATTTCAATCCACCTTCCAGATTGTTAATTTACGCACTTTTGTGTATTCTGTAACCACGTATTGAAATGTAGTGTGATATCGTAGTGTGACTGATTAAATTGTTGCATAGCTACATGTACACTGTAAGTTAGCTGAAATTTACAGTCTGAGTTCCTTTTTTGGTAAACAAGGTCTATATTTCCTTGGAATCAAGCTTCTGCTGATTCTGTTAAAAATGTGCACAATTAAATAAATAAATAATTAATTAATTAAATAAATAGTTCTTGTAACTTGTTTGAATCCAGTTGATCAATTCCTTCTTACACTGTATGCTTCGAGTTCTATCTCAGGTTCTTCTTCCCTAAAAATTAATGGGAATGAACATCTATAGGTTAGACAGGTATCTATGGGTTTTGCCAACCTCTTTCGTTGTTGTAAACTTTCAAGAATATTTTTTTTATGTGGCTACATTACAAGGTTAAAATCCTCAACTCTACTTTCAAAAAAAAGCAATTCATTAGATTGTGATCACTCTTCAGTATTTGGCCAATGTATAAAGTGCTCAGCTGCAATTACTATTTTTAAAACAAGATTGTAGGAACCCACATCCATACTTCCCTAACAGCTTCATATAATTATATTAAAAAAACTGACAACAGAGAAGTTACAAGGAACATAGTTTATAATACATGTATACACATTTAATCATTAGGGGTAAAGTTGCACACAAGCCAATGAGGCCCACGTGGCTGGAGCTTATCCCGGTTTTTGCAGCATGAAGCAACCAAGAGTATTGCTATGTGATAAGAAAATTTGCTGATGTTTCATTAATAGTTTATTAACATAGAAAAGCCAACAGCAGTAAACTGAACATGTTAATCACCCGTTCATCTGTATTGTAGTGTAACGCCTTAGTGTGTGAACTACCTGAAGTTGTAAGTAGTAAACCTTTAACAGGGTAACTGACTTGCCAATGATGGAATGGCCTAGGACAATAATTAGATCATTGATAACCAATAGCAGTTTAGGATTAGTCGTCGGAAGATTACATCATCTATGTAGAGGTTGGCATATGTGCTTTGCAAGTAGTTCTTTGGTTATGCCCAACCGGGCTATACTTGCCGAGGTTAGACCCGTGCGGTTATCCCAGTGGGATACACCCCCAGTGGGGACGTCGGTAACACAATCCAGTCCTATCTGTATGCAGTTGAATTGGTTTAATACCAAGTGGTTGCATTCTTGGCTAGAGTTACGAAGTTATCTTGGAGATATCGCAGTATTACATCCTGCTGTATAGTTCCCGTACTTCCGCAGCCAGCGAGTGACTCCCCCATGGTCATTGTCAAAACAGCCACAAAACTTGTTATCGCAGCTACATGTACCCCCCTCCCCCTGAATGGGATGCTATTCCATTGCAGGGTTAATCCCCAGGAGTATGTTGCCGGTACCCATTTTATACACCTGGGTGAAGAGAGGCAATGTTGGATAAAGTTTCTTGTCTAAGGAAACAACACGATGGCAGGGACTGGACTCGAACCTAAGATCTTCAGATCTGAAATCTTGCTCATATAAAGAAGGAACATAACACACAAATCTTACTTACTTACTTAGGCCTCTTTACACCATGTGGCACATAAGGCCCCAACACAAGAATCTACACTGGGTTAATTTTGTCAAACCAAAACATATAGCAGTGATAACAAGCTTAAACTTCACAAGTAGTTGTCCACCCCCCCCCTTCCAAAAAAAAAAAAGAAAAGATTTTTGCAGGGCCTTCACTTGGCCAGATACTGGCATGCACTTTGGCCTCGCTTTCATGCTCCCCACACCCCAAATGGACAATTTAGCATATAGGTGCAAGCGAGTAGGCGAATATTATTCGTGGTTGAGCTATTTTGTTATTTCCTTCAAGTTTTTTAGAGAAGTTTTTAAGTTTGTCGAAAAGGCGCAGTTTGAAGTCCACTCATAAACACAAGTGGCGCACCTACATATATGATGTAAAGCGGTCGCCATATTTTGAGAGTGATTCCTGCCAATGATGTAGGACCACAAAGCCTTCACAAGACTTTTCAGAGTCAGAAACTAAGTTTTCCACGAAAATTTTCTAGTTTGTCGACAAGACACAGTTTGAAGTCCGCTTACAAACACAAGCTGTGGAGGTAGGACATACAGCGCATGTGAAAACATTGCTTATTCGTACTTAGGTTTGGCTATTCCTTGAATTTATAGGATTTTGAGAGAGATTTCTGCTGACTTTCAAAGCCAGAAACTGGTCATGTTGGTGTAAGTCACGACGATAAAGACTGATATGAAGGCTAAATATTACTTTAAATGCATGATAAACTTGGACACTTGTGTTAGGACAAGTAACGAGTTATGCAACAGCCTGGCTCTGTTATGTTTGACATGAGAAATCTTTAGTGGGTGAATTTGTCAATTGAGGTATCAAAAAGCTCTTTGATACTATAAATTCATCGTTGTTATGTAGTGCTTGAAATTTTCATGTTAATCTGCTTACCTTGATGGTTATTTTTAAAACAAACCACTAACAAACTTGTTGATGTAAAGTCATGCACAAACCTCTGAAGGGTTAGTTGAATTATGTAATTCCAGTAATTTTGCATAACTATTGAGATGTCAATCCAAAACATTGCAAATTTTTAAGAACAAATTAACACAATGGACATTAAAATACATCTTATACTAAAAAGTATTTTTGACTAATCAAAAGCATTAGTAATTAACTAGATACATAACCATATTGTCTGTCATGTCGATGTTACACACAGACACTCAGTTCAAACAGGAAAATATTATTTAATTCAACAGTAAATCCTCTGTGTACATCTTCTTAACTCGAGCTCACATCCTGATTTAACCACAAGGTTTGTAAAACTACTGGCACGTATGTGCATTATACAAACACTGCTAATCAATGTGATCAAAGCTAGTCTCTCATGACAGTCAAAAGGTTAATAGCACATTAATTTTGTAACAGGTGCTCTCCTTGTAAAGCCCATAAAGGTTTGTTGTGAGCTCCTGCTCCATAATAATAATATAATCAATACAAGCAATAAATATTGTAAAATGGCTATTGGGGCAAATACATGTAAATAAGCTGTTTCTTGCTGATCTGTCAACACTCCCTCCCTAAATGAAGTTGTACACTTCAGCTTGTAAAGTGAAAATGAAGTGATTAATGCTTCTGGCTGAGTAAGAACATTTTTTTTGTAACCAGTGACTATTGCTGCCGACTTGAATGCTTTTAATAATTAAATTATTAGTAACTTTGCTGAACACATAATTATCAGCGTTGTTGACCTTCAGAAAGAAGCGAAGTGAATAACCTTGGTATTTAGGAATACCAGTGAGAAATATTTCAGAAGGAAATTTCAAATTGCATTTGGTTGGATTGCCGGCTTTGGTGGCAAGTCTGCTTATTGCATAAGGATTTCCTTTAAAAAACCTTGTGATCTAATTTCAACTTAACAGTACAAATCTTTCTATGGATATTGGGCACCAGTAACATTTAAGATCAGCAATCTTACAAGTTCATTTTTTAGGCAAGTACAGTATCACTGACAACACTCTAGATGTACCCAAATCAAAAATCTGAAATCTAGAAACCAAAAACGAGAAACAAACCAAATGAATAGGTCTAATTTATTCAAGATTGTAAACTGAATCTATGTGACACTTTGTCTCTCTCCACCCAGGTGTATAAAATGGGTACCAGCAACATACTCCTGGGGATTAACCCTGCGACGGAATAGCATCCCATTCGGGGCGAGTAGCTGTGATAACAAGTTTTGTGGCTGTCTGGACAATAACTGTGGAAACTCTGGAAACTTTTACCCCACGTTGTCTCTCTCCGCCCAGGTGTATACAATTGGGTACCTGCGACATACATTACTGCTGGGGGTAACCCTAAAATGGATGGGCATCCCATCCAGGGGGGAGTAGCAATACTCTCAGTTGCCTTATGTTATAGAAACCAGGTTAAGATCCAGCTCGTGTGGGCTACCGGGTGTGTTTAAGGTGGCTCCATATAGTTTTTCAGCGAGCGAGGAATGGGAACTAAATTGGCACAAGCGCGCGCGCGAGGAGCGCGACAGTCCAAGTCATAAGACATGTGCCAATCAACCTCCCAGGCAAACTTTTCCAAAGTCTGATTGAGGCATCTTTATGGCTTACCTTTTCAAAACCTATCGAGCACATAGCAGTGAAATTATGAAAAGCCTTTAGTTTAATCGCTTTTGTAGCTGACAGTTGCAGTCCTACGATTGTTCTACGATTGTAGGACTGGACTGATTGCGATCTTTAAGCTCAAGCAACACAGAGAGGACTGAATACGTTGCACGAATTATTACGCGCCTTCAAGAATTATGCGTGAAGAACTTCTCTCCGTTCTCAACTTGAAATATCAGTGCTGTCCAGGTCAGCTGTCGAGAATCTCTGGGATGAGAAGCTTAAGTTTGTTGGATCGAGCCTAAGTGTAAGTAATTTTTTGGAAAAGTGCTTTAGTTTTTGCCTTTCTAACAAGCCGTGTATTTTTTTGTCGGGTAAGTTGTCTCTACGGCCGTTCTCATACGGTTTCAGCAAAATACAGCTGACTTGTGAATTTTAGTGAGCGATGAATAGATTACACACTTGTAACGAGGTAACAGTTGTTATTGAATTTTGATAGAAGTTGAAACTCAAAAGGACACTTATATTTCAGTGTCTATTTATCAGTCACCAGTAGCTTTTGATCTAAGTTTCACTTGTGCTGACAAGGTGCGACTTCAAAAACTTCGGTGGTCTAAAATAAAACCGAAAATTGAAAAAAGTTCAATTGTACCTCAGCTCAAACACAATTTTTATTTTTACGAAAAATTATGCCTAGAATGACGGCATTCATGGGCATTCAGTGAACGAATAAAGGATGAGTATCGAGTTGACAGCCGGTTCCAAAACAGTCGGCGTTTCGCAGGCGTTCTGTTGACTTGTTGAACCTTGCAGAAAAATAATGTGGTCTTTTTCAAAACATATAATTTCTTGTCGACATTTTTGTTCCCTTTTATCCAACGTCTGCCTTTAAATATAAATTGAAAGCGTATTTATATACTATTTGCTATTCATGCAGTTAACAAACACCCAAGTAGCCGCTAAGAAACAACGCGGGTCTCGGCAGACAAAATATTGAGCTTTATACAACATAAAATAAACGAGCTTCCCTGCTTTTCTCGGGTAGCATACCAAAAGATGTTCTAAGAGCAAACATGACCGCTTTAGATTTTTTCTTGAAGAACGGTTGTAATCAGTTAATGGTAAAAATGAAACTGAAAGTGGTTTAATGATTCCGCGTTCTGGAAACTAAAGGAAATTTTTTGCTGCTGGCAATAAAGTGGCGGCTTCGTTCGAGTTTTTATATCGCAAATCGGTATAAATTTTCTTCTTTTTTGTTTGTTTCTTTCTTTATTTTTGCGAATTTTTTGGTCACATGAATCCTTTACAGTAAAGGAAAGCAGTTGTCCAGAAAAATGTTGTTCTTTTGAAAGAAAAGCTCTAGAAAAGCTTTTCTACCGCTTACCGGCGTGCTGTCCACGCTCGTCCACGCAAAAGGAATCATGAGCATGCGCAACCCCGTAACTTGGAGAATTCTTATTTTGGTAACGTGAAGAAAAAAGGTGGGTTTTGAGGTATTTTCAAACGCTAATTGCGCGTGTTCCACTCGGTGAAATTTTTTTAAAATTGGAACACTTGTAGGATTTTTGTGTTTTTCAGTCATATTAAAGTAAGAGTAATTTTTGTCCATACACTTCTGCATTAATCGTCGAAAACGGAAATTTACTATTCTGGCAAAACTTATGTACAAAATTTCTCACAGCTTTGCCAGCTGAGACTTCTCAAACGACAACATCTTTACAACAAAAATAACCAAAATTCACTGTGTAAAAACCAAGAAATGACGTGAAGAAACTGGGTAAGCTTAAAAAATGAGCCAAACAACTATATCAGTGGTTGCCATGGAAACAGACCAGGCCCAGAAATTGTGACTTTTTTGAAAGGTATAAAGGCTAGGCTAGTTGCTTTTGTAGCTTTTCCCTAGTGAAATGTAAATCAATGTCCTGAAAATCATCAAAAAAGTTACGTATATTTGTCTGTTGAAACTGATGAGAAACTGTATGGAGCCACCTTAAAACATGAAATGGCGAAATCAAACGACTGAAAATTTGTCCATCATGATCACATTTCTTTTTTTACAGTGTTCAGTATAAAACACTGATAAAATGCAGACTGCAGTCGTCAGTATCACGCAATTGTCTTTCCAATCTTCTGCAAAAAATAAATCAGCTTTTTATGGTTCTTAAAACCATCAAAATTGAAAGGATATGTTCATGCTTAAGTGAAATTACTCCAAACTTAAAGGGGCAGTGTCACGGGGATTTTCCTCGTGTTTTGTCAAAACTTCGCTGAAATTGAGATTAAATGCCTTCACTCACACACAATGCTCCTGGTACATCAAGAGGGAGATATCAAGTGAATTTTTGCAAGGAGAGCAAACCATGATACGTTTTCGATGATTTTTGTAAGATACAAGCACAGAATTTGAAAACGTTCGCCAGATGTTTTCAAATTGTAATCCACTTCCATCTTGGCCATCCGTGGCCAAAGACACTTAGTAATAGCTTCACTGAATTAGTATGGTGCCTGAACAAGAAAATGACCAATAATTTTAGGCTTTCATATATGTTAATGTGACTATTGGCTTTTCAGTGGGGTGAAACGCGAGCAAAATCCTCGTGATCCTGCCCCTTTAAAAGCTCTGATGTTGCTCTCAAGTTATGTGTTAATGTGTTTTCAGGGGTTTGCCATTAAAATTGTTGGCATGTGGTAAGTTATTGTTTGCGAGTTTCCTGCAGGGTTTTTCGGAGCCAAAATTTTGAAATATACTGTCAAGCTATCAAAGCTACCCCTTAAGCAAAATCCCAGGACCAAAATAGAAAGTGTTTCGTTTAACCAAATCTTTGCAATAATTCCATCACATAAAAATAATTTATAAAAGTGTGTTTTGGTGTACATTTTGAAGAATTGACTGATGAAAAATACAGCGCGGCAAATTGTTTCGGTTTCTTTACATGTCATGAACAGCATTTTTGAATTGTTTGCACACTACAGGTAAACCTGAATGATTGGCCGTATCCCTTAAACAAAATCACAAGAGAATTCCTTCACCTTATTATTTGCTACATGTTTTTTTCTCTGATAGTTAACTGCCATTTTATCATCATTTCATTCTATATGTCAATGTTGAAGAACCTTAATTGGCTTGTTTGTTTCACTCAGCGAATTCTTATGGCTGGACGCATTCCAGATGGTTTCAGTTCAGATTTTTTACAGCGACAAGACTTGGATTCGTCACATAACAGCGCTGGGGGTAATATACATGTACCCCCAGCGCTATTATGTGACGAATCCAAGTCTTGTCGCTGCAAAAAATCTAAACTGAAACCATCTGGAATGTATATTGATGATCCACACATCTCCAAAAGGTGATCTTTTATTTTGTAAAAAAGAGAATCACGCTCTGTGTTTGATGATTGTGCTTGACCACTGTTGGTTTTTTCGGTAACTTTTTGTTTTTAATCATTTCAATTTTCCAAAAAAAGTAACTTCTGAACTTAGGCACATATCATTATTTCTACCATTTTGCCACATCTCTCTCATGCCATTTCGTGTTTTTAACATGCCCTTGGCCACCTTGGCGCATCAGCGACTGGTATCAATTGATTGATTAATTCAATCGATGATTTTCATCATTTGGTCACTAGCCAGCAATCTGTGTTGAAAATACATTTAATCCATATAATTTTACTTTACTACACTCTGTCATTGGTTAAACCAAACAGAAGTAAATCCAAAACCAATCGTGACTTCCTTGCAAGCAATTCCCTGTGCTTGACCCATGATGTTACATGTAATTGCTTTGAGTTGTGATTGGTTTATTGTGTTGCTTGCGTTTGCTGTGATTGGTCAGTGATTACTTTTGTTTTGGTTTTATGACACTCAGTAGAAAGCTGGTTACTTACCATCAGGGACATCCTCTGGAAGATGCACTCTGCGACAGTTATAGGCTAGTTGTTTCATTTCTGCAAGGAGATTCAAAGATCTCAAATAAGATTTGTGATCCCTGATCATATGGGTTCTTTACTACCAAAAAACGAAAATTCCGAAAAATCGATTATTTGCTACAACGAGGCATGATGGAGTCACACAAGACTGGTTTTCACACATAACCAGGAGAAACAAATTTCTCTGGCATTGCCTTAGAATTGATTACAAACGGTTTATCAACAAGCACGCTACGTTAAGGTTAAGTAAACAATGGCTATTTGCGCTCAAAATGAACCCATGCCAAAGAAGAATCTGTCCTGACTACTAAGGGATTTTGTCTGTGCTTGTAGGCTAATGTACTAATAAACAGAAAGTACATCTTACCTGATTTTCCATATGCACTTGCATGCAAGACGTGAGACCAGACACAAAATGGCGGAGGAGTAAATTTGCACGGAAAACCGCTTGTCAGAGATACTTTTTTTCGAATCTTTGCGGGTTCATATCCGAAAACGCTCAAATTTCAAAAGGCCGAATTCATTGATCCGGAGTATCTGTGTAGAGTATGGATTCGTTGGATGTTAAAACGGAGAGAAAAAAAAGCGAAGAGCGATTGGTAAATTTACGCATGCGCGTAAGCTTATAGACTCCTTTTGAGACCACCTTTTGAGACCACAAGTACGGTAGAAAACCTGTATTGAAATACTAGTATTTAAATGCGATGTAGAGTTGTCCACAAACTTGGAAAGCGAGTGAACTCTCTTTGTATGAGTGGACTTTGGACTCTCCCATGGATTTCGCAAGAGAGCTCTTCGAGGCAATGTCCTCAGGAAATCACGCAACTGCACAGGAGGTAACGGACATAGCACTTCTGGGAATTTCAAAACCATTCCTGTTTAATCATACGAATTTGTTTTAGCACGTACAAAATTGTGAGCACAAGAGTGATAGCAAACTTTAGTCCCTTGCTGTACAGTCAACTCTCTCTTTAATACTGTACTGTATATGTTGATTCGTGTCATCCTTTAGTAATTTTACTGTAACTGAATGTCTTGGAAATGAGATGGAAACCGGTCTCTAAACGAGGCATGGGACGCGCTGCTGTCCCGATGAGAGTTGACTGTGAAGCAAACTTTCGAAGTGTTTTTGTTTGTTTTTTGTTTTACTTTTGATTTAGAAATACCATAAAATCCCGAAGGTAATGGCCCCTCGAAAGCAACGCTGATTTTCTCACTCTTCTGTTAACCAGGGTGCGCATTGACTAAATTAAAGGCATAAATTTGGATCGCGGAACCCCTCCCTGAAACTAGGAGACCATTTCCAGGAACACCTACGAGACGGCGAATGAAATGACAGGGATCCAAACCAGTCGCCCTACATTTCAATATCCCTGTTTACTCTAGCCATCACGTGGCGGTCTGCGACCTTTCCCTACATTAGGGTAGCACTGAAAAATCTAGAACAAACATTCATTTTTCAAATCGGCACACTTATCCCACGGTATCAACGAACGCTTTTCATTCAACTAATCCATTGTTTTTTTTTCTGTTTTTGTTTTGTTTTGTTTTTACGCTGTCGTGTTCCTACCAATAACGTAGCTCCACCGTTCTCCATATAAACCAAGCGCAAACCACAATTTCTTGGTTCGCTCTGGCCAAGGGCTAACTCTCGAATTGTCAGCTTTTAATCTCTCTACGGTCGCCAATTTACCTCATCAACTCAGCTGATAAATCCAATTTTTTGTGTTCCACTTCCTCACCGACGCAGCCACCACAGTTTCACTAGAAACTAACTTCCTTATCCTCCTATGTTAAGATGAGTCCTAATCTTGAAGTACATGCACAAACGTTCCTAACCATCTGGAAGTAATGGCTACAAATCCGATAGCAATTGAGGCGGTTACTTTCGGAATTTTATGGTAACATTAAAATGTCGAAGCATATTTCTTCTCGTTTCACACGTATAAGGAAGCAGCAATATTAGCAATATTTATATCCTGTTCCAGGCGTTTAGACAGTGCACGAAAGAAAAATATTGAGAGCAGAGGGAAAAAAACGAGAAGAGACTTCGCGTGGCATTATCTAAACGCGTGGAACAGGCTATGGAAAAATCGAGTTCCAAGGTTAGAAATTAAATATATTGAGTGACCAGTTGTAAATTAATTTGTTTTGAGCTACGATCATTCACCACCTTCGAAAGTGTTCTGGCCTGACTAATTTTGGAAACATTGTTGTGGAAACATCACTTCTTCTAAGCAGGTTAAACTAGGAAACGCTTTTGAAAGCAAAATTTGCGCCCACCCCGTGAAATTTGATTCAAAAATACTTCACTGCTTTCGAGACACAAAAGTTGCTTTCCAATGTGAAATTCCCTTTCACATTGTTCGCATTACTCAGAATGGTAACAGGATCAGTGGAGTCCAATTGATCGGTGTAACTGGATAGTACGCGCAAGCGCACGGATTTTAAGGGGTCAGTTGCGCTTGAACAAGTTCTATTTTTCAAGTGTGTTGCAAATACAAATGTTTTTTCTTTCTTCGGAACGATTTTCCTCCTGGAACTTTGTTATAGATGTTATTAGTTGGTAACGGGTCATTGTGTCGTCCAATTTGGTCTACAATCATACTCGTGAATAAACAGATCAGTTGCACTTGAATAAGGTAGAATAATCGGACGATCGCGTATTTTGTTAATCTCTCGTATGATTACAGGCGGAATTGGACTCCATTCATTCCTATTACCTTTTGTTTATCATACGAGTAATTAACAAAATATGCAGTCGTCCGATTATTGGAACTTTCAACCGCAACTGACTGATCAAAGCGCGCTCGCTCGCGCGCACCGTCCAGTTCACTACCACACTGATGAAGGGTCAATTTTTTGACACTTCAGAGAGTTTTTTCAGTCCTTTCTTTATAAATTTCATTCCGTAGTGTCACGCATCATCTGAGCTTTGCCTCCAGTTTACGTACTGTCCTGTTAGGCCTGACGCGTCCATCGTCCAATTACATCGTTCAAATCAAAGCTGGCGATAGCCAATCAGTTTCGAGGGTTTTATGGTTATAATGTAGTGAAAAATGAGCTGTAATGCGAGAAGTTGTTTTCAAATTTTTATCGCGTGGGATTGAAGGCGTTTCTACGAGTGCCTTACTTTTTTTACCAGTCCGCTCGTGCGCCTCGGGCCCTTGTACTCGTTTTGTAAGGAGAGTGCACAAAGGGCTGTACGGTATATATGTTAATAAGCTTAATGTTGTCGTAATCGGTAATACCTAGGTTGGTAAGGCAGGGGCATAACAATATCACTAGACATAAGTTGGGTAGATATTGGCCACGCGAGCCGATACCTTTTCCGCAACAATGAACGATGGACAAAGCACAGGAAAAAAACACAGGGCACGCCACAAGAAGGCAAAGAGAAATTAATAACTATGCTAGATAACGAGAAGGAGGGGTTTGGTTAGCAGGCGAGGTAAATAATGTTTTCTTTCGCCAAATGTTTGTCCTCGTTGACTTCAGAACTAAAATGGGATCCAGTTCGTCCTTCAGATTCCATAATGAGTCCCGTAAGAAAAGACCGGTCCTTTTCTCATAGCTAAGTTAACTAACGATCAAACACATTGAGATTGAAATCATCAATGCATTTATTTTATTATAAGGGTCATTTCTGCTTGCGCTTGTTGAAAATTTATAGCACGCGCACGCTAATCTGAAACACGGAGACTTTTGTCTAGAACTATTTGATCAAATGTGTAGCTGTTGGTTAATTCATAAGTTAGGTTTTGAGTTAGTTCGTCTGTTAGATATCTGTAGTTACTGATTAACCTTTTTATTTATTATAAGGGTCATTTATGCTTGCGCTTGTACTTACGTCGCTAACGAAAACCACTCCTTAAGCATACTCCATCATGGATTTTATTTACCCTAATTGTGATTCATACTTATTTTATTGGCTGTAATCATTTTCTTGCCGATGTTGAAAATTTATAACAGGAGCTCATAAATCTGAAACACTTAGCCATTTGTCTTGTTTTGAAATATTTGATCAGATGTCTAGTTAGTTAGCTAGTTTTAAATTAATTAGTGGTTGAGGTAGTCTATCTGTTAGATATAGTTACTCAGTTAGTTTACATTCTCATTTAGATCCTGAACAGGTGGACTGAGAGTAATCAGAATAGGCAGTATAGTAATCCAAACTCGAAGGAAACAAGCAAAAATCAAGGAAACAAAGATAAAACAATTGACGAGGAACAAAGCAGAGATCATCAAAACGAGTCACAGCAAGATAAGGATCGTCAAAACAAAGCGCAGCAAAACAAAGACCATGAAAACGGGCGGCAACAAAACGAAGATCAAGAGAATGAAACACAGCAAAATGAAGATCAAGAGAGCGAAGCACAGCAAAGCGAAGATCAAGACAACGAAGAACAGCAAAGCGAAGATCAAGACAACGAAGCACAGCAAAACGAAGACCAAGAGAGCGAAGCACAGCAAAGCAAAAATCAAGAGAGCGAAGCACAGCAAAGCGAAGATGCGCGACAACTCGAAGATCAGCATAGAAAATCGCAACAAAGAAAAGGTCAGCAAGGTGAAGATGCTAAAAAACAAGATCAGTCGAAAGGATACCGCAGAAGAGGAGCCCGGAAAGAGTCAAAGCACAAAATGAAATGCGAAAAAGAATCCCCAGTGGGTAAGAGGGCAACCCACAAATGCCCAGTAGCGGGTTGTCCAACAGAGTTCGTCATTCACCTGCCAAGGCACTTAAAACAATACCACAAATGGAACCACGTTAAAGCAGCGTCAGCAATTTCTCAGTTTAATTTAAGAAAACCGAGAAAAAAGAAAGGAAACCGCACATACACGCGGCGTGTTTGTCCTATCCAAAACTGCAACGCTGTTGTGAGAAGAATTCATAATCATCTGGGAATGCAGGGGCCACATAAACTTCCGCGCGACAGTGAGGAATACTCTCATTATTTAAGGCAAGCAGCCGAGTATGTGGAACTCCCCGACACTTTCAGTGAAGATGTAATCAGCTTATCTTCATCCACCTCATCTGACGAAGAAATCCACAAGAAGAGTAAACGTCAGCGCGAAGCAAGTATGAATCGCCAAAAAGACGCACAGCAAGTAAAGAGCGAAGTTGAAAGTAATCCTGATATTCAAGGCTTTAGTGAAGAGGGAATGAATTACTCACCAACGTACAGTCAAGAGGAAAGAGACCATAACTACGAAGAAAACCCGGCATTGGCCTTGCTATGGGAGCATACGTTTGGCTCTTCCCGCCCTATGGATATCAGCCAGCAGAATGTGATGCCTGATGAAGATAAAGATTATGACGAAATGGGAAGTGAAGGAGATAACGAAAGTGTGGAAGGTGGGAACGAAATTGACGGCGCATCTGTGAATTACAGCGAATTCAGTCACAACGAAATGACCAGTGAAGAGAACAAAGAAAGAGTGGACGACGCGGATAAGAATTACGCCGCATCTGTTGATTCAAGTGAATTCGAAGGCGCTGCATCTGATGATTCCAGTGACTCAGACCACTGTAGAAACAACGAAACGGAGAACGTGTTGCAACAGTTTAAATTTTGGCTGGAAGGCGTTGATGGTGGACGACGGGAAGAGAAAACCGCAAAGCAATACGTTTCTCAAGTCAGGGTCGCCCTGAACGCAGTTAGCCCAACCACACAGGCGATCAGCTGTCTTGTGATGACCAACCTTGTGCGGGACCATTGGCTTAATGAACTCGAGAAAAACAAAAGGCCTGGTACATGCAAAGCATACCTTGGCTCATTGTCAAAATTCCTGAGGTTTCTCATGCTTGAACGACCAAAGGGCGTTGATGTGGACGAATCAGAAATACGAGCAGCTAAAGAGCAGGTTCATGAGTGGATGAGTTCATACAAGAAACCCATAGCCAGAAGGATGTGGGAGAAAAAAATGGAAGACTTTGACAATCTCATTTCTGCGGATGACATCCGCCGTTTCGACGTTTCCGAACCATCCCGTAAAGCCGTACATATAATTGAGCAGTATTCGAGAGATGCACCATCCAGCTACCCCACCCAAACTGATTATACGCTTGTCCGCGACTTCTTCCTTACTACGCTTTGCATAAACAATGCATGCCGAGCTGGTCCCCTAGCAAACATGACATTGGGTGAATTCCGCAGGGCGAAGAAAGAAGGCGAACAGTATGTAGTTAGAGTCCTCAACCACAAAACTGTCGACACGCACGGCCCAGCTTCCGTGGTTGTTAGCGCAAGCCTCTACAACTGGCTGGTGATCTACCTGTCTAAGATGAGAAACTCTCTGAATGGTGCAAAGTTTGATGAAAACGAAGTCGTCTTTTTAAGTTGGAATGCGAAGCCAATGACCTCATCCATGGTGTCTGCACAAATCAACTCCTTTTGGTCCAAAGCTCTGGGCAAGGGAGCAGCCAGAATGAGTGCTACGCTAATAAGGAAAACAGCTGTTAGTGCTGTGCATGAGAAGCATGTCGACATGAAGAAAGGCCTAGCGAATCTGATGACGCATTCACAAAGGACGGCCGAAAAGTACTACAACATTCAAGAAAAAGGCAGAAGTGATGCCAGAACCGTAGAGCAACTGCATGCTGTACTTCGCAACAATCCAACCGAGAAAGTGGAGGCGGCCACCAGCCTTGAAGACGTTTCTGATAGTACCGCCGCGCCCAGCCGTACCTTCGACAGTACCGTCGCTGCCAGCCGACGACATATATGGAGAGACGACCAGCTGAAAGAAGTGACGAAGATATTTGAGAAGAACATTGAAAGTGGAAAGGTAACTATCGAGGACGTTCGGGTGAAAACGCGAAACATTGGTTGTCTAAATGACATTCCATCAGAAAGCATCCGGGATAAGGTGAGGAGCCTGATTAAAAGCAGGAAGAATAAAGAGCAACAAGAAGAACAATGTGCACCTCCCACTGAAATTGAAAGTCAGGCAGACAAATTCAGGCGTTTTGGTTTGCTTGAGAGAAATGTCAATGATATCTCGTTTGTGGATGAAAGGTCTATTGCAACCAATACAACTTCAAGTCTCATGTCGGGGCGCGCTTTCAATGAGGAACAAACAGAGATGATGTTTAACTTGTTTCGTAGGCTCATCGAGTCCAACGCTCCCATAGAGAGAGGGGCTATCCTGTCCGCCATCGAAGAACATTCCAGAGCCAGGCTGATTTTGCAAGGGTTTACGCCTTTACAGTTATGCGATAAAATTCGCACTGAAAGGCGTCGACTCAAGCGCCTTGGTGCAAAGAAGTGAGTAAGAAGATCATTGGTTTGCCGTCAAGGCTAAGAAGAGGAACGCTATCAGGAAATGTGCATCTTTTGCAGAGAGTTAAAGGGGAGCGTTCGATTTGCCTGATTTCGGAATGCGAGTACACAAACGTTTAAAAAAAATGGCTTGAAGCTGAATTTTCTTGGCATTCGAGCAAGCTTCTTGTTCGGTCGCCATCTTGGATTTTCTAACCCTAAGTTTTTATTTCTTGTAACCCTAAGTTGATTTCTTACAAAGTCTGTTACTAAAAAAAGAAAAAATTTGGGTGCCGGCTGTTGGAGTCGAACCTGCAAGATTAGAAGAATAAGAATTAGTAAACCCGTTACCTACCTACGTGCGCCACGCCGCGGCGGGCTGAAAGAGTCGGTGAAATTAGTTGGAGTGATTGATTCGAATCTCTCTTGACAAAACAGCGTTCTAGGTTTATTCGAGATGGCAGTAAGCCCCCAATGGAGCGAATGCGTCTCCCGCTGAATAAACTCTAGTTCGCTGTATTTTCTATTAGTTACTGGATTCTCTTATATCGGACGTTTAACGCTCGTTTTTACCCTTGTGGGATATATGTGTAGTGGTCATAACTTTTATTAAATTGGTGGCTCCTAAAAGAGCCGTTTGGTTTCTTGAGTTAGTAGTATACCGTTGTTATTTCTTGGGTGATCTTGTTAATGTAAGCTTGAGTCGAGGGTTTGATATGTCGTTTTCCATAGAGACAGAGAAACGGGCGAGCGGGAGGTTTACAACGGACAAACCGGTGCCAGATCTTCATTCCTTCTTTCTTGGTTTTGTGTTGGTAAAGGTGGGCTACATACCACTGCTCGGTGTCTTCATCGTAGATAAACGTCTTCTTCTTTAACAGGATACAGGCTTGAATCAGGATACCGGTCGCATGATACATATGATATCGTTTTGAATCTAACAAACCAAAACCACAAACAACCGCGTCATTTTCAATCATTTGTAACATTTGTTGAAAAACCTCAAACTTAAGTAGAGGAATTTTAAAATCAAAATACGAATTGATTTGATCGAATAAAGCTTGAGCCTCCATGGTACTAGAATGAATGGACCCTCAAAAACTTTCAACTTATATGACGTTCATTGACTTTGTCGCACCGCTCTTTCAATTGATTTTGTAACCATTGAAAAAATAAAAAGGTTTCTTGTTTGGGGCAATGTACCATCTTGACTAAATCCTTTTTATGATGTCCACAATCCGTTCCGTGATGGTCGGTTTTACTCCAAAGTGAATCGGCTTTTGGGCAACCCAACTCTTCTAAATTAATCGAAGGTAATCCCATCTTGTCCAGGAGATCTTTTTCTAAATGACCACCTTTGTAAGCCACAAGTCCACCGCGGTATAGTGCGCGAATTACACCTTCTACATCTCTTTGTGGTAAGGCGGCTTCTCGGTAATTAGACTCAAAGCGCAATCCGTGAATATGTTTATAAACAAAATTAACCGTTCGCCGATCTTTCACATTTAAATCTTTGTACCGCAAGCGGGAATAAAAATGTTGGCTATCATTTTCACCTAGGATCGTACACCAACCTAATTCTCGAACGATAAACCCTCTAGAAAGAATAAACCCTTCCAGATCAATAATCAATGTGATCTCTTCCATGTCTTTTTTCAAAATAAATGGTTTAACCGTGTACTCCATCTATATGATAATCTGGCGGGGTTGTCTAAACCTGCCCGCTTTCAATAGAACTACACGTCACAAAAGACTGCACCCAATTCAATAGAACGACTTCCTTACAATAGAACTGCACCCAATTCAATAGAACTCAACGTCACAATTGTTCTACGCACGCGCAACAATCTGAGGTTATTATAAAAACCCATCGATTTTTACTCATTTCATCCCAGACCTTGAGTCTAAACAAACAAGAACAGCTACGAGATTCGCAACCAGAAGTACCAAGCTAGAAGACAAGATCTTGACGCTCTTAGCCACGCAAAGGACCTAAAACGAAAGTATCCTTTTTCAACTGTATACTAGACAAACCAATTGACTCAAAAGTTTTTCTTGAAAAGCCAACGAATACGAGGACGCGTAGGTTCGTTGCCAGTGGACATTCGCCTCAAGTTGTGTTGAACGGCCCAAAGCGTGTTTTTACACTGATCAACAACCACTACTGAAAACTCCAACCGTTGACTTTTCTTAAGAAAATCTAACTCTTACTAAAGTGTCTTTAAGTAAGTAGACAACCATTTGGCTTTAAGGGATTTCTTTTCAAAGTAAAACCAGATCAACCCGTGTTCGTTGGGAACAGCCGCACCTGTTGCGGTCAACAACAGTCGAAGAGATCTGCTTTACTTTGCTTAAGAAAACCCAAACCTTTCTAAAGTGTCTTTAAGTCAATAGAAAAACGAGTATCAGTTTTTAACTTTGAAAAGCGACGACCAAAGTTATAATTCTTTTGAAAAAAGCTCGCAAAATTACATACGAACCAAAACAAAGTTATAATTCTCTCGCTTTAAAAAAGCTCACAAAACTTTCATACGCAAAAACTGATACCCGGGTTTTTCTTTAACTTCTAGAATAGATATGGAAGCCTATGTCCATGATTCTGATGACGAACTCATCGAAGCCATGGAAATGTATGAAGATGGTCAATTGGCGGATCGCGCCGAGGAAATTTATCAATTGCGGGAACAACAACGTGACTACCAACGTCAACTCATTGAACAACATGGTGGTTCGATTAACCCGGAACAACCAGGGCGTTTTGTCTTCAACCTTCAACCTATGTCAATGGATGCCAATCGGCGGTTTGGTCTACTGGAACGTCGTTTCGCCGTCAATCTCCAACAAGAAGGTAATCTGATTGATGATATCACACCGGCCTTACGCGATGCTTTGGAGCGTGCGATGCGTGAAGTGGTAGCAGATCCCGACTTGCATGACAATTATCGTCTTTTCTTCGATTTGTTTTCCGATCGACTCGCCCACGGCACCTATCGTGGAAACGGGATGCGGGTTCAAGATTTTCGGGAAGGGGGTCCTAACGTCGATGCCGTCTTCGAACGCCTTCAACAAACATTGAACTCAAACGAGTCATATACTATGGACGATACCTTCCAAATGGAAGTCATGGTCGTTCGCCCACCTAACCGTCAAGGCCAAGGCAGAAAAATGAAAAACAAGCCTGGGTACCAAAAGGTCAAAGAATTCGTGGTCAACAAGAAACGAATTGTACCAATCAGAAACAAGGATGATACCTGTGGAGCCCGCGCCACCGTGACTGCCAAGTACATTGCGGATGAACAAGAACGTAAGAAACAAGATCCGAATTATCACGACCCACGACTTGCAACCATGAAAAAAGGAGGACGGCTTCAGGAAATGTTGGCGAAGGAACTGTATCAAAAGGCGGACGTTCCCGAAGGACCCGTGGGTCGCGAAGAACTGCAAAAATTCCAAGATTATTTGGGACCTGACTACCGTTTGATCGTAATCTATGGGGAGGAACGTAATGCCTGTCACGCCTTTACGCCCCATGCTGAAAATCAGAAGTTGTTGATCCTCTACCACCACGACCAACACTACGATGTCGTCACATCCCTCCCAGGTTTTTTCAAACAATCGTACTTCTGCCCCTACTGCCTGCAGGGTTACAACAACGAAGGTCACCATCGCTGCCTTAGCACGGACAACAAAGTCTGTTCCTGTTGCCGTCAACCCAACTGCTCTGGGTTTGCTTCGCACGCCCCGCAGAAGTGTAAAGCTACCATTCCTTGCCACCATTGCCGCCGGTATTTCTTCAACCAAGAGTGTTACGAAAACCACCAACGTTTCAGCCTCGCTCGCCAAGTCAAACCTGAGAACTCTGTCTGTATGAACGTGAGAAGATGCAAACAATGCGGGAAACAATCCAACTCCTTTAAAGCTGTGAGAGCTCACAGGTGTGGTACCAGCCAGTGCCCTAGCTGCGAGAAATACGTGGTCGCCTCCGATCACCAATGCTACATCCAACCGGACAAGAAAAGAAAAAGACAGCAGGAAAACGAACGGGAAGTACGAGCACGACTGGATGATGAATTTGAGATCATTGAAGCCCTGCAAAACGCCGAAGGTAACGAGGAGACCGAAAAAGAGGAAAAGGAACCGCTGCATGTGTACTTTGACATCGAAGCCATGCAGCACAATGGCAACCACGAGGCCAATCTTTTGGTTTACCAATCGAGTGAGATGCCTACCTCTCGCGTCTTATCCGGCCCTTCCTGTGTAGAACAATTCTTAGATGAACTCAAAGTACTCACCGAAGAAAATACCAGACAAGTGTACGTTTTGGCTCACAACTTACAAGCCTACGATGGCTATTTCATCATTCAGAAGTACTATGAAAACGGTCAAGAAGTACACCAAATCCGTTGCGGCGCGAAAATCATGTCACTCACTCACTTTAACATCCGATTCACAGACAGCCTCAACTTCTTCGCCATGCCCCTCTCAGCGTTCCCGACCACCTTTGGACTAGAAGAAGCAGCCAAGGGATTCTTCCCTCACCTGTTCAATCGCCCGGAAAATCAGAATTACGTGGGACCCACCCCAGACGCCAAGTACTTTATGCCGGAAACCATGTCTCTCGAGAAGAAGGAAGAATTTGACGCCTTTTACGAACACGCTTCCAAACCCGTGGTCCTGTTTGACTTTCAAAAAGAACTTATCCGATACTGTAAATCGGATGTGAAACTTCTTAAAGAGGGTTGCGAAACCTTTCAATGTTTATTCATTGAACATAGCGGTTTTAACCCGTTTGAGAAGTTAACCATCGCCTCTGCTTGTAACCAGGATCTCAGGAATAACTGCATGTACCCTGACACCATCGCTACCGAACCAGCCTATGGGTGGGCAGGCCTCAAAGGGAACGCTTCCAAAGAATCGCTCGAGTGGTTTAACTGGCTCAATCATGGTAAAAGAAAAGAAGCCCTAGAAAACATGTCCGACGAAGATTACCAAGTAAACGACCTCATGGAAATCTACGATCCTGATTATCAGAACCCCCTGAAGAAAGACGCCATTCAGCATGCAGGGAACGGAGGCGAACATTTCATCCCAGCGATCAGAACCTCCGTGGATGGTTACTGTCCAGAAACCAACACAGTGTATCAATATCAAGGTTGTTTTTGGCACGGCTGTGAAGCGTGCTATCCGAATAGAACCGAGAAACACTTTCGCCTAGACGACCGCAGCATGTATGAGGTTAGAGAAAAGACACGAGAAACCATCACCAAGTTGAAAAGCGCTGGCTACAATGTCGAACAAATCTGGGGCTGCCAATGGAAAAAGATGAAACAGGATAACCCCGACTGTCTGCATTACGTCAAGGATCTTCATTTCGTCGAACGACTTAAACCTCGGGATGCGTTCTTCGGAGGGAGAACTAATGCGGCCAAACTTTATCATAAAGTCAAACCTACGCAAAAAATTCATTACATAGACTTTACATCATTATACCCGTACGTTAACAAAAATTCAAAATACCCGATCAAACATCCAGAGATTATTACCAATCCAGGACACACCGACATCTCCGAGTACTTTGGCCTTATTAAATGTAAAGTCAGACCACCCAAGAAGCTGTATCATCCCGTACTACCAAAACGCGCCGAAGGAAAACTACTCTTCCCATTGTGTGACGCTTGCGTAAAGGAACAGATGGCTAAACCTTATCGACAGAGATCGACCGTTTGTAAACATCTACACATTGAACGCGAATTTATTGGAACCTGGTGCTCCCCGGAACTTGAAAAAGCAGTGGAGATGGGATATGAAGTGGTGACCATCTATGAAGTCTATCACTTTAAAGAGAGTCAAGAGGGCTTATTTGACAAGTACGTGAATAAGTGGTTGAAAGTCAAACAGGAAGCGAGTGGATGGCCGAGCTGGTGTAGGACCGAAGAAGATCGTCAACAATATATTCAAGCCTACCGAGAAAAAGAGGGAATTCAACTGGACTACCGTAACATCGCCAAAAATCCCGGACTGCGTTCCCTCGCAAAGTTAATGTTAAACTCCATGTGGGGGAAATTTGGACAAAAGTTAAACAAGACGCAAGTACAACAGTTCACCGACCCTATTCAGTTCCATGAGTTTATCGAGAGTGATGCGCTGGACATCCACAAAATCCAAATCCACAAAAACAACGAGAACGTCGTGGAAGTCTTTTACAGCAAACAAGTAGAAGATATGGACATACAACCGAATCTGAATATCTTTATCGCCTGCTTTACTACGTGTTATGCAAGACTTAAACTCTATGAAGCTTTGGAACTGTTAGGGGATAGAGTGCTCTACTATGACACGGACTCCATCATTTACATTCAAAACCTCGATGATCCTACGGAAGTACAACCCGAACTGGGAGACTACCTTGGAGACTTCACCAATGAACTGAAAGGAGAGGATTACATCGTAGAATTTGCATCGGCTGGTCCGAAAAACTATGGCTACCTGACAGCAGCAGGTAAGACAGAATGTAAAGTGAAAGGATTCTCTCTCAACACGGAAGGGTCTAAATACATCAACTATGAACTTTTAAGAGACAACGTCCAAAAAGAAATACAAAGACCACTCTACCATCCTAGAAAAAACCAAATGCTGCCTCGACAATATCCTGTCAAGCGATCCTACAGAATTGTACGTGATCCTACAACCTTCGAACTGGAAACAAGGGAAGAGATTAAGAACTATCAACTTGTCTATGACAAGCGGGTCATCGATAAAGATACCTATTTGACGTATCCCTACGGTTATGGTGAAGTGGAGCCCGTGCAGCAGCAGATGCATATTAACGTATTATTGGATTTGTAGAACTGAATGATCAAAAGATGGAACTTTATAGAACAGTTGTTAGCCTGTCGACACGGATTAGTAGATGGAACGCCTTGGTCAAACGCCATTAGGGCACTTAGGTTTTTAAAAACTTAGTCAATTTTGTACATAGATTTTTAGTAGGGCTTCGCCATTTAACATGTAAATATATCTTGTACATAGACTTAGGTAAACCACTAGGGTGTATGTAGTTAGGTTATTAGTTCAATAAACACATTTGGCAGATTTAAACCGTTTATTTAGACTTTGATTAATTTTTTACCTTGCATGATACGTTTGACAATTTTTTCCGTTTTGGTTTTCTTCCCGGGTAAGGCTTCAATGGCTTTGATCATCTTCGTATCCGCTTTCCACTTGTCCTTTAAATTTTTGGCTTTATCATAATCAATATCATGTTGTTTGGCAATTTTATCCAACCGATTAATCCCTGGGTCTCCTCTAGCCAGTCATTTCTTGAGTTTGGTCCCGGGTCCTAAATATTGATAACCAGGCCAGTGAAATTCAATGCCTGTTTTAGCTAAAGCTTTTTGCACATCAAACGCACCTCCTTGTTGAATCCCTAAGGGCTTTCGTCGTACTCGAGTTGTCTTCTTAGTTTTCGTCCGGCGCTCCATTCTTCCCATCCGGGTCTGGGTTGTAGTTTTTCGACTTCGGTTTGCCGTTTTCGTTTCTTAGCTTTGGGATTGGTTTCGTCAGGACGGGTTGGAAGTAACCGTCTTCTACCAGTACTCGGTTTGGGTTTTGGTGTCGTCTTAGGGGTTTTGACTTTAGCTTTAATCCTTTTTATAGTTTTGGGAGGGATGGGGTCTCCTTCGTCCTCGCCTTCCTCCCTGATCCGTTTGGTTAAATGACCCAATTCTCTTGACAATGGTTTAATGTTGGCATTGATGATAGAGGGTGGGTACCCAGAAGCTAACCATAAATTCTTCTCAGCCGCTAATTTGGCCACTTTGGTTAGTTGCGAATTATCCGTAATTTCATCTCGATACGATTCAATCAGTTCCTCCCACACTTTGGCCGGTACTTTATAAAATCCCTCCATCTTTTAATTCTTTCCGTGTGAAAGAAAAGCTCCTTTTGCTTGAACTAAAGTTTGCGTAAGGGTCAGGGTCTATTTAAGCATACACAGACCAAGTCGTGTAAATCACGAAACAATTGATTGCCTTTGGCGTCCATGAGCATCTGACGACGTTTTTTCACCGAATGTTGACGTAGTCGTAGTTCTCTCAAAATCTGTTTATGTTTTCGAAGTCTTGCCATCAAACTAGGATCTACCGCTACATTGCGTTTCAATAAATTTAAAATGACTTCACTCAACATATTGATTTGATCTTTGGTCGCTTGTAACAAGAGTTGTCGTCGTGAGATTTGACTAGGTTGATCCGCCAAAGCTTTGAAGAAAGGTTTATGTTGTTCCAAACGCATCATTTTCGTCGATAATGTCTGATATTATCTGTAATCCCTTTGAACGCTTGACCTGCGAGTTTGCCTGCAGCGGTTGTAAAGGTGGGAGCCGGTCCTGCTAACAAAAAACTAGCGCCGTAAGCGATTTTATCCACTAAACGCGGCTTTCTTCGACGTAATGCGCCTCCTCTCTGAAAAAATTTTGACATCGTGGGTAGGGGGTCGGTGGTCTTTTATAGTGATCCACTTCACAAGGTTCATACTTGTTTTTATAGGCTTCTGACACTCGAGTCGGAATCGGTGGGGCTAAATCCACAATGATATCATCCAAACTGGTCATTTTGATAATAAAACTTTGAAGGGAATCCGTGTTATTTTCTCTAAGACTTTGTCGTAATTCGTTCAAAGCTTTGGCATAGGCGGTATAAGCAAAAGCGCTCATTCTCAGTTTATGTCGATATTGTTTAAACTCGCTCCATCCTTTGACAAACGTACCTGCCGCAGCTAAGACTGCTACTAAAATCGAATTGTGAATGATAGGACCCACAATCATCCCTGTCGCCACTAAAAGTAAAGCCAAGGCATTCAATACCGTGTAGATCCATTTGAAATAACTCCATCGTTGTTTATACGTCCACCATTGGCGATGATAAAATCCAAACAAGGTTTTTAGTCGGGGGTCCATGGTTTTAAAGTTTCAATCAGTTCACGAAAATATGATTCTCCATAGTCTTGTATCATCTTATTTATAGGAATTTGACCATGCTTGATTTGTTCATAGAAAAACCATATCATATCATAATCCATCGAATCAGGCGGCATTTCTTTCGCTTCGTCTTTGACATTTTCCACAAATTGTTGCCATTCTTCTGTTGTCACTAGCATCATGGCTCCTCGTAGACGTTTTCGTATTTTCCTGTTTTGGGGTTTTTAACAAGTCGTATCCTGGTGCCTTTCTTCGGGTGTGTCCAAAATTTCTTGGTAAAAAGGCCTGCTTTCCCTGCAAACGCTTTCTTGGCAATATCTCCACTCCAAAACCGATCAAAGACGTGTCGTGTGGAAGGAATCAGTTTACGAGTCACCCACTCCGCTTTTTTTGCCACGGTCCAAGGGGTACCAAGACCTTGTCCTTTCTGATAACTTCGGGTCCAACCTTGGTCTTTTAAGACATGGGATAACACGCGTTCTTCATCGCCTGAGGCCGGATGTAAATCTAACCACATATAGCCAAAGGGTTCTTGCGTGCAAGTTTGATAGGTTTCTAAACATTCTTTCCAACAGGTCGGAAAACTTTGTAGCAGTAAATTACGGACACCTAATTGATCCCGAGGGTTTTTAAACGCAATCACATAATGTGCGTTTCGGGAAATACTTTTAGCATATTTCCCTGTGGGAAACATATCTTGACATAAGTACAGCACGGTAATGTCTCGATGATGTGAATGTTTGGTAAATAAATCCAACACCCGTTTATCATGACTTCCTTCATCCATCAGATCATCCAACACTAAAATCCCTTGCCCTTTCGGAAACCAAGCATCCAAGTCTTCTAATTCAGGGATCCCTTCATGAAATTGGGCAAACTTCATTTCTTTAAACTTGGGTTGCCATGCTCCATAACAATAATGAATACTTTGAGGATAGGTTTCAAACAAATCCAAATTGTTTTCTAACAATTTTTGCGTAAACACGGTTTTCCCACACCCAGAAGGACCTACCACTAACATGGAAGAGGGGGTATGCACTTGAAACGGTTGAACCAACGGAAACTCCATTCTTACGAGCTTCTACTCTTTGTTGACAGCTAAGTTGTCACTACACAGAAAATAAACGAGACTACCATCCAACGCTTTTTATTACTTTTTCACGAGGTTGACAACACTGATTGACAAAGGTCGTGCTAGGCATAGGTAGTGGATCTAACATAGTGGCGACTTTTTGATCATTTTGCACATAATCATGATCTGAAAATAAAGCTAAGAAATCGGATAAAGTTCCACCACGAGCTTTCAATTTAAGATAGGCTAAACAATAATGTCCACAGGCCGAACTGTGTAATCCTTGTAACGTGGTCCCATTTGTCACCCAATGTCGTTTGTTTAGGCTGGTGATCCAGTCAATCAGGGGTCGTGTCGTTCGATACCATTCCAGAGGTAAACCATAGCTATCCATGACTTCACACAGGTTGTCTTCTAACCATACCGCAATCCAATGTTGACCAGGTTGTCCAGCCGGATCCGTGTTAACAATATAGGTGGCGTTCTTTTTAGGATGTCGAGGTAGCCCATCACAAGGGACCGTGCCTTGAAAGACTTTTTTCAAATAAGGATCTTGATTGGCGATGAGATTACATTCTTGTGTCGATAACGGTACAAACTCCATCTTATTTCACAGCGTTTTCAACGTGAGATAGTTAGTGCTGGTAGATGTCGTAGAGAACGTTCCCGTTGGGATCAATCTCTAGCAGATTTTCAAACTCACCGTACACAAGGATGGTGATATTACTGGTTGGGGCGGCTCAGAACTCCAATTTAAGCTGTAGGTCTCCAGACTGCTTGGGGTTGAGGTTTCGGCTATCAGCACAGCCATTGGCTACATTGTCAATCATGAATAGCGTACAACCTTTGTCTTCTCCCCAATCTTTTTCTTCTAGCATGTTCCCTGTCAGATGACACCAAGCGCCACTAGCGAGCAGATACCGAAAGTATCCTAACAAATCTCGACTGCTATCATTACCTACCAATTCCAGCGTTTCGTACGGGTATTCTTCCCCACGCACAATCTGCTTGATGGAAGTCAGATCAAATTTCTGGAAACAGAAGCAGTTTCTGTCATACGCTCCATTAAAAGCCCGACTGTCAAGCAGAGCTACAATCATGCGGTCTGGGATACGATTCTGAAACAAATCTCGAATTTCTTCTCGGCTCTTGGTATTTTCCATGCTGTAAGTTCCAATTTCACTTCGAACCGTAGGGTACTTGGCGACCGCTTTTCCATTATGTCGTTTACTTTCCAAATGTCTGTGGACAGCTTCGTTCAGTCTTAGTTGACACAAATGAAATCGTATCTTGATATCAGACTCTGTCAGACGCCCCGCTTTACCGACACCATCCAGAAAGACTTTAGGGTCATTAAAGTGGAACTTCATCTTGATTTCAACCCCTGGCACCAAGGCTTTGCCTGTGTGAAAGACTTCTAGGTGAGGAACAAAGACATAATGTCTGACTTTACCTCCAGCCAGTTCAGCTCTTTCTGCACTCATGTTGGTTAGCAAGAGTTTGGTGTTCGCGGCCAAGGCTTTGTAATCAGCATGTCCTGCGCCTGAGTTAGCGACAGTATCCACATTGTTGGTAGTCCACTGTGGGGGAGGGTTAATCCCATTAAACCAACCTGCTGGTCTTAGCACCGTTCGCCCATCTTTGGTGTCAAAGTTAGTTAGTGTTTGTAGATAAGCCTTGTAGTGATACGTGTCCGATTGTGGGCTGATCAAGGTCCCGTTCAAGTGTAGATCAATCTGTTTAATGATCGTGTGTGCTAGATTGTTGCTGGGCCACAAGGTTTCCGTGTTATCCCAATTGTTTCCGTCACTCTTTTTCATCTGTAGTTCCATGGTAAAGTAACTTCGGTTTAAATCCACAAAACTTTCCAGTTTAGGGATAATAAATTCCATTGGATTAATACCAGTGGTAGTCGGTTGTATGGTCACCATGCGATAGGATTCAATACTATAATCCGTCTCCGGTTTCTTAAACAAGTCGAGCGTAGAGCTCATGACCATGTTGGCTGCCATGATGAAATGGGTTTACTTTTTCTGTTTTCTTTTCCTTATATACTTTGCGAGTTGATAACCAGGAGGTCGACGAACTTCGGCACTAATCCATCCCCCTGTTTGGTGGTACACACGACGACCCGTACCTAACCCTTTATCTGCCATTCTAAAGGTAGGTCTCGAAGGGATCGGTTCCATTTTTTAGACTTTTGTGTGAAAGTTATCTACCTAAAATATCTCGAATTTTTTTGACTTGTTTAGGAAAAAGGGCTGTGGTGACTTTGACCGCTTGTTTGACTTTAGGTTTTTTCAAGACTTTCCCTAATTCCTTTTCCAAGACTTGTTCTGCTTTTCGCTTAAGTCCCCGTTTAAATCCTTCTTTCGCTCCTTTTGAAATGTTACTGGGTAACTTCAGGGGGTTTCGTGTTTTTATAGCTCCTTTGAATCCGCCTTTTAGAGTTTCTTTAATAACCCCCGCTCCTTCTTGGTCGTCGGTTCGAAACCGCGTTAAACTACCTCCGCGCATGATAGTATCGTTTGAGACCTCTTCCCTTTTGTGTCTTCCTTTTATTCTTTTTCTTCATCCACTGTTTCGTTTTATGTCCTACCGCAGCACCTAAAGCAGCTAACCCCGCTGTTTTACCGGCAGCTATTAAACCAGGGACTATAGCAGCGATGGGAATCACGCCACCTCTTTGTTTCATACTTGTTTAAAGTGTAAGGTCAAAAGTGTATGACCAGGTCCAAATTGAGCTAAATCGTCTCCTGTTCCTGCCGTTTCTGCGACTTGTACTTCAATAATGTCCATCACTTCGCGTCGTACCGGTATATATTGAATATGACGCGGTTCAAAGTAGACTTGACCTCGGCTGGTACGATCATATTTGACTTCACGCAGTAAATCCACAATTTTGTCACCCACCATGGTACTGCTTCCTACATCGGAATAGATATGTAGGGTTCTAGTAGGATCTTGAACCACACTTCGAAAAGCATGATTTAAATTAATAAAAGTCCAATTGACTCGCATACTGAGAAACATCCAAGTTGTGTTGTTAGCATCGGTATCACTGGTAAAATACAGCGGATCCGAAGCAGGAACAGTCACAAAATCCACCTCATTCTTGGCTGGGACTTTTCCGTTCGGAAAACTCATGATGAGATTGGGTCCTAGTTGAAATCCGCTTTCGGTTTCCACAAACCACCCCATTTTGAGACACACGCGTTTGTTAAAAGCCACAAACGGGCTATAATTTTGAACCGCTCCAGAGGTATATTGATGTCGTGCCACATGACTGTTGTCCAAGAACAAATCCTCTCCTTGCCATGTCCACGTTAAGCAGGTATTCTTGTTGTTTTCTTTGTAATGAAACCCATAGCTTTGCCAATTTTCTTCTTGAAACCGCTTATCCGTCCATTTTAAAATTCCTTTCATAAAACTGACCCCATCCGAGACAGGCCAACGATACTCCGCAAGTGTGTCAAAACGTAAATTAAACGTTTTTTGAATGCGTTGACTCCCCAAAATGATGTAGCATGTTTCTCCAAAAATGTATTCGTCGGGGTTGGCTAGTTTAGACAAATTGACATCGGTGTCTGGTAAAGACAATGAACTTAAACCGACTTGCCAATTGTCACCCATTAAACGTAAAGGTTCTGGTAAACGGACCTTAAACGAACTCGCATGATTGTTGGGAAATTCTTGAAGACTAGTATGACTCGGTAAGGTCACAAAGAACGACATCTGAGACAGTTATCTTGGTGAAAGCTTTGCTTTTAATGAAATAATGTTAATCGGTTGCCTTTTTAAAGTGTAGCGTCAGTAACGTGTGATCGTCTTTAAACCTGACGAGTTCTTCTCCAGAGGCTGTGTTTTCTGTTAGGTTCACTTCAATGATATCAATCACTTCACGTCGTACCGGCAAATAGTGAATATGTTCTGGTTCATAGTAGACTTTGCCTTGACCTTGACGTGGATAATGTACTTCCTTTAACAAATCGGTAAAACGATTACCTACCATGGAACTACCACCCACATCGGAATAGACATGCAAAGAACGGTTCGGGTGAGTCACCAGACGATCAAACATTCTGTTTATGTCTGAAAACCGCCAACTACAACGACCTGTCAAATAAAACCAAGTGACTCCCAATTGATCGGTTCTATATCGCATGTACAAGTTCGCTGACCCATCTTGGTTACGAAAATCGTATTGACCTCGTGTCTGAACCCGCTTGTTGTGGTAAACAATCTGTAGATTAATCCCGGGTTCCCAATCTTTTTTGTAATCTTGACGAATCCATCCCATTTTGACACCAAAATCCTGGTTAAAGGCAAAGATGGGTAACGTATCGCCGACGCCCCGAAACCGCTTTCGTATCAGTTTGTTGTTATCCATGACTAAATCACCCTCGTCTAAATAAAACTTGAGGTATGTATGTTTTCCGGCATCTTCATCTACACTTTCATACTCCCGTTTGAATTCTTGATTAAATTGTTCTTGATACCATAACAGCACAGCTTTCATAAAGGATATACCATCTTGAATGGGAAAACCTGCTAAATCGTTCAACGTCAACTTGTGTATCTTGTAATCAAACGTCGCATCTTTTTTCTTACGCACCGAGGACATGATAAACAACCCCCGATCCAGAGGTTGAATATGCGATAGATCCAAACCACGATCCGGTATAGACATGGAGGCTAAACCCACTTGCCAATCATCTCCTAACAAACGTAAAGGTTCCGCTAAACGGACTTTAAACGAACTAGGTTGATTGTTAGGAAATTCTTGTCGACCGCTATGACTGGGTAGGGTCACGTACATCTTTGGTGGTAATCCAGCTGTTATACTTGTCAGGCCACCCTTTCCATTTAACAAACAACTCGTTCTTGCGTCGTTTAAGTACTTTTTCGACCCGAAACACATCGGTCGTATACACTTTTTGTAAGTCCTCCTCGTAAAAGGTCCCATCCACGGGTGTACCATCCCATTCCGTGATCTTGTAAGCAGGAAATGGTTTGCCTTTATCCACCAAAAACACTTCTTCCGTCCATCCTGGTAAATATCCTTTCGCAAAGGGTCTATGAATTTTATTAAGTCTAACCATATCTCCTTTTTCCAACGTAGGTTTTCGATGTTTGCGTGGTTTTCCGTACAAGGTATTCCAAACTTGTCTTTCGTTTTTTAGGGTGACCTCTTTAGGAGCCATCTTGATACTAGAATGGGTGCTAGCATTGTATCCTTTGACTAAATCTGACAACACATCCGTAAACTTGAGTGTATTGGCGGCTGTAAAATAACGATACATCCTTTCTTTTAACGTACGATTAAATCGTTCTACCACAGCTGCTTTAGCATCACCACCGGTGGAAAAATGTTTAATGTTGTTCTTTTTTAACCACTGTGTCATGTCTTTGTTATAAAATTCTTTGCCTTTATCGGTTTGAAGTTTTAACGGTTTTCGTCCTTCTTTAAGAATTTGGTCAAACGCTTTAACGACCGTCGGACCTTTCTTGTCTTTGAGCGGTTGTACCCAGGCATATTTGGATAAAATATCAATCACTGTCAGCAAATAACGAATACCCTTGTTTTCTTTAGCGATATTCTGCGTTTCGATTAAATCTGCCTGCCATTGATCATCTCGGCTCATGACTTTAATGGGTAAGGTAGGAAATCCTTTACGTCGCCTGGGTCGATGTAACGTATACGCCAAATCTTTGCGTAATAAATTTTGGGCTCGTTTGTTTGAAATTTTCCACGTCTTGGCAAAACGATCCACTCCTCCTAAACTACCGGGTTTAGAGGGATCTCGATATCGTTTAAGGAGAGCTTGGGCTGGAGTGACTTGTTTCTTTTTAGAAACCATAACAGTTTATGGAGATCCGCTAGCGAGGGAATGGTGTGTTTTCGTAGAATCTGTCGAAACCAGTAAAAAGGTTTATCACTTTTTTGTAACCATAAGAGGTAAACCACCCAACGATAGAAATTGTATTCAATACAGGTTTCTTCTAAAATTTCTAAAGGGTTGTCATGATAAGGTGGGAGCGACTCATTATCAAGGTCGTTTAACTCGAATAGTTGTTGACACACATCCAGATGACTTTTATACAAGACCCACTGTCTTAGTAAGTCGCAGAGAAACAACACACAGGTACTCATGATGTCAAATGATGTTTATTGACAAACACCCTACTATTTTATAGCCTAAGGCCTTTTTCTATGAATAACATTTTGCAGAGGGTCTTAGTAAAAATTGGCCAAAATTCGAGCCTACAATCGCCTGACCTAAGGAACAACCTCTCAACCAAAGGTGAAGCGTAAACGAAAACTTCCTACAACCCATGTCTACTTTGATTTGGAATGTCGTTTCGACCTCAAGCAACATACTCCAACGCTTCTGGTCTACTGGAACGAGGATGAAATGATTTGGTCTGAAACCTTTTTCTATAAACAAAACATAAAAACCTATTACATCCTTACGGAAGAACTTAAAATGACAAAATATTATTTTTACCTATGATTCTATTAATAGTATGAAAGCAGTTCGTAAAGAAACCGAAAAGAAAAAACATACTTTGGAACACACGAGACGCGTTTTCCGGTGGAAGGACCGAGACTTTTAAGCTGTATGCAACTATGCCAAAAGGAAATTCAAAGTCACCCGATAGTCCAAAACCCATGGATGTATTCCACGAATCCCATACAGCCCCCATGGAAGATGAAGTCTAAAATGTCTGTTGCGGCTAAAATAAACCTAGCGTTCCACGTTCCATGACATCTTTGTGAAGTGGTACATAGTCTTTTTCAAAGTTTGTTTGGTAGGGATCCACAAACCCTTGGTTGACATACACAGGTGGGTCCGATTCCACGATTTCCTGTCGCCCCAACTTGGTCTGTTGTAGTCGTTGTTCGGCCTGTGTCAGTCCTTCACCATACACTTTACCATCGTAGCTTTCACCCAGGTCTGGGATACAGTCAGTGGGTCTAGGGTCGTTTTCTCCTAGAGCTAGGGTAGTATTCAACCATTCTTGGACAGCCAGAGGATCTTTAAAATTTTCTTTTTCCACTGGAAGGTCAGCCCATCGGAAGAACTTGCACCGGTTGTTGTTTCCACATGCCAAAAACAAACGGTCTGGATTCTTGTCGCTGAAACTTTGCTTGAGGGTCGGAACATTTCCACACAAACAGGTGATTTTTTCCCACCGATCGCAGACATCGGGATGAATGTTGTTTCTGACAGCAGACATGTATTTTTCTCCATTAGCTTTACCACAGAACAGAAAGCATGGCCAAGCGGGACATCGGAGATACTGCCATCCTGTTTTAGCGGTACGTTCTTCCATTTTTTCCAAATGACAAGGACAGGTCATCACATCTGCAGGATCAGCGAGAGGTTGATCAGCCCATCGAAAGAACTTGCATTGATGTTGTCGACAAGCCAAGTACATCCGATCCGGGTTATGTTCTGACTTGCTTTGACGAAGTCCTGGTAGATAACCACAGCGACACTGCAATTTTCCCCATTGATCATGGATATCTTTGTGCACTTTGTTGTAGACGCCTTGTAAGTAAGAAGTGGCGTTGTCATAGTTAAACACGGAAATCAGACAAGGTTGATCGGTACATTTGGATAAATGATACCCTTTGTTGTTCACCACAGGGCCTATCGTCTCCATATGAAATGGACATATGCGCGGTGGGTCTTCTCCTTCTTCTAGCAGCTGATAACACTGGACGGGTGAGTTCATCGGTGTCATCTGTTGAATAGCTTGATCCAGTTGTTCTGCTTCTTTTTCTAGTTGTTCTAACAACTGCACGGATTTCAGTGGTGGTTCTCGTTTCTTTCGTTTGGTAATAGGTCTTTTGACTTCTTCCTCTTCTACTTCTTGTCGAATTTGTTCAATCGCATGATAGACTTCAGGATCATACGGGCCTCGTTTCTTCTTCTTAGGTTGGTTGTTTTGGGATACCGTCTTCGCCGATAAAGTAACCGATTGAGCATCTTGGTGAACTACACTCAGATCTAGCGGAGCTGGACGTTTCTTCTTGGTTGGCATCGTGAGTGAATGATCTGAACGGAGCAACAAGCCATCTTATACTATACAGAACAATAGGTTTGTCTAGACATGCTCAGAACGATAGCGTCAGTGTAAACATCTGGTTGTTTGACAACACCTGTTTGCCTAGACTTGCCCACCTTACGTCATAGCGTCAGTGTAAACATCCGGTTGTTTGACAACACCTGTTTGTCTAGACTTGCCCACCTTACGTCATAGCGTCAGTGTAAACATCCGGTTGTTTGACAACACCTGTTTGCCTAGACTTGCCCACCTTGCGTCATAGCGTCAGTGTAAACATCCGATTGTTTGACAACACCTGTTTGCCTAGACTTGCCCACCTTATGTCATAGTATAATTGGATCTATAAATTCAGGGAATGTTTCAGTCTTTTTCAAAACTGACATGCCTCCCAACATGATCGGAGCCTATTTACAAACACATCTTCAAGATCCCAACCGTGGAGATTGCTTTGTAGAAAATGAAATCAATACCAAAGTTTTTCGTCTACATGAACTCAAACCCGACGAAGAACAAGAAGTCTGTCAAGTCATTCATGAAGCAGCATTTATTTTAAATCGACATTTACCACGACCTGATCGCCTGGACCCACTTTACCGCAAGTACTACAAAGTCAAAAACTCTGACACGACCTACGCTTTTGGTGTGTTAGCAGACAACCGAAAAGAAGTGGAAGGAACTCAAGGATGGCCCTACAACTGAATAAAAAGGTGTTTGTGTTTGATAACAAGACGTACCGTTGGTATAAAGGAGAACGTTTTGAAGCTAGACTACCAGACAGCGAACTCAAGACTGTGGTGAACCGCTTTGTGCCCTGCGAACCACCTAGCCTGGATCAGAAATCTAACATCAGCTTACCAGTCTCTTTTGGAACCCCCACCAGTTACCAGTTAGAACGATTACTGGCTCGACGATGCTGAATCGATTGGATCCCATTTTAGCAGACTACGACAAGGAACGTGAAAACGCTACTACCTATCAACAATTACAGCAAGCGGCGAACAAGGTGGTTGAAAGAATAGAGACTTTATCAAAAGAAAAGACACAAATAGAACGTTTGGTTTTAGCTTTATTCAAGGGTTTGTCTCAGTAACCATTTATTTCATAAACAAGAGTTTAGAAGAATTTGACTTGTAGGTCATTGCTTTTATTAAAATTGGTGGCTCCTAAAAGAACCGTTTGTAATAAACAAGGTTTTAAAACCTCAACTCGTCTGCTTCGGGTCTCTGGTTGGGGTCGACATCCCACATGGTCTGAAATTCCGGGTCGTTCGGGCTTGGTCAGCGCTGAAAGGCAACAACTTGATAAATGATAACATCGTTGTTTTGCCCGTTGTAAGGTCGTTGTTGATGTTTCATACTCCATAAGGTAATACCCAGCGAATAAATATCTGCTTTCACTGTAGGTAGTTGACCTTTAAACAGCTCCGGAGCGCGATACGCGTGCGTACCTTGACAGGCGGACAGCGTGGGTTCTGATTTTCGTTGCGAGCAACCAAAGTCGATCAGTTTGCACTGATGTTTGGTATCCACTAGTATATTATCAGGCTTAATGTCTAAGTGGAGGATGTTGTGTTGGTGGAGGTAACCTACGGCTGCGACAAGCTGCTGAGCGTACTTTCGCCATGGATAGGTGACATCTTCGTCGATCATTCGCTGTAGATTAACGGCCAGCGGGATAAATTCCATAACGATCAGGTCCGGTTCAGCTGCAAACAGTTGAATGATGTGCGGATGATTTAACCCCAGGACATGTGCTTCGGCTTTGAAGGCTTCTTGGGTTGCTGCGGGGTTTTTCGTGCTACTTTTCATCTTCTTGATTGCAGCTGGTTTTCCACGATAGACTCCTTCGTAGACTTCTGCAAACCCACCGCTACCTAAACGCTTTCTGATCTCCATCTTTCAATTTTAACGTTCGAAGCACAGCTTCTACTAATGGTAGAAATGAAACCGCGTGTTTAGATTTTATACCGTCTTTGAAAGACCGCTCGGATCGAAAAACGCATACTAATTTGGGCGGTAACGTTTGTCGGATTTTTTCTTTGAAAAAATTATGGTGTTTTCTATGAGGTATGGTTATTGGTTATAAAGCAAGTTAAAATTGGTTCATTATCAACTCATTCCTAAACATGTCCAGTCTTATACAAGTAACAAGCTACTGGGATCTTTTACCAGAAGAGATCCAGCGTTACATCATCCGTTTAGCCATTCGCGCCCATCACCGAGATCAACTGCAACGCATGCACCAGGTACTTGAAAACTTTTGGGACATTTGTGATTGTGGACCATTTCATATGTTGCGTGAAATACATTTCGCTAAAAAATGGAAAGTTCTCTGCAGCATTAGACAGTTTTTAAGATCGCGCCACAGTGTGATCTTTAAACATCAAATCTGTTGCCGAAAACCTGACCCGATTTATCAACGATTTGCTGAGCAGGAGCAACGAGGCTGAAGAGCAGTGAAGTTGTTAAACCAAACAACGGCTCTTTTAGGAGCCAACATATCTTAAGAAAGTCTATGACCAATATAGTGCGTAAGAAATAACAATGTGTTTTTTATTTTGCAGGTTTTAGAAAAGCTGTGGAGCATTTCCGGTGCGGTCCATACCATATGCTGATGGAACTACAATTCTGCCGTAGAAGAAAAATACCTATCTCCATTGGTATGAGAAAGCTTTTAGAAATGCAGGGCTGGCGCAGTAAAGAAAAGAATTGGAAGAAATCAATCCGCTGCCGCAAAACCTCGGAAGACGAGGATTAAACCTCGACAAAAAAACCAACGGCTCTTTTAGGAGCCACCAAATCTTAAGAAAGCTTTTGACCAAAAGCGTAATATTAGCAAAAGAAATAAAAAGTGACCCAAAGTGGATTCGAACCACTAATCTTCTGATTTGGAGTCAGATGCGTTAACCATTACGCCACTGGGCCATCCCACAAGCAAGCGAGAAAAATGACAAAGTCATATATAAGACAACCTGTTTCTAAATTTAAAGTACCAGGTAACTAGAGTTTATTTCCCTGAAATATAGCTAGGAGCCCTGGTACCAAAACTTCAATCGTCTAATGGTAAGACAGTGCGTTGTGGCCGCAAAAATCTAGGTTCGAGTCCTAGTTGAGGTAATTCTTTTTATCAACCAATTTCACTCCTTTATCAGCCCGCCGCGGCGTGGCGCAATCGGGTAGGTAACGGGTTACTAATTCTTATTCTTCTCATCTTGCAGGTTCGAATCCAGCAGCAACAACCCAATTTTTTCTTTTTTCTAGTAAGAGACTTAGGAGTACTTTCGTAAGGGGAGAAGAAACCTGCGGCTTAGAAGCTTCGCTTCGTAAAACATGGCGGATTTGGAGAAGAAACCTGCGGCTTAGAAGCTTCGCTTCGTAAGAAACAAAATGGTGGATTTGGAGAAGAAACCTTCGGCTTAGAAGCTTCGCTTCGTAAGAAAAAAACATGGCGGCTTAAAAACTTAGGGTTAAACTTCGCGGGCTAGGGTTGAATAAATTAGGGTTAGTTCGATTGGGTTCGATTGGTTAGGGTTAGTTCGATGGCGCACGTAGGTAGGTAACGGGTTTACTAATTCTTATTCTTCTAATCTTGCAGGTTCGACTCCAACAGCCGGCACCCAAATTTTTTTTTTTTTTAGTAACAGACTTTGTAAGAAATCAACTTAGGGTTACAAGAAATAAAAACTTAGGGTTAGAAAATCCAAGATGGCGACCGAACAAGAAGCTTCTAAGAAATAAACAACCTTCCCGCTGGAATACATTTACCAGTCGGAGAAGAAACCTTCCCGATCCAAAATGGCCGGTTCAAACCAAAAATAAAAGTTAGGGTTAGCATGAATTAACTTAGGGTTAGAAAATCCAAGATGGCGGACTTAGGGCTATTATTCATGAGCTAGGGTTCGACCCGCTACCCGACTTAGGGTTAGGCCCGCTTCGCGGGCTAGGACTCCCATTGTTCTCGTTTATGCATAAATTGTCTTATAGTGCCCCACATTACTACTCGCGACATGGTATGTACGTACGCGCCTGCGAGCCATGCCGCTAGCCATGATGACCATGGAAATTCAAGTTCATGGTTTTCCTATTTCTGTTGATTTTCTGTGGGTACAGAAAATTTGGGCCGCCGTGGAGCTTCTCTATAAAATTTTTTTAGTACTTATCATGAAAAAAATGCAACATAACCAAAATAGTTTATTATTTGATCTGTTAATGCACTTAACAAATATCCACATAACTGATTATTGAGTGGCCCTAATTTTTGTTTTTAGTTGAATAAAATATGGAGCAAAATTCTTCAAAAATTTTTGTTTTGTACCAAGACAGTGGCTGAGTTTAGACAGGATGTACATAAACCTGTCATTTTTGTGTTACAAATTTTTTGCATTAACTTTATTTTTCATTGCAAAAATGTCTCTTTTTTTACATAAAAAAGCTGGTGAAGAATCAAGCGAAGATCTGTCAAGCCTGGAGGTCTCAAACGTCGATGCTGTATTGTCTTCCATTCAGAATGATGAAGTTTCTCAATTTGGAAATAGTGCTGTGGAATCTCAAGGTAGACTGCTGTTGTGCTATTTCTCATGAAATGCATTTCAGTTGTTAGTATTAAGTTTGTAAGAGAAATGCCTTGCAATTCAATTTGTGCAGTAGTGGTCAGTATTACCGGTATTTGTAATTATTAACTTTTGTGTTTGTATTACTGAACAGGAAACACAGAGTTCATAGAAAAGGACCATGCTGCAGTCAGTGATGTACTTGAACAATGCATCGAACCTAAACCTACAACTTGTAACAAAGTTACTGGTGGCAAGCAACGTCTTCAAAAATGGTCTCGTGGTCATTTGTTTATTGTGAGAGGAGGAGGGATCATTGACAAGTGGAATCCCCTGTTCAAGTAAGTTTACCTCTATTGTTACCTAATTTGAACTCCCTATGTTGTTATTTTTATGATCCCTTGAGTAAGCCACTGATGTTACTCAAGTCGAACATTTTATTTTTACCATTAAATTCAAAGTCTCATAAAAAAGGCCTGGAACCCCTACTACTTAATATTGTCAATACTTGTTAAGTAGAAACCCATAATTTAATACAGACATGAATTGGATAGGCCTTTTAAGTGTGTTCCTAATTGTTTGTCCGCATTAAGCAAATAATCTGGTATTTTCTAAAGACAATAAATTAATAACACTTATTTAATCAACCTGGAGAAGGGACACATTTTAATTGGAATAGAACAATGTTTCGTTGCACTGTAACGGGTTGTCCATAGTAAGTAGGATAAATTTACATACATTGTAGGTCAAGAAGGGCTAAGTTATTCCTTTTTTTTGCACATTTTAGGTCAGAGAGTCCCTCCCAAGTTTTCATAATTGTTCTGTCGTGGCTCTTTGTTATCCTAAGGAGCTTAAATCCAATGAATTGGTCCCAAATCTTTGTGGCATATGATAACATGTGCCATTTAGATGGTCTCCGTGCAGCAAAGAATCTACTTCCATGGCCATCTCCATGGGACAAGGCATGGATTTCTGTCAACAAAATCATAGACAGCCTTCACATGAAGAATCACAAAGACAAGGAATGCAAGCAAAAATATGACCCCAGCCATTTGAAAGAAGATATGCCTAATGCAAACACAATGGCAGCAGAACAGACCTTTGTGTGGCTGTCACGCTTTAAAAAGATTTTGTGTGCAATGCCAAGGATACATCATCTATTCTATCTTCATTGTATGGTTAAACATCGAAACAGTTACACTGTTAAGTGTTATAAATCTAACAAAAAACCTTTGCTTCCAAAGGCTCGTGGAAAACAAAAATAAAATTTTGGCAAATGCCGTGTAAATAATTTTTGAATATAAGGCACATTCTTTTGGGACTATTCTGGAATGGGAATACACGGTGATCACATTCTTTCGGTACCTATTCCATTCATTCTTCTCCACTTTAGCAGGATAAACAGAATATGGTTTACTTGGAATACATGTAGGCAGAATATGTATTCTTTTTGGATAGTTTTGGTGGGAAATAGTACCCCCAGTCGTTCGCAACCTGCACATGCGTGGATACAATAGTCCTCCTGTCACCTCCGCCACCAATATTCAGTTTTCAAAATATGCATTCTTTTGGGAATTGGTATTGCGTGTATTCTGTCATTTCAAAACCAGACTGGTTATAGTCAGAATAGTCCCTAAAGAATGTGCCCTTATTGTCTGATTACATCATTTCCCTCAAATAAACTAGCCAGCCAGTCAGGTGAAATCTTATTGCATTGCTGCTAGTCGTGTCACTGCAAGTATGTTTACTGGTATTTACGTTCAGCAGTTTTCCAGTGATTTCTTTTTTTTTTTGACATTTGCTCTGTGTAAATCGTAATAAGGAAACTCATATTTAAACAAAAACAAAGGCATGGCTGACTAAGTTCTGTTAAAGTTCTGTCAACATATGTAAATAGGAAATAAAACATTTTGTTTAGATGATGTCACTGGACCCATAAGGTTGATTTGGTGTCACATGCTTTGTTTTGTTAAATCTCCTGTACATGTGCAATATTTCAACCATTTATAAATTAATAGCGAAACTCCTTTGCAGCTGAAGGCCGCAAAAGTGGAGCCCCATACTCATACTAAGAGGCATGCTGGTAATTTTTTATGGTCATGGCAAGCGGAATGGCTCGCGGGCGCGTGCGCCGTACATACATACGTACGTACGTCGCATTTCATGACATTCTTACATGAGGCAAATTTTCACCCAGCTTATTGCCAATGGCATGGTAAACTGGACGTTAGCTTCGCATTTTTTTTCTTGACTTTTCATGTTAATAGGTCCATTTATCTTTTATTAAACTTTAATTTCAATGATATACTGCGAAAAATATGTCAGAAGAGCAGAGACGAAGGAGAAGAGAAGGGGATAGAGAACAACAACGGGAAAGGATGAGAAACACCACTGAAGAACAGCGTCAAGCAGAACAGAAACAAAAACGAGAAAGACGAAGGAACATTAAGCTTACAGCAGAGTTAGAAAGGCAACGAGAAGTAAGACGGACGGTACTGAAGAACAACGCCAGAGGAAAAACCTGAGAGACGCCGACAGAGACTGTAAACATGTCGGGTACAGTTTTCTTGATTTTTATCAATTTGTGACTGGAAATAATTTTGTACCACCGAATAATTTACGTCTACGTTTTTGTATTTTATTCTACAGATGAACAAGGGGATTGAAATCGTAATGGAGAGAGAGAATGGAGAAGAAATTTACGCCAAGGACAGCATGAAGTTAGAAGGTGTTCGGGTAAAATCAATTTCCGTGCTTTAGCAAAGTTTGTTTAACAAAAAAAATGCACTGTTACAAAAGGGAACTTTTCGTCAAAACTTAAACTGCACCTTTTACGGTATGTCATTTAATACTAGTAGAAAGTGAAAAAAAGAGGAAAAAAAAACAAAACAGAACAAAACGAAAAAAAGGGACAATTTGAGGGGGTAGTGCAAAGGTGATGGTATCATATTACAAGATTTCACAATATGGCCGCGAACGAGAACACAATACCTTTTCAACGTTAGAAATGAAAAGATAGGCTAAAGAAACTCGACTGCCGGTCCCGAATGCCCATTAAGTGGAATATGAATGTCTTTATTGAGAGGAGAAATTTATATGGATTGCTTTGGTCCGATGCTTTGAACCAGCGTGAAGATCTGATTGCTGAGTTTCCTGGGTGAGTTTCTCGGAATTTTTCAATCATTTCACAGAATATTACGGTATGGGAAATTCGCTTTTATTTAGAAGGATCCCACTATCTTAACTCGCTTATTTCCAATTCCCCGTTATCTCGAACAAAGAGAAATTTGTCTTGGCTTTGGTCATAAATATAATATTTCCAGTTATTTACTTTTACGACGATAACCCGCTTTTCTCAACTTTGAAGAATACCAGTGTGTTTTGTTTTCACGGAGCAAAGTGTAGCCAAGGCAAAGGAGAAAACAGCTTATGAAAGCACGCAATGAAGTAAAAGGCGAAAACAAGTACCAACGCGAATCATCAAGATGTTAACTCATTGACTAACAAAAGAATAACAAAACAGGACATAATTGATATATGCCTCGTTCTTTTAAACTCTGAATCCAGTCATTGTTTACAATATCCTCGGCAAAATCCATGCAAGTAACGAATCGATGAAAAAGCACATCCTCATTTATGAATCTACTGAAGTAGGTCTTAAATATTTTTTAATCCTTATTCTGATTTCTGAATTGTTTGCTTGAATTTCAATAAATTTATTTGGCTTCACTTAAGTTCAAGACTTAAGCTTATGTGTGACTTAATTTTGTTTATCACTTATGAATTGTTTGCTTGAATTTCCATAATTTTATTGGGCTTCACTTAAGCTCAAGACTTAAGCTTATGTGTGAATTAATTTTGTTTATCACTTATGAATTGTTTCCTTGAATTTCAATAATTTTATTGGGCTTCACTCAAGCTCAAAACTTAAGCTTATGTGTGAATTAATTTTGTTTATCACTCATGAATTGTTTCCTTGAATTTCAATAATTTTATTTGGCTTCACTTAAGCTCAAGTTAAGCTTATGTGTGAATTAATTTTGTTTATCACTCAATATTATGCATGGTTCAATTCTACCTGTTACCATCCCCCCCCCAGGCCTACCCCCGGGGATTTGCAATTTTTTTCTCACTTGGTAGTCTATTCCCCACCCCTGGGCACACAGAAAGAGACGATTCCCCACCTCCGGCACTCCTCATCGACCACAAATACGTTGTTTTGTGTACAAAACCTAAATGACGATATTGATTTCCGTACAATAGCAAAACCAGACGTTTTGACAAGAATTTAAATGCTTTTCTAGAGTTTATTGAACGAAGTACACTACATGCATAATATAATAAAAACATGAACAGAAAACTGAAGAAAAAACTCTACCTGCACTGGCTGGCAAGTAAAGAAATTTTCTTCGACACCTATTTTATTCTAAATATAGCGCATACGCACAAGAGGCCCATGAACAAATTGATGGCAGCATTTAAAGGAGTTTTTCTTAGCTTGTTTCATAAGAACACTGGACTGAGATCTCTGTTTAACATAAAGCTGTGCATCCGTTTTTATATAGTCTATTTAAGTCGTCTTATTATAAATATAAACATACTGAAGAAATATTTCTTTGTTTGTGACGATCATCATTCATTCGAGTACGCATCAAACGCACATTCGTTCAACAATTTATAATAAACGTACCGTCCAACACAGATTTTAATTTTGAGAGATTATTCTTCTCTAAACAGTCTGCTACAAATACTAGAGATTTTCACTGGAAATAGGCAATCTTCTCCACGCGGTCCGGGGCCATCATATTAACTGAGAAGTGACGTACTTTACAAGAACAACAAGAAGTTGTTTTCGATTTGCCCCGCTCCCCTACCCCGGGGACAAGACCACTTCAAACAATTCCCCACCCCCGGGCTTGAAGTGCTGGACTTGTCCCCGGGGTTGCCCGGTGGGGGATGGTAACAGGTAAAATTGAACCATGCATTAGCTCAGAAGGCGACTGCAATTTGCCATTTTTTCCGATCTCAGTTAACCTACATGTATGAAATAAAAGCACTGCATTGTGGAAAGTGCTTCTTACTATTTGTCACTCATAATGGAATGTTCATGTTTTAGAAAGTTCAAATAATTACTGCATGCATTTTTTGGTATTCTCAAAAATCATTGTATCCCCAAGGGGGGGGGGGGGGGAATCCAGATGTAAGCAAAGGATTTTTTTTATGCAATTGACATATTTGTACTGATGTGTTTTTGCTTCCTAAAGGCAATCTGGCTTGTTAAACTGACAATTGTCTGCTGGGATTAGTTAGAACATGTTTAATTAATTGCAATTGGCTCTTTACTGAGTTAAGCAAAGGAGACTGAAGAGGATTGAACATCCAACTTAAATGAGGTCCTGCCATTTTGTTGCTCATTCGATCGACTGATATTCAATTGCTTTACCTTACCTGTATTATAGCAATGAACCATGCAAAGGGCGGAAGACAATTACATGTAACCACTTTTTAGACAAATGGCTAAAAGAGTTTGGATAGCTACAAATGAGGGGTTCAGGCGATGATTTGTTAATTATTTGTTAGGATTCCACAAAAGATGGAAAGAAGAACACTTTCACGGGTGGATGCAAAAATTTCCAACAATAGGCACTTGTACGTCTCATGAATCAGGTGGATCACAAAAGTAAAGCAAAGTATAGCTTTGGCTACAACATTTCAAAGCTGGAAGTGACTGAATGCTAGCAAAGTGAATGACGACTCCCTTAATAATTGACATTGAGTATAATTACTATTCTGTTCACCCATTCTTTCTGTTCATTAATGTCACATTGGTCAAAAATTGCATTGTGAATGCTTTAATAATGTATGTTACATACGATATTGTTATTTGATGTTGTCAAAAGAAAAACAATAAAGGTAATATTATTTTAAGGATGAAAGTAATTTGCCAGGTGCTCGTTCTCATGAATTTTGCACTCCAAGAACTGAAAATTTTCTTCAATTGATGAACTTAGAGTTGAGGAGGGGAAAGAAAAGAAAGATGCTCCAATGAAAGTCTAATTTATTTGAATTGTAACTATACAGTGTAAGTCTTTTATTTGCAGTCCTTTATCAGGCATTTAAGCCTCGACTTTAAAGCATTATTAAAACAACAAAACTAGAGAATAGAGGCGAACTGAGTCGGTCAGCGAAATTAAACAAACAATTCGCATATCGTTTGTAAGGTGCAGGTAGTTGTTGACATTTATGTTCTATGGATAAACAAAAAAATGCCCGCTAGAATTTCATCGCGCGTATACAGCGGCTATTTATTTGATTCTCAACCTCGGATATTGCATTCTAGCTTACTGATTGGTTCACTGAATCCCGGTTATCAGCTCGTATACCTATGTTTGACCTTATATGGGAAATGAGTGCGGCAAGTGCCGCTCAGCGAAAAATTTTTCTGCGGGAAGCGACAGTTCCATCAAAAATGGTTGAAAACAGCAATTTGGCGAGCGTTATGAACAAAAAATAATCAGCGGTGCCTACAAAAACCGCATACTAATAAATGCCATAGTAAAATTAACTACGCAAAACAAAAGGATAGATGCGGAAAGTTTTGTTAATATAAATACTTATAAAGTAGAAAAGCAGCAAATAATTTAGGAAAGAATGGCAAACAGACACAGTTTCATTCAGTGTACGTAATATAATTATGATCAGCACTTCTGGAAAGTTTGTTACCTTTCATTCTTGGTTTTGTCCTTTTGTCCTTTATTTTATGCTTTTGCTTCGGATCATCCGGTAACTCCTAACTGTTGTCACAATTTCTAAGATATATAGACGACTTTAGAGTAGATTGTTTGAGGAAAATCTTGGGAAGAAAACTCTCTCGTTCTCTTTCCTCGTGTGTTTCATTCAACTCAAGAAGTCAGTGAACACCGCGCCAGAAATTTTCCCACCTCCTCCCATACTTTCACTTCGTTTACATCAAAATGAAATGTCCAATCCATTTAAATTCGCGCCGAGTTGGCTTTTACCACTCGTATCCAACAATGGCAATGGCCTGCCTTTCAATGGTACCAATTCACATTTTTAACCTATTGTCTCTAAATGCTCGAGGGATTCGCGACACTTTCAAAAGTAAATCTATGAACTAAACAGCACAATGCCGATATAGTTTTTTACAAGAAAACTACAGTACTCCAGAAATTGAAATTGAATCGAAGTTTTAGTGGCAAAGGTAAAATGATGATTGCTCACGATATCAATCATGGCAGAGACGTATAATTTCTATTCAAAAGCGAGCTTCATTTCGAAATGAAAGGTGAGCATATTTACACCGAAGGCAGATATATCGTTGTCGAAGCAACCATCAAAGATTGGCCTTTCCTGTTGGTAAACTTATCTGCACCCATTAATAGCCCGGATCAATGCAAATTTTTTGACGACGTTAAATCCGTGTTGGACGAGCTGGATGTAGATCCAGACCATTATCAGAAGCGATTTCAATACGTACCTTAATCCCACGCTGGACTATCTCGGGGGTAGAATTGAGACGAAACCATCGGTGCAAAGCATTGAAAAACAAATCACGGCTTGTGATCTAATAGATATTTGGCACATTCACCACCCAGTTAAAAAGAGCTTTCTTGGACTCAGAAAAGGCCGTTTGCTAGAGGACGGCTAGACTACTGGCTAGTAAGTAGAACAACTCAAGACGAGGTATCTAAAACTGAGAGTATTCCTGCTTTCAAGTCAGACCATTCAGCGGCTTCTCTGCTTCTTAACAGTCTGGACAAACAACCTCATGGTCCGTCCTACTCGAGATTCAACTCCAGTTTATTAGAAGATTTCTCCTACGCTGAACGTATCACCTTTAAATATTCTGAGTGACTTGAAGAATTAAAAGAAGTTGTTGACAAACGAGTTCTGTTGAACTCATTTAAATATAGAATTAATTCTTTTACTATTTTATTAGTATTTAAAAACACAGCAAATAAAAAGCGAAAGAGCGCAAAGAACGCCTGGCTGAAGGGGCAAGGAAGGTCAAGGGATACGAAACGATCTGTAACACTGATGACCCCTCACAAAATAAAGTAAACGACCTTGAAGCTGCAAAACACGAATACTGTGAACTTATCTATGACTACGTTGTGCGCGGCTACATTGTGCGGTTTAGAATCAATTGGTACGAGCACGGAGGGAAAACCTCAAAATAATTTTAATACTTGGAAAAAATAAGGAGTGGTAAAACTGCTGTAAGGCAACATTATGATTCCACCGGAAAATGACAGTCAATCCATAATCTACACTTTGTTGAGTTATTTTTTTCAAAAATAGCTCTTAGTCGGCGTGATGGGCCATGTAGTCAGTCAGTCAGTCACTCAGTGAAGTATGTTTGTCACACCAATCAGATTTCAGGTACTATCAGAACCAATCAAATTGTAGTTTATAAGGGGGAAGCAATGTGACACAGTTGTAGTGAGAGATTTCGTTCGAAGATTTTAGATTTGTAGGAGGCGGAAATGGTGAGTTGTGAATTAACCCTGGATTAAAAACGTGTTTTTCGTAACGCTCGCCTGCTTACAACGCACACACCGTCAGCAAAAGGCCCAACACAAAATTGTTATTCGTCTTATTCGAGCGTTCGTTTTGTAGAGGCTAGCTTTCCTGACCGTGGTAAAAATTACATAAAGTATTTGCACACAGCGGATTTAAAGAATAATGTTGTCATTACTTTTGCCGCCCGCTTTGCGAAGTTCCTTGGGAAATTGGAAAGTTTGTTACAAAGTTGCCAAATAGGTTGCGAGTTTGCTAATCAAATTGCGAACTTCGATACAAAGGTCCCAACTTCGGCCCGATTTGATGAAACCTTCTGTAAATATGTTATCAAAAAGGGGTTTGGCTATGCTAAACTGTTGGAAACAAATGTCATAAAAATAAAACACTCAGCGAGCCGTAAACATGTTGTCTCGAACAAATTAGTCTTCCCTGTCGCGTCGCGTCGGCTTCGATTAAAATCAATTTTACATATGGGTAAACCATCCAGTTTCATCCAGCTTACAAATGCAAAAGACTTGAAACTGAAGATTATGCCTCACAGAAATCGTTAAATATGTGTTTTCATACAAAAAAGTTAAAATTTGACCAAATTTCTACCTGCCTAAAATTTATTTATCGGCAAATCACTTGCATGATCGCTGATGCGAAACGTTGTCTTGCACTTCAAGCTACTTCAACTTTCCTTGACAAGTTCTAAAATATTCGAGTTCAGAAATCGCCATGACTTTCGAGCAACATGTCTTGTTTCTCCTCAACTACCAAACTTTTTGTGCCAAAAAGTAACTCCGTGGGCCGCCATACACAAATAGCTCAACCCATGGCATAAACCATCCCAACAGGACAATCACCCAGTTTCACCCCAAGCCACCCCATAATTTGAAAAAATAACTCCTGCACGCTTAGCGTGCCTATGTTTACGGTTTGTTACTGTGTGTTACACTTTGTTACGGTTTGTTACACTTTGTTACTGTGTGTTACTGTGTGTTACACTTTGTTACTGTGTGTTACACTTTGTTACGGTTTGTTACACTTTGTTACTGTGTGTTACTGTGTGTTACACTTTGTTACTGTGTGTTACTGATTGTTACGGTTTGTTACGGTTTGTTACACTTTGTTACTGTGTGTTACTGATTGTTACACTTTGTTACGGTTTGTTACACTTTGTTACTGTGTGTTACACTTTGTTACGGTTTGTTACACTTTGTTACTGTGTGTTACACTTTGTTACTGTGTGTTACTGATTGTTACGGTTTGTTACGGTTTGTTACACTTTGTTACTGTGTGTTTCTGATTGTTACACTTTGTTACAGTTTGTTACACTTTGTTACTGTGTGTTACTGTTTGTTACACTTTGTTACACTTTGTTACTGTGTGTTACTGTGTGTTACACTTTGTTACTGTGTGTTACACTTTGTTACTGTGTGTTACTGTTTGTTACGGTTTGTTACACTTTGTTACTGTGTGTTACTGTGTGTTACACTTTGTTACTGTGTGTTACTGTTTGTTACGGTTTGTTACACTTTGTTACTGTGTGTTACTGTGTGTTACACTTTGTTACTGTGTGTTACTGTGTGTTACAATTTGTTACTGTGTGTTACTGTGTGTTACACTTTGTTACGGTTTGTTACTGTGTGTTACACTTTGTTACACTTTGTTACTGTGTGTTACTGTTTGTTACACTTTGTTACTGTGTGTTACACTTTGTTACTGTGTGTTACACTTTGTTACGGTTTGTTACTGTGTGTTACACTTTGTTACGGTTTGTTACTGTTTGTTACACTTTGTTACTGTGTGTTACTGTGTGTTACACTTTGTTACTGTGTGTTACGGTTTGTTACACTTTGTTACTGTGCGTTACTGTGTGTTACACTTTGTTACGGTTTGTTACTGTTTGTTACACTTTGTTACTGTGTTACTGTGTGTTACACTTTGTTACTGTGTGTTACTCTGTGTTACACATTGTTTCTGTATGTTAGAATCATAAGACATTGTATTTTTTAGATGTATATGAATCAGGGTATACGCGTATACGCGTTGGTTTTGATTCTTTTGTACAGCTCGTCAGTGTTACGTGTTACAGTTAGTTACGCGTAACAATCTTTTTAGTCTAAAAAGATGAAAATATATCGGGCATGGTATGAGCAAAAAATATCAAATAAGGGAAAAGGTCAAAACTATTGTACTCAGACAGGACCCACCACTCTGTAAAAAGACAGGTGGTCTCTTCATGTACCCCCCTTCCCCCACCTTAAAAGATGGTGTCTTGTTTGTATAGCCCCCACTCTATCAGGAGTAGAAACTAAGAAAAAGATTCAAACCGCCCTGTGCCATTCTCCAGCAACGCAAACTTCATGCACACCTAATATGAAAGTCTCAACTCAAATTTTGAGGCCAATAAATTTTGTCCATTTGGCTAATTAGACAGGTGGTATCTTGCATAGCCCCCCTACCCCTACACAAGGTGGGTCATCATCGAGTACACTTGTTATGACCACTTCCCTAAGGAGTCTTTACCTGCGGTATAGGTATTACGTTGATGCTCTTATTTTGTTCTCTCCTTTCTCCTATTACTGCAGAGAGAGGCGGGATCCTACAACGGATGTCCTCTGGCAAGGCCATTCTTAATTCGTGGTACGCCTTGTCGCTGACGAGGCCCTGATCTTTTGCTGCGAGTATGCGCCGGACTACTTCAGTGTTGTAGCCATCGTCGCCGCTGTCTGCTAAGTCGTCCGCAGAACTCGTCAAAGGGATTACCACTTCTTGGCCGTACACGTTAAATTTTATCTGTGGATGCATGGAGGAATAGATGTGAAGGAGTTTACTACAATCATCTTTTTTTGACTTGGTTCAGTGAACATCGAATAAATATGAAAAAACAGTAATACGTGTCATAAACTTACCTCAACAGGTTTAAATTCTGTTGGAAGTTTTTCCACGGCGTTCATCACCAACTGTCTAATCTTTTTCCTTTTTTGACATCGGGATGCCTTATCGCATTCCCAGTAGTTTTTCTTGGAAGTGTTAAACTTCACAGAATGTTTAGTGCGGTCCACTTGCAACCGGCTTTGTGTGACTTCATCGCGAAGCATTTTAAGTTGCTCTCTTAGTTCGAAGGTCTCTGCTCGCGCTTTCATCAGCTCGTGAAACTGCTCCGTCGAATTATATTTTAGCTGTTCATTTTCAGCTCTGAGTTCCTGAATGGCACGGTCATAGTGTTGGAGAAGTGGCACGGAAACTATATCCGTCGGATGTTCCCGTTCATATCGCCTGGAACCTCGCTTGTACAAAACATTTGCGGGTTTCGCTACTTTAAACTTCGAGAACATTTTCCCGTAGAGCTGTGGACGTGAGCGATCTGTCGATGTGTACCGTCGAGGTTTATGGTTGTCAAGACGCGTGGATTGTTTACCCGAATTGAAATGGTTGTATTTAATTGTTAGTTGACGATTTATGAGACAAAACCCAATAGACAATAGGTTGATCAGGTAATTGCAAGGTTAATGACGCGCTGATTTTAAAGACGCTTTCAGCATTAAGGCTAAAAACTCCGTTTTTTCCATTCACTAGATAACGCCGCGGGTAGAATGATTATTTAAAACTTGTGGCCGCGAGCGCGTTTCATTTAGCGGCATGTGCGTTTAATTTTGAAATTTTCGTCAATGATCGTGAATTGATAGTTGATAAATCATAGAACAAAACCGCGTGGACTGTTAAGCGAAATTGAAATATTTGCATTTATTAAGTTGTTGGTTGACGTTTAATGAGACAAAGCCTAAGGGACAATAGTTAATAACACTCTCATTTTAAAGACGCTTTTCGCATTAAAGTGCAAAGAGCAAGGCTAAAAACTCATTGTTTGTGATTTAGTGGCTATCTTTGTGGGTAGAGGTATAATTTGAACTTGATAAGCACATTGATTTTCACGTTATCATCTGTAGCATGACAACGCGCCAATTTGAAAGACAATTTAATGATTCGACTGTGAACTAGCGGCAAAGTGATTTAATATTCATTTCAAATAACTTCCAAGTTCGATTGAGAAAGCGCTATCGTGGCCAGAAAAAGATCATTTGACTTGTATAAGTTGTATTTAGCTTATGAGAGTTTGATTTCAGGAAGAAGCTGCAGTTGTAATGGCTCACGAGCTTTCGGAAAGTTTTCATCAACATTCAGAGTCGTTTTATTGAAACGTAATTTTTCGCTTGCTTACTGTCCAGACCTCGCTCTTCTTGGCACAGACTTCCCTACCCCACTCCCTTAGATGTGTTCAAGCTACAGCAATTATTACCGCATCCTCCCCCACAAAGGCTGGGTTTGTAACACTTATCGCTTCCGAAAAAATTTGAATTTCGCGCTCGGTGAGCTGGCTACGCGTCGGTGATTCCTAACCTTTGTCTTACGAACAATAGAGACCTTTTCATTCAAACAATGGATAAGGCCATAAAAGGAGCGAAAGCTAGACTTGTTGTCCAGCCAAAATCCTAACCAAGAGTTTGATACGAAGAAAAATTGTGATAATATCAATTGATTAAATCATATCTTTTTTAGAATCTGAAGAGGAAGTCTTGGATGCAGTAAGACTGTTTATTCATCCTAAACTTGGTGGATGTTTAAGGTATAACGAGCAGGTCCCATCCTTGGGACCTGAATGTTTGCAATGACAATGTTGTGTCTTTATTATTCTGAACACTTAAGTCAGTAGGTGGCTGCACTGTTGCAGCACTATAGCTGGTGATTTGCAACATGGTGTCTGGCAGCCAGAGCTCCAGCATGTGCTTGGTCTTATTGAAAGCACTGTAATAAGTTAAGCACAAATTGTTGCTGTTTTGTTAACAATAACGTGACAGGCCTATACAAATCCTATCCACCTGTAATAACCAGTTCATAGTTTGGCTCGAACGAGTAGGTCTTTTAGGGATCTGCCCCTTTTGTATGCGACCATAGGGGGATCTTTAAATATCTTGTTAAGCAAAGGTTGTTGCTGAATTAAATGCCATTTTTGCATAAGTATTTGCTTTAAATGAGGCACTGATGGACGATATTGTGTGACGGAAGGCAAGATTCGCAAGTTCTGTTTACGCCTTTGTTGAAGGGCAAGTTTTCTATCCTCAAATCTAATCTCAGCGAGGGTTGTTGAAATCAAAGTTTCGAGGAACCCTCTTTCCTTGAGATGTGTTTTCAAGTTTGAAACTACAGTTTTGAACGTAGTTTCTGAGGAGTTTGTCCAGAGAAGCCTAAGTGCTTCGCCTTTAATGAAGCCCTTTTTGACCCCTGGTGGGTGGCAACTCGAGAAATGTGTGTACTGAAATGTTTCAGTTGGTTTGAAATGCGTTTTGATGTCTAGTATAGACTCGTTAGCGAATCTTTCACCTTTGTAAATGCTTGTGTCGAGGAACGTAGTATCTGTGTTAGATATTTCAGCCGTAAACTTGATGGTGGGGTGGCGGCTATTTGCTTGTTCAATGAATAGCGTGACTTGGTCTTTGTTTATATTCCAGATCGAGAATATATCATCGATAAACCTTTTCCAGACGAGTGGTTTTAGAACGCTAATGCGTAGGATTTGTGATTCTACCGTCCCCATAAAAATGTTGGCAAAAGCGACTGCCATCTTAGTACCCATGGCTGTTCCATGTGTTTGGAGGTAGTTTTTTCCATTAAACTCGAACGAGTTTTCTTGAAGGATGAGTTTCAGCGTTTTTTTTCAGTGATATATTCTGTGGGGATGGGGGTTTCTTGTTTAGAGAAAGCGTCATATGCTTTGCATACTGTTTCTATCCCCTCCTCTTGAGGTATATCTGTGTATAAGCTCGTAACGTCCATTGAAACAAGGATAGCGTTTTTTGGTACTCTCGTTCTTTCAATGAAATTGATAAAGTCGGTCGTGTCCTTTAGATATGACTATTGCTTTAGTGCTATGGGTTGCAGCAGTTTATTATAGGTATAATAAGTTTATTATAGGCAACCAGATATTATAGGTCTTCCAACCAGAGTCGGTTTGTGTATTTTTGGTGTGTAGAACACTGGTATGCAAGGCGGGTTTGGCGTTTGACAAAGCCATCGATTGGTCATGTCATCAATATGATTGTGTTAGTGGAGTTCGCTAACTAGTTGTTTAACTCTGAGAGACATCTCTAAAGCCATAGGACTGTCAAGGGGCCTGTAGTGTTCGACGTTGTTTAATTGAATTTGTCCCTCTTGGACTTTGTTTTCAGTGTTTAGGACGACAGTGTGTGTCCCTTTGTCTGCTTTTTTAAGATTTATGTTGCGGTTTTCTCTAAGTGTTTTAAGGGCCCTTCGTTCTGCGTTAGATATATTGTCCTTTGGCTTTTTAAGTTGGATCTCTGCATGTAGAACTTTAACCTCTTCAAGGTAACTTTCTAAAGCTACTGATGGTTGAACTGGCAGAATCCAGTTTGATTTAACGTGGAAGGGGTGTGGTTCATTATCTTCCCCATGAAAAATATATTGTAGGCGCATTCTTCAAGCAAATAAGTCAAAGTCCTTTAGGAGCTGGCGCCTTATATGTATTTGTTCTTCTTTTGGTGTGGGGATGACCTTCAGGCCCTTTGCCAATAAATTAGTTTGGTCATTTGTAAGTTCCACATTCAAGAGGTTTTTGATGTGTCTTTTGTTAGCCTCTGTTTGTTCATGTAATTGATCGGCTCGATTATTTTTTCTGCGTCCTTTGAGCTTTTTGTTAAGTACGCATGTTGATTTTGTGTTTCCACCTCCACCCTTTATATTATGGGAGTCAGAGAGTAGACAAATATAATCTCTCTTCTTTTTACTTGCTTCTAACAACGAGTAACAGTTATAAAACGGGGTTGGGAGGCCTGCACGACTCCTACTTCACGTTTTCGTACGCTTCACCTTACATGTCTTGGTCTTTCGACCAATTTTGCTTCTTGTATGTTTGTAGTGGGTTTGGTAAGGAGGACTTTTTTAATGGTTACTGAATTGAGCCATTTCCACTCAAACGTCGCATTTTTAGACTATATTTCGAGGTCATATCGATCTTTTTCTGATAACCATTGGATTCTTGCGGCTTGCGCGCACTGTTTGTTATTCTCAGTTAAATTTGACCTCGGATCGTTTGTTAAGCGACTAAATGAGGTTTCTATGCCGCTTTCGCCATACTAGGTACGTTGAGTCTGGCCCGTTTAGGAACTTGATACTGTTTTTCAGCCTCTCATGTTTGTAGTTGTGACAATAAATCTGTAACGTGATGAGTTAATTTCCCTGCTGATGTTTGTAACGCTGGGCCCAGCTTATTTGTATAATTCTCTCGCAGGATGTTGTGTTTCGCATCACGGTGTGATCTATAGACCCTTTTCTTCATGAAACTGAAGTTGTAGCTTCTTTCTAGCTATGTAACATGTAATAGATGGCTGAACTCTGCTTCAGTCAAGCATATGTGAGTAAGCTCCTCTTGAAACTGAGAGTTTCGTGTCTAGGGGCTTTATATCTTTCCTCCTGTTTCGAGCAAGTCTATCGACTGCGTGGTTGTGTATGCCAATATGTACAGGCAAGACCATGGTTTCGACCCTCCACATGGGTCTCATCAGTTGCCGGGATTGGCTTTGTGAGTTGCTCTTTATACAAGCTTTTGTACTTTGCGAGAATGACAAAACATTCTGTTTGGCATAGGTTATCCGTTGTATTTATACCCACTGTGCGGATCGAAAATCCTGTATTCCTATTGGCTATCCAAAAGGAGCCAACTGTCAAATGTGGTTTTCGATCCTTTTCCGTTTGAAGCTTGCGTGTGTTCGTCTTTGTTCTGTGTTTTTGAAATTTAAACACTCTATGTTTGTTTGAATGAGCAGTTGACCGTTATCTGATTTGCCGCGTACACTGCTTTTTTTATTGTTGCATAAACTGCAGCGTAGTCGCTTTGAATATGGTACGCGTTGTCCTTCTACTCCTCTGTGATGTTAACTGAGTGCTGATTTTTCACACATTTGCTTTATAATTTGGTGGCATTAGTTCTAAGTCTTAAGCACGCTTGTGATAGTTTGAATGAGAAGTTGTAAGTTATCAGGTGCGCACATAATTTCTGCATAATCGGCAGCATAGATTTACGTATGGTGCGCTTTGTTTCTATGTTTTCTCCTCTACGATGTTTTGTTCAAGTGCTAACATATCGTGCTACTCACATAAGCAGAATGGGGCCTCCCTGAAAACAATGACCTCTATAAAGTGACCTCTATAACAGTTGTTGCTAAGAGATAAATATGCTAATGATTACCTTTTGCACCTTTCTGTAGATGATGGCATCCAGTGTTATAACTGTGGGGGATGGAGGCACAAAAAGCATTTGTGCCCCACCCCCAGGCGACGAATTGCCACTACAGGCAGGTGCCATAGCAAAGGTATACTATCAAAATAGGACTATCAAAATAACCCTTTTCTGTCAACAGATGTGATTAACAGGTTTTACAACATGCAATGATGCATTGAAACTTTTCAACTTTTCAGTTGTGAACCTTTAAGTCCTAATTTTGTGGCTAAATGCTATGGAGATACCATTCAAAACTAAAACTGTTTAGCATGCACAATTATATATTATGGTGAACATTTGTTATTCAATATTTTACAAAATGAAATTAAAAGTTTTCGTGAATTTTGACCCTAACTGGTGCTTAAAGATAAAACTAAATTTGTATTTGTTGCTTTGGGTTTCTTGTCCATGATTAAATGAAACAATCATTCTCGTTCTGACATGACTCTCAGATGCAGTTCTTAGTCACTTCCTGTTTCCTTTGATTTCAAATAGTTCAATTTACAGAATTTTTAATAAATATTAAATTTAATTTTTTTCTCCCAGTAGAAACCAAAGATCAGCAGCCAACACCTGGGTCCAGCGGAAACAATGTGTCTTGATATAAAACATATTTTTCATCGTTAATTTATTGTTATCTTTTTTGTACTTTTTAAAGCTTGTTTTTTTCCAAATAAAATTATAAGTTTGGCCAGAAGCCTATGCCCTCATGGTCTGGCTAGTTTAGTTCAATGCCTCAGTCTCCTAATCAGTGGATGCTAACTGTTGAAGTTCCGGCACTTAAAATTTTTTTCACGTTCCTTCTTTAAAGCATTATAGAGAATAAGGAAAAATAATGATCATTAAAGATAAAATGTCTTAATTCTTATCAGTCTATCCTCATTAGTATCATAACATAATAATGGGATGAACAAAATGCATCTGTTTACTTTTCTGTGTGGCAGGCACATTAAGAAATATTGCTCACGAGATAAACTGCGTGCAAGGGTCAGGAAGACGTTACAATCTATTTCTCATGTGCTTTGTGCCATAAATTTCTCATCAAGGCATTAAGCTTTTTTGTGCCCCTTATTTCCCAAGCACATGCTATGCACTGTATCCAGGGCTTTCTTGATATTAGACCCGGTCCCAACACCACCGTTCTTTAGAGATAATTCACTGCATCTTAAGAACTCCAGTTACTTTGCATTTAGGAAGACCTTCCTTTCAAAGTGCACTCCTAAAAACCAACTTGTTGATACATACGCAAAACTGGACAAAATGTTTTTGAGGGGGCCTCGTAACCTGTGCCCACATTGTTATGAGATACATGTTATGATATGATATGCAGCTGCTGAGATACAAAATGAATGTTTGGCAATGCAAAAAATTACCGAAAAATGTGAGGAAAAGGTCTTTGAGACACTGCTAACTTTTCAGCACCAAACAACAAAAGTACTTTAGATTAGACCTCAAGTGAAAAAGGGGTAAAGAATTATTGAAATTTACCTTTTGCCATTACTGCACCCACATTGTACCACAAAGGAAGGGAGAAGAGATTTAGGATGCAATCTTGTAAGCTTGATCTCAAGTTACATCCGATCAAAATAAGGAGAAAAATTAATAACAAACTTTAATGTTAATTTAGCCTATGTTGCTGTGGAAGCATATCATGCAGAGAGTCAGAAACTGCTTATATTTTAGACAACACATATGAAAACAATGCCACTACAGTGCACAATTTAAGTGAGTTAAACTAAAATTTAGCCCTGTGAATTTTTCGCAGAATCAATGTTGGAACTCTGGGGGTATTCTAGTACCGATGACTTTTTTACTGATAACAAAAATTAAAACAAGAATTTTCTGTTAAAAAACGTGTTTAAACATATTTAGTCCAGATGTGCGCTTTGACTGCACCTTTTGTTGCGTGTATGATCTTTGACAGACAACGCTTTTAAATGGGTTCTGAACAGATAAGAGGTCATACATGAGGATGTTACGTCACCTTTACTGGTACCGATGATCTATGCCAGACACCATTAACGCTTTTATGTGCCTTTTAACCTTTTGTTGCGAGTATATCAGTATGACAGAAAAAATGACAATTTCCGCTTTCTGCGGTTTTACACCATTTTATCATTTACCAGCTGTGAATTGCATCACATCTATGACTACCCACGTGCTCTCCGGTGTGATTCAAGACATTCAAGGCCATTCAAGACCACTTTCAAAGGGATTTTCAAAGCACAATAAGAGACTCTCATTTTTGACATGAACTGAACTGGTGATGCAATCAGTATTAGGTTGCTTCCTATTATCATGTGTATAGTATAGTGTTTCACAATTAATACCCTAAAATTGAAGGGAAAAGGAATACGAAATATTAGTTAACTGAGATTGACGTACTGAGTTTATACTCTGAAGTTGCCTTTTGTGTTACAGAAATAAAAGGTTTTAAACACCATGATTGGAGTTTGGATCTTTTAAGATTTTATGAATAACGTTTCAATTTATAGGGATTCCGATCTCGAACCAAGCAGTGATGTGCAAGATGAGGCAGAAGTCAGTAGTGACCTTCAAAGTGTAAGTTCCGCTAATTCTGACAGTGACACCAGTGAAGATGACCAGAAAGCAGAAGATTCCGACGTGGGTAGTGATTGCCTGATATTCCCTGTTAGTTTAGAGGCTGCTGATGATGTCTGCGCCAAACTCGACCAGTTAGTAAGAAGTGGAAGTATACCCAAGGACGGAATCTTTTATAAACAAATCAAAGATGTTGTGTATTTTTCCATCAATCCACGAACCCATCAATATGATGATGAGGTGGTTGAATTCTTTAAGACCATTCGATATCTTGGTGGTGAAAGCACTGCTAAATTTGTAAGAGGACCCGGTTGGCATGGACAAGGAAGAAAAGGCAAAGGTCATTTCGAGAGTGAAACAAAACGGAGAAACTTTCACGGACCATCTGCAGCTACTTGTGCAAAACGGCAGGCAGGATACACAGTCAAAAGTGGCATCCTCCGAGATCTTGTCACAACAACGATAACGCTTGCTGACAAATCCACCAATGTGAAACCCCTGGTGCACACTCCCATAGCCAAAGTGCTTCCAGTAGCAATAACCAACGATGGTACTGCTTTAAAGGCTGGACTTCGGTTTGATGAGTGTATTAGTAGGGTTGTTGGGCTGAATGTTGATGTCAACCTTACATTCGCGACAAATAACCGCAAACCAACAGCCGAGATTCTAAACCAAGCAGTTGTGACAGAAGCAAGCGTGTCCTTTCTGACAACATTGGACAATGAAGTTGCCATGCCTTGCTCTGTGGAATACATGTCAAAGGCTGGTAAGACGGGAGACTATATGACAGCGAAATTTAAGTCTGAAGCTAAAACCATGCAGAGTTGCCAAGGATGCCTTTCTCGGGCAAACACTGTGGAACATATCAATATGGACCCAGACAGTTGTGATTGTTTTTGCAAAGAATGCTGGCACAACAAAATAGTGTGTGACGATTGCACTGTTAAAGGGCAGATTTCCTATTTTCCTGTATGCAGGGCTTGTGTAAAGTGCTTGGAGAGAGGTCACAAATGTATAAAACTAGCAGTGTTTGTATATACTAGCGACTGTGAAGAGGGCAACAAGAAGGCCTTGGAGAACATAAACCAGCAAATACAACACGGAACGATTGAGCCAGAGCTTGCTTTAATGGCTGGATTACCTGATGCCATCCATGTAGGAAAGAGTCTCAAGTGTTCCTTTGCTTACTGGTATATTTTACTCAAAGGGCAGAGATCAAATTTAGCTATTCTTAGAACAATGCGAGATGACAGCGACCCCGAAACCAGAAAGTTGTTTAGAAAACTCCTTAAGGACAGTGAAGCAGTGAGAAACAAAGATCGCATGGCAGTTGACCCCATCCTTGACTTAATGGCTGACAGTTTCACTCATGCTGTTCAAAATGTTGAGTTAGTCATTCACGCCCTCATACCAGAGCAATTTAAATTCACAGACGATAACAAGGTTGGTGCTTATCCCCACCCAGTGGCGATTTCAAATGCAGGAGGTGGAATCTTGTTTTATGTTGGATTTTTCCCCTTTGAATAACCAAAGTAAACTTGTTAAACTCCAGCTACATAATCCAGTCCGTGTAACAGTTGTGAGGGAAAAGCTTCCCAGCACCAAATCATTGTGTGCGTCAAACGGTTTTGTCTTTGTGTGTACTGCCGATGGCATTGTTGTGGTAGAACACACTAGCAAAGCAACTATTCAAGTTCAGTCTCTCAAAAAAGCAGAGCTTATTGCCGAGCTTACAAAGAGGGGAATCCAAGCTACTGGGAATGTGAATGAGCTCAAGGGAATGTTGAAAGCTCAAGTCGACAACTTAAAAGCTACTGTTCTGAGCAGAAACGAACGGATGTTCTGCAATTAAATACAGTCATCAGTTCGTTTGACTCAGTGTGTTCTGCATCAGATGAAATCCTGTTTGTGAGCAGCAATGCTGAAAGAAAGATTTACCAGATTTTGATTGAAATGGATGGAGTTGGTCTTGTTGGCAGTGTTACTCAGCTGTTTGCCTATCCTGACAATGCAGCCGAAGTGTCCAGTATGGCTACTTCCAATGGGAACCTCTACTTTTCATCAGAGGGCCTTTTCCAAGTAAACCTCATTTCCAGGGTGGTCACTTGTGTGATCAGAGCCTCATCGCATTGCAAAGTCCATGGAATTGCTCCTTTCAAGTAGGGGATAGCCTTTTCTGACCCCACGACACATCAAGCGAAGCAATACAGGGTTCTGCGGGTGTTACCATTTTAGCAGGGAATGGCAAAGAGGGAACGGGAAAAGGAAATGCAAAATTTGCTAGCTTCATGCAGCCATCTGGTCTTTGTTCAGAGCTGGATTGCAACTGATTTCTTTGCCATTCCCAACTTGGAGATATTTCACTCATCACCGCATTGCAGGGTACAGGTGAATTCCTTAAATCAATTGGAAAGATGAACCGATCTTTCGGTATCCACAAGAAACACAATTCCTTGATACCTCTGCAGGCTGACCAGTATGAAGCAAATCTCAAGTCTGTTGCTGACTACGTCAAGTGCACAGTTGATGAAGTCAAGGAGATTACTCGGAAGAACACAACGAATGGCCCAGAGGGAACTGTATCATCTAAGACAGCTTCATCTGTTCAGATGGTCGCGGATGGTGTCCAGAAATTGAATAACAACGTTCAACTGTTGAATAGAGATTTCAGCGTAGATTTGGAAAGCTGTATGACCGGGCAAGTTGAATCTCTTCATTCTACCCATCATCACAAGCATGAAGCAGGTGCTCATGTCATTGATTATGAAAGAGGATTTGAAAATACAGTGTAAGAAGGCCCATTATTTCACCAACAAGAGGTCCCTCTATCCTGTGCCATCCAATTCAATTAGGTTCTGGGACATCCCATTTCTGCCACCTTTACCAACTGTTCAGGTGAACGACGAGAACCAGGAATACATGAGGAAATGGGTGCACGATAACGGGAAAAGTGTATGTCAGAGGACTGTTTGACAGGAAACCACCAAGTATAAGGCAGGCACTCTTCCCCTTAACAGGTACGAATGCACGCAACCAATCGGAGAAAAAAACTACAATTTGGCACCCCTTCTGCTGATGACTTAAATGTAAACCAGTTAGGTGAAACCTCTGCTGTGGAAGCTAACCTGGATGAAAGCCAGTTGGATGAATACAGTGATGGAACCGATTCAAGTGATGTGGAGGTCAACATCGACGACGAAATTGAGAACAACTTGTCCTTCTTGAAAACTACTCGTTCTGGGTGAAGCGTCACCACTAACATGAGCCTTTTCTAATCAAATGTTTATACTTACCGAAGCAAAAACAGTCACTTGTTGTTTGATCATGGTTAGCCTGGTTGTATCACCATACATTTCAACATTTGGCAAACACCAGGTCGTCACAAGCCTTGTGGTTCACAACCATTGGAGCTTAATCCGGTTTCTGTAGCATGAAACAACTAGGATGATTACCTATCCGTTGCTGGGACTAATCCCCAACTTTTTGTTCGCCAGCATCCTTTCATACACCTGGGTGGAGAGAAACAGTGTGGAGCAAGTTCTTGTCTAAGTCATGGAACGACGAACAGCAGAAAGCAGACTCTAATTACTGATATCTTGTGGCAAAGATATGTGTGAAAGGACAGAGGAGGCCTGTCAGACGTGTTAAGTTGATATAAAAAAAACTTGAAGAGTCAATTTCAGAGCATAAACAGTCTAATAAGGTTAGAGAATGTGAACATATTGATCCGTGAATTTGTTTTTTATTTTTACGTGAAACGTGATGGCCTAGATTTTTGCGTGAATGTGAAAAAATGTTGGCTATTATTCGTGACGCGTGAATGGGCTCATTATTTTTACGTGATTGAAATTTTGAAAGTGGTATAGGGGACCCTCTAAACATGCCAGTGAAACTCGGGTTTGTCTTCTTTGGATTAAGTGAGCTCAATTTGAGTTGTTAACTGAGGGCAGAAGGTAGCCTTTTAGAACTTGCACAACTATGAAACTCAATTCTGTCTTTCTTGGGTAGTCAGCTGAATTTTGAGTTGTTGTTATCTGAGGACAGAATGCACAAAAATGAAACTCCAAACGTTTAGAAATAAAACAAGGACATCAATTGCTACTCTACAAATCCGAATGTGTAAGTAAAGTTTATGTATGTATTTAGAGATGAACTGTCTTTCGTAGTTCATGATGTTCTACAAGCCACTGAAAGAAAACACAATCATAAAAGGATCTTGTTTTCGCCCCGAGGAAAAGCTCGAGGCGGGAATTAATTTCAAGGCTATTTTGAATGAATGTTTACAAGAAAAGTATTGTTAACACCTAAACTCGATCAATTAAACAATTCTTACGACATAAATCCACAATCAAATGTGGCATATACTTGAACTGTTTGAAGTACTTGAAAATCTTAACGAAAGAAGCCCTTTGCAAATGGTCGCTTACCAGATCTCCTCTGAAAAAAAAAACAAGGTTGTCCTTCAAGCTCTTCAATTCCTTTTATATGCGCTGTCGAGTTTAAAGCAGGTCTTCAGGTCTTTTCCTTTTCATATGGAGCTATTATAAGGATGTGTTCATTCCCAGCATCTCAAGTTAGCTTCATGAAAATCGAGCTTGTTGAGAAGTCAGTATCCATTCTGTAACAACGTGCGGGGGGGGGGGGGGGGGCAGTCATTTCCAAGAAAACATCGTAATTGGAGTAAAATATCCACGAGAGTACATCCTTTTCATTTAATGCCACGAAAAAGATGGTTTAGACTAAAGCGTTAGTTCAAGGGTAGTCTGCGGGAGTATTCAGGCACTTCGAACATTTTATTTGAAGTACGATACAAGGTACATAGTACAGTCACTGAACGTCGTGACCATCAAAATTGAGTCGCATGGATATATATAATTTCTATGAGTATGGTGCTCATGTTATCCAAAGCTTGGGAGACCATCCAGGGATACCCCTTCTATTTGGCATTATTTTCGAGCAACCCACCATTGGTATTGTCCTACAGTTTCACGGTGATGACAAGGCAGCATGACGGATTACAAGACCGCAAAAGAAGAGATTATCAAGGAAATTAAAGTCTGGAACCAAGTGTTTTGCGAAGTTGCGGATGCATTAGAGCATGTACGTTGACGTGGATATATCCATAACAACTTAAAAAGCAACAATGTTGTTTTGGAGATGAGGGAGGGCCGCCTAAGTCCAGTGCTCATAGCTTTCAGCAAGAGTGTGCTTGCAACCATAGCCAAAACACCCTCGGCTAAACTTCCACACATTCGCGAACAGTATAAGAACAATAACATTGTGCAGGAACTTGTTGATGGCAAGGGAAAACCATCTGTGACCACAGACATCTTTTTCTTAGCTTTCTTGAGTATGTTTATAAATTTTTCGATGTGGATATATCCATAACTTCTTAAAAAGCAACAACGTTGTTTTGGAGACGAGGGAGGGTTGCCCACGTCCAGTGCTCATAGATTTCAGCAAGAGTGTGCTTGCAACCACAGCCAAAACACCCTCGGCTAAACTTCCACACATTCGCGAACAGTATAAGAATAACCGTGCCGGAACTTGTCGATGGAAAGGGAAAACCATCTGTGACCACGGACGTGTTTTCCTTAGCTTTCTTGAGTAAGCATGTTTATAAATTCTTGAAGTTTGAAGTAAATGCTACGTTGAGGGACCCTCTTGAAAATGGGGCTGAGAGAAGGTCATCAGTTGGGGCCTCGAAAGAATCATTGTCAACTGCATAACTTACTTGCAGAGATACGGGATGTCGTGTAGTTTTAATATCTTGTATTAAATCATTCATGTTGGCATTTTATACTTTTGCTTTTAGACGCTGAGGGATTTTAGAATAATAATGTTTTTGTTAATAATAACGTTTTTTGTACCTGCAATTGTACATATCAGTTCCTATTTCTTGTTTTGAAATGGCATGTACAAGGGGGCATATTAGTAGCAACCTTTCGTAGATGTGTCAGATTAACAATAACATTCACAGAGGACAAATAGATTATTAAAGGAAAAAAGACCCGAAAACAAAACACTGTGAGAGCAGCGGAAATATTCAATGCATGAGATAAGCCTCCTTTGCTGTGTACCCAGGGTCAAGAGCAGCGAAGCCGATAAAGAAGTGCGAAAGCCACTACTTAATCCACTATGAAAGAGGCGATTAGGACGCATTTGTTAGCTTCTCCTCGAGACAGTGTAGTCTGAAAGCCAGTAGTTAATCCATTATGGAACAGGCTAGTAAGACTGTAAGATGTCATTCTGTAAAGACTGTTTCTTGCTACAACTACTCGTCACCAGAACCAAACGACTGGTAGTTCCCACTCCAGACACCATAAATTCGAACAAGGAACACAACCAGTACTTAAGAAGAGCGGCGAGAGAACAAGATCTCAATTTCGTTCAATGGCTTCGCATTTATAACACCAATGGTCTGATTGCCTAACGTTTTACTACTGCTGGGACTCTGGTGGGCATCCAATGCTCTTCAATCTTTAAGCCTGTGTACTTCTTCCAACATTTGGTCTGCTATTGGCCGCATCAAAGGAATGAAGATCTCTACCATCCTCGACGGGATGCCTTGCCGCCAGCAGTAGAGTACTTTGCTCAAGCAGTGGAAAAACTACCTGAAATCTGGACTTCGGAGGAGACAATACGCTACCTCTTTCAGACTGAAGGACACAAGAGACACTTCATCACAACAACATTGAGACACTTCATCGCAACATTGTAGTCTCGTACGTGCAGTCTCTTCACGACATCTTGTGCTTATGGAGAGTGCACCTCGTCGATCGCAACCTGAACTCTCCCGTTAGGCGGGTAAATAACGATCTGTACCCACTTTCAGCACACAAGTTGACAATCTTCAACATCTTGCGTCATCACATTTGTTCCCGCCACCAACATTACATCCGACAACGGCGAGCTCCCATAGAAGCCACTCAGAACGCACCTGGCTGGACGAGTTTCCACACCCTCCTCGGGAAGCCAGGCACCGGAAAGTCAAGTATTAGTGCGAATCATTGACTATCTCATCAACACCCAGTGCCGACTACTTGTTGCCACTCCCATAGCTCTTCTGGCCAACCGCTATCAGGCGATGTTTGCCAACAACGTGACCTGTGATACTGTTCATGCGGCGTTCCGAGTTCCACTAAGAAGTAGCCAGCAACATACTGTGAACTACGGACTAAGCACCTACGACGCTATAGTCATCGATGAAGCCAGCATGATCAGCTTCACCACCTTTGCCTACATAGCGGGGATGCTGAACAAGCTCCAAATGCGACCTCTTGTCATAGTGGCTGGAGATGAGCGGCAACAACAATCACTCGAATCTTCCAGTGACAGAGTCCGCCAAGTGCAATCTATGCTTCACAATCCTGACTTCAACCAGGTGGCTTCGAAATTTCGGCTCACCTATCAGTTCCGCTCTGTTGACCCGCAATACTCGCTACTGGCAACCATCGCAAGCTTTACTCGACCGAACGCAAGAAGGAAGGATGTTATGCCACACAGGCACTGTTCGAGAAGACCAGCTGTGGACCGTACTCTCCGATCATCCCGCTGCGACAGTGATGACAGTTTCCCGACAAGCTGCCGCTTACGACAATATGGTCGTCACCACTCGTCTTTTTCGTAACAGTCCGCCCTTGTCACCAATTTCATGCGACAGCAACCTCTGCACTTTTCTCGTGTACAACTCCATGAGGGTATTCATCACCCAAAACCGCGACAAGACAACAGGAGTCGTCAACGGGCAAGAAGGCACCATTATCGGCTCTCCAGGCAACACCGTTTTACTGCGCCTCCGGGACCAATCGGTTGTCTTTGTTTACCCAGTAACGTACCAAGACTCCGGCGGACAGAACATTACAAGGTACCCTCTTGTGCCTGCGTACGCGGTAACGATTTGCAAATTGCAAGGAGCGACCGTCGATACACTTCTACTCTGGCTTGATTCCGAGGCAGTGCCAGCAGGTATGGCATACGTCGGCTTGTCACGTGTGAGACGGCGGGATGACCTTTATCTTAGCCAAAGGATACGTTGCCATCAAGTAAAACCAGCTGAACTGCAGTAGGACAAACCTGCTATGCCCAAATGCTTTTTGCGTCTTGTATACAACAGAATCTACACACAGTGCGTCTCCAGAATAGCTGATACTACCATCTGCACAGATGATCACCATAGAAACCGACAAATGCATTCGTTAGTTCTTCTCAACGCTGTTGTCATTCCTTGAAATCGCTGTCCTGTCTTAAGGAAAACTTCCGAAGTCTAAGGTGCTAACTACTACACCAACCCTTCAATACATTGTCAACCAACTAGTTGCTGGGAACTGCTCAAGTCCAACGTTCTCACCAGTACATTGTCAGTACGACAGTTTCCTCCTCTCTAAGCAATTTTTGTCAGCAAATACGTCATCAAATTGAGATCATGCAGCTTCACATACCACTTTACATTTCTCCATCACAGTCAGAATGGGTGAAGGACAGCTGTGATCCGTCTGGGATAAAACGCGAGCTGAGGTAACCAATCCTTGGGGGGTGCCCCACAGGTAAAGCCATCCTTTTTCACACCTAATCCTGGCAACAATGAGTCAAGTTGGTAACTTGATGAAACCCTCTGAACGAGCTTTGCTCTTTAAGCTCGCAACATTCAGAATAATACTCTCGCCGGCTATCAATAGGGTGAGGGGGGGACCAGGAAACCCATTGGTTTTATAACAATGTTTTGAGAACAAGACGTAGCCATCCGTCTGATCAGCAGCAAGTGTACAAGACCTGCCCTCTTGAACAAACACTTTTCTTGCCCTACCCATGACATAGTTTTAAACTCTTTGTTATACCTGAAGAAATTCCCCTTGTTTGCTTCAACCACAATAACCTTAAACTTGTCATTTATCTTTCAGATTATGTCTATGCAAAGTCCATTGGGAGCTCAACGGACGTCTGAAGGGGTGCAATACTTTAAGCATTTCCTGAAGTCCTTCCTAAGATTGTACAGGAAAGCCGACAGCGACTTGCACCCAGAAAATGCCTTCGCCCGGTTGCATAACTGGAACTGCGAATGGCTAAATAGGCCAGATGTAGCCATGTCAGAGTTCACGGATACCGTCCTCAACAATGTGGCAGTCATACGAGACAACTGCGACATATTACGCAATACCTTCATGCACAATGTCGAAGCCTCGTTCAACCCAATTCTTCCGAGCTTGCAAAAGTTCAACAAGCAGGCTGGTCCGCAAGACATCGCACCAACAAGACAAGATGTCGCCAACGTCATGCGTGTGCTGGAGGGTACTACCACCAGCGAGCAAACATTCCAAAAGCTATTTCACGTTGGTGGCGCAATGTACTTGTTAGGCGTGCATTCGCTGATACCATCTTTCCTTCTCTGGAACCCCGAAGAATACTCGGGAAGAGTAAAAGAGACGAAAGAAACAGCACTGTTCAGGACTCAGAAGGATGCAAAGGCGATGCGCGATTACCTGCTGGGCTGCATTCTAAGAAAACCAGCAATGGCAGCTCGAACAGCAGGCTCCGGTCCACGCCCTTCTTCCTTCTGGGAAGAGGAGCTCAGAATGCCTCCCCCGTCTACATCCACAACGCGCGACACTGCATCTATATGGGAAAAAAGAGACTCTAATGACGACACGGACGCCAAAGACAATGAAGGTGCTGAAGAAAACTCTCATCATGAAGAATATCACGTTCAAACCAGAGAAGAATTCCAGGAGACATCTCCCCTCGACAGAGGCAAAAGGCCCGCCTCCACTTCAACAGAGACCACAACTACTGGCAAAAAAAAGAGGGCAACCCCATCTACTAGCAGGGGCAGAGCCTCCACTTCTCGTGGCCAGAAGTCTACCCGTGGCCGAGGGCGCGAACGACGTGGCAGGCACATTTTTTTCTCAGAAGATTGACATAATATTCTTTCAATAGAAATAGACAGACGTTGTGTTACAAATGAGAACTACTTTTATACTCACTAGGAGACTTACTCACACTTGTAGTTTCGTCCGCACAGGAAATTAGGCTTACTTCACTATTAAGTCACGCTCTGTTTTCGAACCACACACTATGACTTTAATAACTGTTAAAATGTATTAATAAATCGTTTCATTTGCATACCGACTCTCCTATCTTTGTCAGTCTCATATTGGAGCGTCCATTCAACGCCATTTCCCACAGTTCTCTTAGCCTTACATTATAAGGCTCTTTCCATTAGCACCAACGAAAAACGGATCAATGATTGCCAAAGTCCGATGCAACGCTGAGGGGGATGCCTCGAGCCGGTTAGCCCATAGCAGGGTGGGCGGTGAGGGTTAATCGTTCCCTGAATTCATAGGGTCCACTTCAAAGATGCCAAGTTGTGTAAACAAGGTCAAAGCAGTGGCTGAGGAGATTGCAATGGATTTATATTTAGCTAGGAAGGAGGCTATCTCTTTGCCTTTCACGTAAATGTCCTGTGCAAGCGCAAAAATTACTAGAAGCGGAAGACACACTAACAAGTAACAAATTCCATGAAGGGGTTAAATGATTTGTGACCCAGTTACTGTTATGGTACCCAGTAAAAATACGTTAATACAGCAAAGGTTAGTTAGTTGAGAAATAATAAGCTGCAATCAGGTCAAAAATTTCAGCGCTCTCACTTTCATCAGTCATGCAAACAACCAGACAAAAAAGAAATTATATGAAACCTAGGAAATTATAGCAAACACGTGTGCCACGGCAGCCCAAAGCTACTGGGGTCATGTTGGCATTTTTACTTTTGCTTTTAGACGCTGAGGGATTTTAGAGAAATTATGTTTTTGTTAACAATAATGTTTTTTGTACCTGCAATTGTACATATTAGTTCCTGTTTCTTGTTTTGAAATGGCACGTACAAGGGGCATATTAGTAGCAACCTTTCGTAAATGTGTCAGATTACTAATGACATTTACAGAGGGCAAATAGATTATTAAAGGAAAAAAGACTGAAAAACAAAACACTGTGAGAGCAGCGGAAATATATAATGCATGAGATAAGCCTCCTTTGCTGTGTACCCAGAGTCAAGAGAAGCAAAGCCCTTCAAAGATGCCAAGTTGTGTAATCAAGGTCAAAGCAGTGGCCGAGGAGATTGCGATGGATTTATATTTAGCTAGCAAGCAGGCTATCTCTTTGCCTTTCATGCAAATGTCCTGTGCAAGCGACAAAAATTACTAGAAGCGGAAGTCACACTAACAAGTAACAAATTCCATGAGGGGGTTAAATGATTTGTGACCCAGTTACTGTTATGGTACCCAGTAAAAATACGTTAATATAGCAAAGGTTAGTTAGTTGACAAATAATAAGCTGCAATCAGGTCAAAATTTTCAGCGCTCTCACTTTCATCAGTCATGCAAGCAACCAAACAAAAAATAAATTCTATGAAACCTAGGAAATTGTAGCAAACAAGTGTGCCACGGCAGCCCAAAGCTACTGGGAAAAAGAGCATAGCGTAAGGGTTGAAGTGAACAAATTCCCGCAGGAAATGCAGAAAAGAAAGCGGACGACCAATTAAGGCAAAATAGAGTGCTGCTAATATTTGTTAAAGGATTAGTATTGCCGTTTGAAAACATAGCCTGCGAGTAGGCTCACTTGGTGTGTTATTCCCGCCAAGATACTCACATGAATAACACACTACACGAGCCTGCCTACAGGCTATTTCAAAACGCTGCCTGCAATTATTGTTTTGTTTGTGGTTTCTTTTCCCTTTTGTGTTTGACAACAAGTCTTTTTTGATATCTGTTAACATTGCCATAATTTGCAGGAACGGACTAACACCTCTATTCCTTCTCATGAATCCTTAGGTGACAAACCATGGCATTAAGTTACCTGTTAATATTAACTGTGGGGGGTGGGATTCAATCCCCCTTCAGCTAATTTGCATAACAAATCCGGAAGTGATCAAAACTCGTCAAGAGTGAATCACTTTTTTTATAAAATTTCTCCCCCCCCCATTTCTTTTTTCTGACTAACATTCCTCAGCAAGAACCAATCGGCAGCAAACAGAATATAAGCTGGAAGAACCCCCTGCTGGTAACACATTTGAGAATGTTGAGGGTAGGCATATTAAAATCAAGTATTTACCATCTCCGATGTTTGGATTGGATTATTATTGGCTTGTCATTAACTGTTTTGTGTCCCAGATGCGATGGTCTCTCAGTTGAATTCTACTTGCATTTCTGGCATCTGCTTGGCGATGAAATGGTAAAGTTCTAACTACGCCCATAAATTAGGAAAACTCAATAAACGTAAAGACAAGGAAAAATAAAGGTGATACCAAAAAACGAAAGAACAGGTTACATCTAGAAAACTGGAAACCACTAACACTACTTAATGCTGATTATAAAAGAGCAACTAAATCAATAGCTCACAGAATTGCAAAAGTCATCCTTAAACTAATAAATGATGACCAAACTGGCTATATAAGGGGCCGCTATATAGGATAGACAATTGGACTCATTAATGACACCATGAAGATAACTGAGCTGGAGAACATTCCCGGCATTGCGACTTCAAAAAAGCCTTCCGTCCACTGGAACTTCCTTTTTAAGACCTTAGAGGCATTAAATTTCGGCCCTCAATTTCAACAGTGGAATAATAATGGTTATGCCTCCGCCTTTTTTAATCTGCAAAGAGGTGTTCATCAAGGGTGCCCACTCTCTGGCTCTTTGTTTGTGCTCTGCACCGAAATTCTTCCTAACGCCATAGGGTCTAATGCAAATATCGAAGGAATTAACATTTATGGTGAAAAGAGTTCAAAATTTCACAGTACGCAGATGATATTTATTTTTTTTGTTTCTGATATAAGCTCTGCCCAAAACTTTTTCCAATTGCTCAGTGCTTTTCAAAAATGCTCTGGCATTGAAGTAAATAAAAGTAAGACAGAAGGTTTGTGGCTAGGCACAGAAACAACTCAGAGGAACCTCTTGATACAGCTTGGCCAAAAGATCCCATATTTGCGCTTGGTATACACTTCTCCTATGATGAAGGGGCAGCCTTCCAAAAGAACTTTGAACAGAAAATGTCTTCCATGGTTTCCCTATTAAACTTGTGGTACCCAATAAACTCAACTTTACATGGCCAAAGAGTCATTCTAAAGGCACTAGCCCTCTCCAAACGTATCTATAATGCTGCTGTCCTCACTGTCACATCTAGTTTTATTCGAAATGTTAATAAAGCTATCACCCAATTCGTTTGGTGCAAAAAATGCCAAAAATAAAACAAACTACAATGATTGGCCCTAGAGCAAAAGGTGGTCTTGGAATGCCTGACTTTGATATAACAAACAATGCTCTCAAACCAACCTGGATAAGAAGACTCGTCAGCAGTTACCTTATCGCGAGCTGGTTGCACATTCCTGTCACCTTGCTAGAACAGGTTGGTGGTCTGTTTCTCCTTAAATGTAATTTCGATCTGGATTCATATCTCTGCTCCATTTCAACTCAGCAACCTGTTCTTTTTTGGTGTTTCTGTTAATTGTAACTTTAAAGGAAGATATACAGTAGACAAACAGTTCTTTTAGAAACTCTTATAATTACAACAGTTCTCTTCAGAACTTTTCGTTTGTTCATTTACTATGGAAATAATTGAAATGGACAAGGTCCAGAGTATGGTCACAAAACAAGTTGCGAGTTGGGTGGAAGCAGAGTTTCAATTCAAGGCTTTAGTTTTGAAGCAGCTTTCGAAGGTAAGTTAATATCTGTGTAGTTCCAGGAGAAATTCAATTCACGTTCAATGTTCAACTTTCAAGACATACAGTAGACAAACAGTTCTTTAGATACTTTTATAATTACAACGGTTCTCAGAACTTTTCGTTTTTTTCATTTCCTATGGAAATAATTGAAATGGACAAGGTCCAGAGCAAGGATGCAAAACAAGTTGCGAGTTGGATGGAACGCAGAATTTCAATACAACGCTTTAGTTTTGAAGCAGCTTTCCAAGGAAAGTTGATATCTATGTAGTTCAAGGAGAAATTCAATTCACGTTCATCGTAAACGTGGACGCTGTGGCTTACGGCATGCTATGTGTACACGTATCACTTTCTTCCTAGCACATGGAGAAAGAGATTCGACTTTGAGGTTATGAACACTTCTACAAAACGAAGACTTAAGCTTACCTGATAATAATTTGCAGCTGTTTTTCTTTTCTAGTGGAAAACATTGACGGAGAGGCGTTCTGCTGCCTGACAGATGGAGAAATTTATAGCCTTCTCCCACTTGTTGGCCACAGGTTCAAATTCAAGCAGTGGTACGGGAAACTGAGACTATCAGAAGTGTCCTTTTTTGCAGAGGTCGGAAAAACTAAAAAGAGACTTAATAAATTCCAAAACAACAACGTTTGTGTTATGTACAAGTTCAATACTTTACATGACTGCTGGTGAAGATTATTCAATTTTTCTTTCTTTCCTTTCAGATGGACACAGGAAAAGAGGTCTGTGAGATGAATGTCAAAGAATTTGGCCAGTTAGTTGGCTTGGCTCGCCCATCGCTAAGCAAGACTATAGCAGGTAACTCACTGACAACTTTGTTGTAACTGCTACGAAATTTAGGCAAGTGGCCTGTGATCATTTTTTGTCCAATTTATTTAATGCGTTTTGTCACTTTTCATTAACATGTTGCTATTCTCCGTAATAACTGTAAGTTGTTGTTGATGGTTTGCCTTTCTGTTGCATGAACCCTACCAGTTTAATTGTAGACTCTAAGGCTTGAAACCAAGTTACATTGAATTGACTGAAACACTGGCCGTAATTACCATCATGCTTACACAGATCAACAAATAGATGGTGCCACATTCATGGAAATGCCAATTGAAGATATCACAAAAATGATCACAGGTGCTACTGATACTGCTAAGTGCAAAAAATGAGGGAGGAGTTGACAGCAATGAAGGTGATAAGTTAATCTTTGTTTATAAAATTTTACAGTCAGTTTTCCAACTACTTTATTCACTTGAATAAATGCCCTTGGGAGGGAACATTCAATTTTGGTCCATGCATTTTTCTGCCATATCCAATTCAATATGACAGGATATGACAGGAATAAGAACTGTAGAGAAGAAAGCTAATAACAATCCCATTAAGAATAATGGAGAGAGGGGAGCTGAGGAAAAGTTATTCTGTTGTGCTGTGACAGCTGTGGGAAAAGTATTGAGAAACCTTTCAATGATCTAAAAATTTCTGGAAGGGTTGTTAGAATTGGGGACACCTATTCTATCCTGTCACCGCATTGAGGGCTCACGTGAGATAGCATTGCGCCTGCGCGAACTCAGTGTATTGCCACCTTTGAAAGCGAATGGAAAGGTTCTTTTGAGTAGCAATAATTTGCTTCTCAAGATGAGAGAAAAAAGTACCGAAATCAATACACAAGAACAGAAAGGGACCAAAGAGAATCCAGAAAGGAAGAGGAAACTAGACCCGGCAGAAAACATCCTCTCTTTATCCGAAAACATCGAGCAACGAGTAACAGAGAGTGCAGCCATAAATGGCGCCTCTCATGTTCCTGCTGTATCACAAGATATGCAGCTCATGTTGACGGTTATGCGGGAAGGCTTTGATAACCTCAGCCGAACACTATCAGCCACGTCTACCAGCACGGCGAATGCCATAGCGGAGGCGTTTGAAACATTTAAAGGAGAGTTGGAAATTGGTAACGAAGACGAAAGCGAGCAAGAAAGTGAGCAAGAAAGTGCCGGGACACAAGACCACGAGTCACTTGGCGAACCCCCCGCAAAGAAGCGCTGTGAACAACAATCTGAAAACTCTAATGATGAAAAATCGGGGAAATCCCCGGATTTTGGAGCGCTTATCGATAGAGCACCTCACTCCTCTAATGAGGGAAAAAGTGAGATATTAAATAGCCTAAAACAAGACCTCTTGAAAGAGGAAACGAGTGCTGAGGTGGACAGCGAGCTGGCAAGTATAATCAACTCGATGCTCAAAAACGGGCTGCCTGAAGAAAAGCTTCAAGACAAGCTGAGTAAATATCATCGCCCTAAAAACTGCGAAAATCTAACAAAAGTTAGAGTTAACCAAGGAGTTTGGGATAATTTGAGCCCAGCAGTTCGCTCACAGGATGTGAAACTGCAGAAAGTCCAAACCTCTTTGTTTAAAGGCCTCTGTGCCTTGACAAGTGCAATAAACAAGTGTCTTGGAAACATAATGTCAATCCCATCGGGGAATGAAATACGTCAGGAAATTACTGATGCTTTTGCTCTTATTGCTAATGCAAATTTGGAGTTAAATCAAAGGCGTCGAGAGTTGATGAAGCCTGACTTGCATACTGATTAAAAACATTTATGCTCCTCAATTTCCTCCGTTACCATCACCGACCAGCTGTTCGGCGATGACTTAGCAAAGGAGGTGAAAGAGTGGACTGAAGTCAACCGCGTTGGCAAGAAAGTTGCCACAAATTATGGATCAACACAGAGATCACGCCATGACTCCAGAAACACGAGACAATTCAGCAACTATGACTCCAAGGGACGTGGATACCGAAACAGGAGGCCTTTTTTAGGCTGGCGAAACAACAACCGACCTTCAAACAACCCAAACCAGCCACGGAAACCAAAACAAGCGAAAGAGAAGTGAGTGTCACTGCTGCAGACCCCATTTGCACCGATGATATAGAGGTAAGATCTCGTTCCCTAGCAGTGTCTAATGACAAAATAGGTGGACGATTGAAACAGTTTTTCCTCAGTGGCACTGCCTAACTTCTGATTGGTTTATTCTTGATAGTGTGCAACACTACAAAATAGAATTTGCTCAAACCCCTGAGCAGTAGTCTGTGCCAAAGGAGATTAATTTCACCCCTCAAGAACAGATTATCATTGAGGAGGAAATTTCAAAACTCTTAAGAAAGGGTGTTATTACAGAAGCAAGTCACTGAAGAGGAGAATACATTTCCACGACATTTCTTAGGCCTAGAAAAGATGGTGGTTATCGGTTAATACTTAATTTGAAACAACTTAATGCATATGTTGAGTACCATCATTTTAAGATGGACACATTACAGTCTGCTGTAAGGCTTATGGAACCAAACTGTTATATGGCATCTGTTGACTTGCGTGATGCATATTATTCAATACCCATTGATACAGAACACCAAAAATTCCTCAAATTCCACTGGAAGGGAAAACTGTTTGAATTCACCTGTCTACCAAATGGACTTTCCTGTGCACCTCGATTGTTCACAAAGGTGTTAAAACCTGTTTATTCCACACTGAGACGTAAAGGGCATTTGAATGTCGGATACATTGATGATTCATACCTACAGGGTGATACTGTATCTGAATGCAATGATAACATCACTGACACAATTGATTTATTTACCAGCCTGGGGTTCATTATTCACGGGCTAGGACTTGTATCTTGAGGACTTGTATCTTGAGTGACCTTAATACGATTTACACCCGGAGGGCTGGAGGGGAGGGAGAACAACGGCGGGGTCTAATGCCCCTGGGGCTTTTCTTGTTTTATCCTAAGAATTTAGTATTTAGTTATTACTGTTAACCTGAATTTTTACACCTGTCAATATTTAGATCTGAGTTTGATCTAAGTTTGCTTACCTTGACCCTAGTTCGAACCATCCTAGACATGTTTTTAAGGTGCTGATTAGAACTGAGTGTTATAGATATAAACGAAACTCTAGTACTATTTCTGATTATTTACATTCATTAGACTTATTTAAAATGAGGCTGTTGAAGCTAGGTTATAGTAAGGGTTTCATAGATAGAAATATTATAGATTATTATGGTGGAAAAATTAACAAAATTGTTTAAGAGAAAATAATGATTATGGAACCAATATTGTATATACCATGATTAGTGACAAGAGGAGAACATTGGTTCGAAATGTAAAGGATTTGTTAGAAAAGGCTGGTCAAGGATTGCGACTTGATAAAAATTTTTTGATTTCACAGGCTGTTTTACCTAAGTTAAGAGAAGTAATAAGTACTAAGAGAATTTTGCATGATAAGATTGTTTGTAATTAGTTTTGGCTTACTCTTTTGGATTGTGAATAAATGGTTTGAAAACAGGTGCTGGAAACCATGATTATTTTTAATATTTACGCTATTGTTTAATTTAATCAAATTGAATATTTTTAATTTTTGTGGAAAAGAGAGCAAATAAACCCACAGAAAATATCGGGCCATGAGGCGCTTTTCCAGATTCACTCCATATTGATTTTACAGAAATTTGCAACATCAATAAAGGCACTTTGGCACAGTACCAATAAAGACATCACAGATAAGTTTTCTGTGGCCATAGTGCAATGTCGTTCTACAGATTTACTAACACACGTTATCATACATTGTAACGCCTATTTGCTAGCAGGGATCTGACACAACGTGGCCCTCGCAAGAGTAAAAATCTTGGGTCAGACATGGTCCGCCATATGATGGGACTAATGTCCGGGCATATGGATCATCACTCTTCTTTTTAAATTTTGAAAAATGAAGGACAAAGGTCCTTCACTGTGGTAAGCTATCTGTAATATTAAAACCTTAGACATACTAATCTCTGTATAGTTTTAATATGTCAGATTTTATTATTTAAGAAAATTAGAAAGGGGTACATACAATCAGATGGAAGTAGCCTTGTTTCCATAGTAATGACCAATTAAACGCCTCTACAGCATGACTGAATGAACGCCACAAAGGAGAACGGGCAAAAGCAGCACAGGAACAACGAACATAATGACTCAAGATTGAGCAATCGACTAAGAAGTCGATAGTCAACATGTTATATGAAGTACTTTGCAAGGGTCCCCCATGATCCTTGGCGGTCGGGATTAAATGCATGGCTTCGTTCTAGTGTGTGTGTTTTATATTCAGTCGCCTCCACGCTTCAAGATTTCATAGCTTCAAACATGGTGTCAGAAGTGAACAGAGCAAAGAAACACGCTCATAAGCAGTAAAGGAGTGTGAGGAGAGAAATATTTCATCGCAAGTTGGTTCGTTGTTGCAGTATTCGCATCGAGCACGTGGAAACTCTGAAGCCCCCATATTGGATTTTGGTTTCGAAAGTATCGGAACTGTGAGTACAAAGCTTTCCATTTATCATGTCAGTTTACACTATTCCGCCACCGCAACCTATGGTTGTAAAGGATGATGTCTCTACCAATTGGAAATTATTTCGGCAATCATGGCAATATTATGTCACCGCTACCGAATTAAACAAAAAGTCGAAGGAAGTACAGGCTGGTGCACTGTGTAGTGTGATGGGAATGGAGTGTGTCAAAGTGATGAATAGTCTTACTACCCTAACCGTTGAAGATAAGAAAGACCCGGAAAAGATTCTGTCTGCTTTAGGCGACCATTTTATGCCACAGAAACATTTGTTGTTTGAAACGGTTAAGTTTGGATTTGCCAATCAAGCTGAACATGAGACTATCGATCAGTATGTTGTGAGACTTCGCCAGCTGGCAGAATCATGTAAGTTTGAGGGTTTATGTGAAAGCTTAATCCGTGATAGATTAGTAATTGGCACTCGAGATTCAAGCATTCGTGACAGGCCGCTTAGGGAACGCCCAGTCCTTGGTTTGACAAGATGCATAGAAGCCCTTAGAGCAAGTGAACTGTCAAGAATTCACAAAGACCAGTTAAAAGATGCAGTACCTGACTCTCAAAATATTGTCCATGTAGCAGACAAAAAACCAAAGCGCAATCGTCGTGCTCAGGGAAAGAAATCAAAACAAGGTCATCAAGACAAAATGAGCCCAAGGGTCCCGTGCAAGTTTTGTGGCACCAATCAACCTTACGATAGATCCAAATGTCCAGCTTCTGGCAAGACCTGTCTTAAGTGTGGCAAACAGGGACATTTTGCGGTGAAATGCCAGGAAAAGAAGCGTGCGCTGAGTGCTTCAGCCAACAAAGTACATCAAGCAAGCGCAACACAAGAATATGCAGATGAAGGCAGCAGCACGTCAGAATGTGGATCAGAAACCGAGTCTGATGATTCCATCTTTGTCACTGAACGAGTTGGAGTGGTTGATAGTAATGCTAGCCGTTCATCTTTCATGGTACCACTTATGTTTCATACCGAGTATGCACCTACTATCACAACTCAGTTGGACACTGGGGCAACGTGCAGTGCAATGTCTTACAATGATCTCCTTAACATATTGCAGAATGGGGATGTCAAGTTGCTGGCCCCTGGTGGAAAGATAAGATTGTACGATGGGCGTGTGGTTGAGCCATTAGGATCCTACACCTTTACAGTGAGCTTAAACAGTGGCCCGAAATGCAAGATACCCTTTGACATCTTGGAAAGTGCACCTTGGCCAATCATTGATGGCAACACTTGCATTAAACAAGGCTGGATATCCCTAGGCTCAGGCCAGTATATACATTCGTCGAACAGCAAAGAGTATGAACCTCTCTCATTTGACAAACTCATGAGAGATTATGATTACGTTTTCACTGGTTTGGGCTGTTTACCAGGTGAATATCATATAGAAGTAGATCCAGACATCAAACCTGTCCAGCATGCTCCTCAACGTGTTCCAGTGCCTCTCAAAGCAAGGCTAAAGGAAAAGATTGCTGAAATGGAAAAACAGGGTATCATTGTGAGAGAAACCGAGCCAACAGATTGGATAAGCAGCCTAGTAGCCGTGCAGAAACCTGGAAAGCTACGGGTGTGCATAGATCCAAGCGATCTCAATAGAGCTATAAAAAGGCCAAAGTACCCGATGCCCACAGTCGAAGAAGTGTTACCAAAGCTAGCCAAAGCTAAAGTATTCACGGTCTTGGATGCAAAAGATGGGTTTCATCAAGTGAAGCTCGACAAACAGAGCTCCTTACTTACGGCATTCTGGACCCCATTTGGTCGGTACCGATACTTGAGAATGCCGCAAGGTATCAGCAGTGCACCTGAAGAATACCAGCGTCGTCAGAATGAGGCTCTCTCAGGTTTAAATGGTGTAGAGGTAATTGCAGATGACATCCTGTGTTATGGCAGCGGAGAAACTATCGAAGATGCTCTAGCAGATCATGACAGCAACTTACTAAGCCTGCTGGATCGTGCACGTAAGGTAAACTTGAAGTTGAACAAGAAGAAGCTGCGGTTAAGGTTGGATCAAGTCCCTTACATGGGACATCTGTTCACTTCAGAAGGACTCAGACCAGATCCCCAAAAGGTGGAAGCAATTGTAAACATCCCACAACCAGTCGACAAAAGAGCTGTTCAGCGCCTTCTAGGATGTGTCACCTACCTCTCCAGATTCATGCCAACCCTCTCTGAAGTGTCGGAACCTCTGCGCAAGCTAACAGAAAAGAACAACTTGTTCATGTGGGAAAGTCAGCAAGAAGAAGCATTTCAAACCATCAAGAATATGATCAGCTCCACGCCAGTCCTCAAGTACTATGACGTAGTTAGTGAGACCACTATCCAGTGTGATGCATCCGAGTCCGGCTTAGGAGCCACTCTTCTCCAGGACGGACAACCAGTGGCCTTTGCTTCAAGGTCACTGTCAGCAGTGGAGCGTCGTTACGCTCAAATAGAAAAAGAATGCTTGGCTATAGTCTTCGCGTGCACTCGTTTCAATCAGTACCTGCAGGGTCGAGACCTAACAACAGTGGAGACAGACCACAAGCCACTGGTACCTATATTTCAGAAGTCTTTACATTCCGCACCTAAACAGTTGCAGCGGATGCTCCTTCGCTTACAGAAGTTCAATCTTCATGTGAAGTACCTTCCGGGATCGCAGATGTATATCACAGATATGTTAAGCAGAGCATATCTTCGAGTGGATCACAGCAAAGATGAAAACGTCCCGGAGTATCAAATCTTCCAGTTGAGCCAAGAGCAGCAGTTGTTTCAAGAGATTGCTGACATCAATCAGGTTGATTACATGCGCCTATCAGAGGGTACTCATCAGCAGATCAAACAGTGCACAGTTGCAGATGCTGCATTGCAAAGTCTCATGAATACAATAATGACAGGTTGGCCACAGACCAAAGAGGAAGTTCCCGTCTGCAACCATGAATACTGGAACTACAAAGAAGAGTTAACAGTCCAAGATGGAGTCTTGTTCAAAGGAATGAAAGTGATTGTTCCCACCTCTATGAGACCTCAAATGATTGCAAGAGTTCATTCCAGCCACCTTGGTCCTGATGCCTGTGTACGCCGAGCTCGCGATGTGTTATTCTGGCCTGGCATGGTGGGACAAATCAAGGATCAAGTCCAACGTTGTGAATTGTGCAATGACTTCTTAGCCAGACAACAAAAGGAGCCACTGATGACGCACAAGATTCCCGAAACTCCTTGGTCAAAGGTGGGACAAGATCTCTTCACTGAAGGTGGTGAGAACTACTTCTGTGGACTTCTACAGTGATTACTTTGAGCTAGATCTGCTAGCTGATACTACTGCAGAATCAGTGATCAAAGCAACCAAGTGCCACTTTGCACGTCATGGTATTGCTGACATGGTGACCGACAATGGGCCACAGTATTCCAGTACGCTCTTTACTAAGTTTGCTCATGAATGGGAATTCCAGCACATTACCAGCTCACCTTTACATAGTCAAAGCAATGGGAAATCTGAGTCAGCAGTAAAAATTGCGAAGAATCTTGTAAAGAAGGCAAAGCGAGATAACAAAGATCTGCAAATGTCGTTGCTTGAGTGACGTAACACACCTGACAGCAATGGATTGAGCCCAGTCCAAAAGCTGATGTCTCGACAGACTAGAACCACCATCCCAACAACTGAAGCGTTGCTCAAGCCCGAGGTTGCTGATGGAGTTTATGACAACATCAAAAGGAAGAGGCAGCAGGCCAAAGCAGCATTTGACAAGCGTACAACACCTCTGCCAGAGCTCCAAGTAGGAGAACCAGTAAGGCTTCAGCCGACAAACCCGAAGGCTCCATGGGAGAAGGGATCATGTGTTGCAAAAGTCGGGCCACGCTCTTTCCTTATTGAAACAGAGAGCGGAGGCCTGCTCAGACGGAATCGTAAGTTCATTCGTCAAGGTCCTAGTCAAGCACCAGTCATATCTGAGAACACCCATAGCAGTGCAAAGAACCAGACCTCTGCCGTTATGGAGTCACCACCTACCTGGGAAGATTCTTCTGTGAAACAGTCACAAGCAATGACGCAGTGTTGTGAAAGCCCTCAGCCAAGGGTCACTACAGCAGAACATGCGGAGACTCTACAACCACAGCAGACCGTTACTAGGAGCGGGAGAACCAGTGTTCGCCCATCGAGACTCAAGGACTTTGTGACGTAGAGACAGTGAACTTTGGTGATGAACTCACGTTGAACTGAGAACAATCCTTCAGACATTTGTTCTTATGCTTTGAAGACTGTGGACAGTTTCTTCTGATTGTATGATTGACATTTTTTGAGCTTGTTTGTATATTTTCCAGTTTTCTTATTGTTGTATAAAAAGGGAGATGTTATATGAAGTACTTTGCAAGGGTCCCCCATGATCCTTGGCGGTCGGGATTAAACGCATGGCTTCGTTCTAGTGTGTGTGTTTTATATTGAGTCGCCTCCACGCTTCAAGATTTCATAGCTTCAAACAAACAAGAGACACATGAACGAAATCCCAGGCCCCAACCGGACGAACCCAATGAGAAACAAACAGATGGAAAGCCAAACAGAAGATGCAAAAGGGTTCAGCAGGATCTGGCAAGACTAACAACAGACTGATTTACTCCAACTTAATCTGAACATAAGGAAATTACTAAAAAAACAGGTTATGCTAAATTATTTCTTCGTGAGGCTTAATTTTCGTTATATTTATTAGGTAGGAAATGACAATTATACAATTATATAAAAGAATATATAAATAAATAAATAAGTAAATAAAAATAAACTGTTCTTGAAAAAAAGAACTGTCTAAAAGTGACTTTCTGTAACAGCTGGTTTTACAATGTTTGAAAAAAAGCCCTAGGGATTTTTTTGGGTTTCGTTTTTTGCCCCCATTCGATCATCCCCGTCACTTGAAACTTGGAGTACCCCCTGGGGGCGGAACGCAGAGTTTCAATTCAAGGCTTTAGTTTTAAAGTATCTTTCCAAGGTAAGTTAATATCTATGTAGTTCGAGGAGAAATTCAATTCACGTTCAACGTAAAAGTGGATGCTGTGGTTAACGGCATGCTATGTGGACTCATATCAGCTTAAATAGCACATAGAGAAAGAGATTTGACTTTGACGTTTTGAAAACTTCTACAAAATGAAGACTGAAGCTTACCTTATGTTACTTTGTAGCTCTGTTTTTCTTTTGTAGTGGAAAGCATTGATGCACAAGTGTTCCTGCTGCCTGACGGATGAAGAAATTGAGAGCCTTTTCCCACTTGTTGGCCACAGGTTCAAATTCAAGCAGTGGTAAAGGAAACTGAGACTACAGCAAGTGACCTTTTTGCAGAGGTAGGAAAAACTAAAAAAAGACGTAATAAATTCCAAAACAACAACGTTTGTATTATATACAAATTCAATACTTTAAATGACTGCTAGTGAAGATTATTCAATTTTTCTTTCTTTCCTTTCAGATGGACACAGGAAAAAAGGTCTGAAATCAGGGAGGAGTTGACAGTAACAAAGGCAATAATAATCGTTGTAAAATTTCACAGACAGTTTTCCGACTACTGTATTCACTTGAATAAATGCCCTTGGGAGGGGGGCATTCAATATTTATAAAGTCACGAAAAAAAGCAAACAAACAAAAACAACAATGCCAGCACGGGACTGATAAAATTAATTTTTCCCTTAATTTGCAGAATAAAGAATCCCTCACAATAATGCGCTAGGGCATTGGGATTTTATTTTTCTTGTGACAGTGGGAGATATTAATTTGAGGGAATCATTCAATTAAGAAAGGGAGTTCACACAAGTAAATACAGTAAAACAGTAATTGTTCTATTGTTTCAAAATTGGCCCATGCATTTTTCTTCCATATCCAATTCAGTATGACAGGAATAAGAACTGTAGAGAACAAAGCTTATACCACAGGCAGCCCAAGCTAAGGTTGAGAGCTGCGCATAAATTAGACTGTTTTTTCCACGCTATGCATAATAATGACATCGGCAACATTTAAGAGTTTGTATGGAAATGATACAAAACGTCTCAAATTGTCAGAAAGCAGTCGAAATAAAAAAGATTTGTCTTATTTCATTGTTTTATTGGTCATTATTGGAGGGCTTCCTGGGCTGGTTTGAAGCTTTTTGGGCGAGAAATTGAGGTTTATATTTTTCATCAGTTACTGAACGTTTAGAATTAATTAAAGGCAGGAAACAGTTTCACACTGCACCTCACTTGAGGTTCGATAAATTCCATCACAATAAACGAATCGCCCTACAACTTCAAAGGTGTATTCTTGGGTCTTGCACATACCTCTGTTCTTTTTCATGGGTTCCAGATCCTATTTTAAGCCGTCGAAAATCCCTCTTAAATACGAAACTCGCCTTTCCTGGTATGCGTTTTCATTTGAAGTGCACACATGAATCATTGCGAGCCGCGTTTCGACGACAAAATGTCCCTCAGCCGGGGAGAGGCTGAGTGAGATTGTCCACAAGCAGAAGGCGACACTGCGGAGTCCAGAGAGGTCGGTTTGAGGGCCTGATAGAAAACTATCGGTACGCCCGTGAAATTTAGTCGCCTCACTTGACGCCACGAGCACGCTTTAATGTCTTCGTGCGACAATATATTAGCATAGTGATTTGTTCCGTCACATTTACCTGTTTACCGCAAAAAAAATGTCGAAATTTAGAAGCAGAGACGAGGAGCAGTTTCCACCTAGAAAAAAACTGCACCGGTTTTCAAAGGAATGGAAATTGTGGTGGGTATTTTCCACGGTCACAGCAATATATTTTTTTCTTAGGGCAGACAACCCTATATATGGGAATTAAATAATGAGGTTGATTTGCGGGCAGTGAGCAGGATCACTTGCGCCAAATACTCGGCATAAAATCATCGAATGGATTGATTAGAGTGCAGCAAAAGATAGTTCTTCGTTCGTCCCTAAAACAAAATTATGGTTTTCGAAGTCAAGTGAGGCGAGTGAATTTCACGGCCGTTCTAATATTTCTCTATTTCTGTAAACCGACCTCTCTGGACTCCGCAGTGTCGCCTTCTGCTTGTGGACAATCTCACTCAGCCTCTCCCCGGCTGAGGGACATTTTGTCGTCGAAACGCGGCTCGCAATGATTCATGTGTGCACTTCAAATGAAAACGCATACCAGGAAAGACGAGTTTCGTATTTAAGAGGGATTTTCGATGGCTTAAAATAGGATCTGGAACCCACGAGAAAGAACAGAGGTATGCGCAAGACCCAAGAATACACCTTTGAAGTTGTAGGGCGATTCGTTTATTGTGATGGAATTTATCGAACCTCAAGTGAGGTGCAGTGTGAAATTGTTTCCTGCCTTTAATTAATTCTAAACGTTCAGTAACTGATGAAAAATATAAACCTCAATTTCTCGCCCAAAAAGCTTCAAACCAGCCCAGGAAGCCCTCCAATAATGACCAATAAAACAATGAAATAAGACAAATCTTTTTTATTTCGACTGCTTTCTGATTTGTGGCAATTTGAGACGTTTTGTATCATTTCCATACAAACTCTTAAATGTTGCCGATGTCATTATTATGCATAGCGTGGAAAAAACAGTCTAATTTATGCGCAGCTCTCAACCTTAGCTTGGGCTGCCTGTGCTTATACCAATCCCTTTAAGAATAATGGAGAGAGGGAGCTGAGAAAAAGTTATTCTTTTGTGCTGCGAAAGCTGTGGGAAAAGTATTGAGAAATCTTTCAATGATCGAAAAATTTCTGGAAGGGTTGTTAGAATTTGGGACACCTATTCTTTAATTATTTTAAATTAAAGGGTTCAGCAGAAAGGGTGTAAGACAATTTGAGGTTAAAATCTAAACTGCCCCAGTTTAATTCAGTTTAGCACACAGGCTGGTTTTCATGTAAGAAAAATAGTTATAGGTTAGTTCTTGACCTGAGAGCTTAATCTCAAAGAAATGAGTATTACTTGACGTGCTTACAACTGAAGCAAATAAAACAACAGCAGAGCGTGGGGGGGGGGGGGGGAAGGGACTCCCTATACTGGGGGGCACTGACCAGAAGGGGAAATTTGTTTCTTAGCTTGCAGTGCACTGAAGGGTACGGAAGATTACAATTTGAATTTGAAAGAAAATAGTCCTTTTATACCAAACAAGTAAAGTTACCATTCCATGATCACATGTTAACATCTGTTATTGAAACAACTGACACAATAATCAGCGCCATTAATAAAAATACTGACAGTGTCGATCATGAAACCCTTATTTTAAAACTGCAAGATGTAGGCGCCCCCAACTCGGTTATCCAGTGGTTTAAAAGTTACAAATCCACTCAACGCTGTCCGAGCCCCTGCCTGTCGTCAGCGGTACCTCAAGGGAGTATACTCGGTCCGCTTTTTTTCAGTGTACACGATAGTGGGAAATTGGCTCCTGTCCCTCCATATCTCCTTTTCCCGGCCCCTTCTTGGAGGCCTATTTTTTAAGATTAACCTCCGCCCCGCTGTTATCTTATTTCAGTAATTTTTGTCATTAACAGGATTCCGATGAAGACAGCAAGATCTACTGTGACACTCACACAGCTGATGACAGTGGACTTGATTTCAACATTTTCTCAGACCCGAGTTCATCGGTATCACCGTCAGTAGCAACATCCCAATCAAAAAGCTTGCCACACATTCACGAAACAGTCACCGTAATAAGTTCTTGGCCAGCTGATTAAATATGTCCTTTAATCCCCATAATACACAACCAGATAAAGAATCAACTGCGACTGGTACAAATCATCTGGCAAAGGCCAACAGCAGTACTGGGAGTGCTGTGCCCAGCACTATGCTGAGTACGAAAGCAATTGATTTAATGATACGACGACAGCTGCGTGCCCTTGCACAATGAGTGCCATACACATTGCCTAGTAGTAATCCATCTGCGGTTTTGAATCTTGGTGGGTCGATAGCTCTTCCAAGGGCAACTATGACTGGTAAGAAAGGTCATTAGTTTGAGATTCAGCAAGTAAAGGTTCCATTGATTGTGTGGAAATGTTTTTGCTGCAGAATTTCCAGCCACGATGACCAGCTTTTATCATAAGCAACGACTTGGCTAATTTTGAGATGGATTGTCCCCACAACTGTGTTTTAAAGTTGGATGGGTCCCAGGGTACCATGATTACCTCAGTATTAATGTTACCCTTGAAGCTCTTCCAAGCTGATAGACACTCAGGATCTTTACTAGAATAATCACCCTTGTTTTTTTTTCTTTTCTTAATTTAGTTATCAATTGCTCCATTAATTAGAGAATTTTTCTTTCTATAATGATCAGGGATTTTTATTTATTTTGTTTTCTCCTCAGAATATAGGTACTCTAATTGAATCAATGGATGCCTTGTTTAGTGGTAGAAAAACATCAGCGGGAAAAAGAGTGAGAAATCCACTCTTTGGAACAGTAGTATTTGATAATGACTCGGATGTGGAAGAGTTTGTGGAACAGCACCCAACAACCAGTAGAGCAAACGGGGTGTGAATTACTGATGTTAAGACAAGTTGTTGAGACAACCTGCTGACAGACTATGCCTTTACCTGAAACTATACGTTTTTCTGCTTTGCTCAATAAAACCAGAAACATTAAACCGTTATTCAAACTTGGGAAGGTTTTTTTTTTCACTGTGTGTCAATACTTTTCCCTCTACTCAGCGCTGCACTGATAACACATCATTTCCTTTTTTAACCAACGAAGTTGGATAGTGCAGTCGTGAAGATGGTGGATTGGTGTAGGCGGTCGTCAAATTACGTTGTGAAGAGAGGAAACTTAACATTAAAAGATTGAGAAGAAGAAATGACAAAACTATTGGACAGCCTCCCAGGTATGAATTTTTTATAGTTACACACTTTCTCAAAATTACAAAAAAAGTATATTTATTTTTTATGTAATCACTCCAAATAAAAAAAAAAGAATGAATAAATATTGCCAGGTTTATTTTGCAGCACTGCTTCCAGGGCAAGATGTCACTGAATAGGCAAACCAGGAAGCACAATGGACAGAAGGATTGCATAACCCTGTCGAACAGCCCTTGTGGAAACGTGGCTATGTAATCTACCTTAAAATTTTCCATAAAATCCGCTCAAAGTGGGAGCAAGCAACTGACCCCGAAAAACTGCAGCAGTTGTATGGAAATTGAAAAAGTATGTGTTGTGCTTTTAATGTTGAAGTCTTTGGTTTCAATTATTCAAAAGTTTTTGACAATTCTGTGGTCTTCTTTTTAGTTTGCCTGCTGTCGCTTACAAGGAGAATGGTGTTATTTCTTTTGTCAAAATTAAAATCATGAATGATTACTTTTGTGTTGCCATGTTGGTTCTCTGAGGCTTTAATATGACCCTGAGAGTGACGTCTATTAAATGGAGAACTAAATGCATATCAGTTGTGCTTGCTTCATTGTTGAGGCAGAAACGGTAGGCTCACAGACTGAGGAGCTAACTAGGCCTTTGGTTGATGCCTTTCACGTGAAAATTGTTGCAGTTTGCCAAGTTATCCCCCGCAGACCATCTTCTGGTAAGAACTTCGAGGCTTTCAATGAGTCGGCCAGAGTGTTAAACAGCTATTGAAAACCACGCTTGAACTTGCTAACCTTTTCTTCTGGAAACACAGAGGCTTTGACAGCCCCAAGCATCCCTCATTACAAGCGGATGGAGTTCATTTAAACCCGTGGGGACAATATAAACTTTGGTGTAGCTATTGTGGGGCTATATTGACAGCAATTTCGATGTTATAGGTTAACGCACTGCACTGCCTTGTAAATGGTTTTAGAAGACATTTAACAGTGGTAATAATAAAAACAGTAATGACAATGATAACAAAATGCCCAATAGTGACACGTGGTTCTTAAAAGATTAGTCCCTTTTGATCAGAAAATTTGAATCTGCCTCCCTTGATATTGTTGACCGACTGCAAAACAGTTACAATGCAGCAGCAGGTTGTCTGTTTCATGGTACAATGAAAATAACGTATTTGTTATATAACTGTTATTACATCTTGCCATTAAGTATGCATCTGTTCTGATGAGAAATCTATCCTTTCAAAATAAATTATTTCAAACACAAAGAACAATGCAGTTTTTACCAAAATCATTTTTGAAGCTATTGAGAGATTGCAAAAGTAAAATTGAGTGTTTAAAAGACGACAGAGGGATTTGTTTTTGCGCGCGAACGCCTCAAATTGTTGTTATAATTTACTGCTCCAAATGGCGATTTTAACGAAAGTTCGTTAGCTTTCTGTTAGACATACTAGCTATCTGGCCAGTTCTAGCTGGGAGATGGCAAAATTTATAAGGTATAGAAACGGAGCCACATAAATAAATATGGACACCCACCCAAGATGCGCATGACATCAATGTGAAGCGAATATAAGTGAGTCGATCTTAAAATAAATCTCTCCTAAGGCTCCTTTTAGAAAATAAATCATCACTATTAAAGCTCCATGGGTAAATTGATCTGAGAGAGTATGCCCACTGAGCGATATCAGGAACATGCACTTTTATAGTCTAAAATGACCCAACACCCCCTCCCCACTCTCTCTCTGGGAAACAAATAACCTAAGGGAAATTATTCACCAAAGCTTCTTATTCGTTTTATTTCGATCGACATATATATTAATCTATTTGTGTAATTATATTTCATTGTCAGAAGTCTGTATCCACTTGACCCACCTGACGGATGCTATGCTCCCAGTATTCAAGGAAGAGCGTCGAGTCAGGTGGAATATTTCAAAGTCATAAACAAATGATCATTTAAAAATGATCCACGTTTTAGAGCTGTTTCATGTACAATTTCATGGACTTTCACATACTTTTCTCTATCCATTTCTAAAATAATGGATTTTCTTATGCAAAAAAATTTTTTTTTTTCGCTTGATAACTTTTCCCGAATTTACCTTTACTTGTTTTTTGTGATGCACTGAAACAGGGTATTCCTATTTACAAAATTTGGGTTATTTCTTGTGTATGGTCAAAAATTACCAAAACATTTAATTGAACTTGAAGTATTATGTCCATACTGACATCTGGGGTATAACATCCATACATCAGATGATGAGTATAACAGCCATGCCTCAGATGTGGAGTATAACATCCATACACTAGATGTGGTGTATAACATCCATACATCAGATGTGGAGTATAACATCCATACACTAGATGTGGTGTAATAACATCCATACATCAGATGTGGAGTATAACATCCATACATCAGATGTGGAGTGTAACCATCCATACATCAGATCTGAAGTATAACATCCATACACCAGGTCCGTGGTATAACATCCATACATCAGATGTGGAGTATAACTCCATACACCAGATCTGAAGTATAGCATCCATACATCAGGTCAGTGGTATAACATCCATACATCAGAGCTGTGGTATAACATCCATATACCATGTCTGTGGTATAACATCCATACACCATATCTGTGGTATAACATCCATACATCAGATATGGAGTACAACATCCATACTTGAGGTCAGTGGTATAAAACTCATACCGCAGTTCAGTGGTATAACGTTCATACTTTAACCCCTGCATTTGTAGAGGTGTAAGGTACGGATTTTATACCATCTTAATATGTTACTATGGATATTACACTTCAGATCTGAGCATGGATATTATACCTCCGAAATTAAATGTAATATAGCACATTTCAGAAATGAATGACAGTGATATCTCAAACAAATTTTAATTCTTAGCTGGCTAAATTGTTTTATTGGATTATCGCACTGGGATGCAACTCTTGATATCTTGAAGTACAACAGCGATTTATGATGATTAAACGAATTTTACTCAAACGAAATTCTATTCTTATGCGCTTTCATTGTTGCTTTCGCGATTATCGTCTAGAATCTGATAACTCGCTTTGAGCTCATCAATGTCTTCTTTTCTTATGCTCCTTCTATTTGCGAACCGAACTCCTATCATAACAATTTAGTAGTTTTTCGCCTATTCCAGTCCAGGGCCTACGGTTACGTCCACTTCCTACAAATGCATTTTGAAATGTTCCGTTGTACGATCCATCAAACCAACGAATAGTGACCACTGTAGGAGTCATGCTTTCTACCTGGACTATCAGTGGTTGACTGCTCTACTCGACCTTGTCGACTGCCACGTACTGGCCAACCAATAGTTTCTCGAGATCGACGGGTACCAAATAGTAATCGTCATCACTTTCCTCTTGAATACCACCCTCAGTGATATTTTCTGCTGCCTCTTCTGCTACTTCTGGCTGCTGGTTATGTCTTCTCGCCCTTGGATTACGATAAGGGTGAATGTAAATCTAATGGTTACAAAGCAAAAATCAAGATCATCAATGAAACAATATTTTAAGCACTGGTTTGGATTAGGTGTCGAAAAATTGTTTAACTAACATCCGCTATTTAAGGTGTATTGCTGTTTATAGCCAATATAGCACAAACAGGTGTTTTTCATTTACACACAAGTAAACACTTGGGGTGAATTCATATGCGTTATATATGCATACCGTATTTTCATTTTCCTCTGTGTTAAAAAAAACAGGAAATCAAATTGGCCATGGGAAAGTTCTCTTGTCTCACGCAAAGGAAAGCGCGTGGATAATTTCAATCCTTCTGTTATCGGGTAGCATAACGACTTACACAGTAAACTTTTACTCCACCAAATAGTAAAAGACTGAAGGCATAGAAGTTCTACTGAAGTAAAAACAAATCTCAGATACCTGTTTTTGTTCCATTGACTTAAGGATTTAAATTTCTTAGCCTTCTTAGAAGTACATTCGGCGGCTAAGTCACAGCTTTCTTCACTGTCCATTTCTTCAGAATCCTCCTTTTCGGTTAAGCCGATTGGCCGATGCCGGAACTGTGTGGTTGGACTTTCAATGAGTCAACGCTTTTCACGTTCTTCTGTAGGCCTGGTTCTACCTAGACCGTTTATCTTTGCTCATCGGCTCTTGAAAAGTGGAAGTGTCTGATATAAACGAACAGAGCATAACATCGTTACCAAAGTCGTAAAAAATTCATGTGCATTATAATATTCCTATCATATTTTCATTTTCCTCTATTTAGGTTTCAAAGAATACAGATGGCCTTATTACAGACAACATCTGGTAGCCAATCTTTTCCACAAACCTTAGAAAATAGATGCTCCCTTCTTTACCGATAAAAGATGGCCTGGATATTTTGTCCGTGAAGTTAAAAAAAAAACAAGATATCAAATTTGGCTAGAGAGAGTTATCGAGTTTCACGCAAGGGAAAGTGTGTACGATTTCAATCCTTCCATTAACAAGTGTGACATTAAACTTAAAATATCAGTTATTAGTGACGACTTACACAGTAAACCTTTGCACCATCAAATAGTAAAACTGGTAAAAGACTGAAGACATACAAGTTCTTCTGAGGTAAAAACAAATCTCAAATACCTGTGTTTTTGTTCCATTGACTAATCTTCGCCTAGTTCTTCACAACAAGGCTCATCTGACATAAAAGAACAGCAATTGGCACGTCAAAATCTTCTCCGTTTTTTTCTTGTTCGTGCTCGTGCTGACTCGTACTTGAACTTAGTTCGTCAAAATCACTAGACAACAGCGAAAACTCCTCATCTTCAGATATTAGGGAAAGCTCTTCCCACAGATCGTTTGCTTCACCGTGGGTACTCGGCTCCTCATCACTTGTTAATAGAGAAAATTCTTCCATCACATAGATTGTTACATATTGCTCAGTAGACGTGAAACTTCGGTTACAAGTGTGTTTTCCAAACTTGTCTTATTGCTTGTCCGAGTCAATTGCGCGGAGAATTTAACGGCAAGGAGTGTTTTGGAAGCTATTTCGTGTGCACATTCCGAACCACAAAAACAAAGGAGTCATTTTGTTGCTGGAATTTCCATTGGGTGAATATTGGTTGTCGAGATATTTGCTTATCAACGACGTTTATCGATAGCATTTTAGTCACGAAAAATACTTTAGGATACTTTAGCTAGCTACCTTCGTTAAGCAGTCCCACATCTGAGAAATTTTAAAATGGTAAATGGCAAGTTTTTACTACCGGACAGGTTTCAGAGATTATGCAAAAAAACTAACGTGAAGCGATACTGGTGTTGAAGGTCTTGAAAGGGTTATGTCTTACGAGATACAAAAAGCCCCTTTTTTCTATTATCAGGTTGCAAAAGGTACCTTTATTATAACTGTCATTCAATTTGCCATAGGTCCTCTACATAATTAACAGAAAGTCCGCGCGCTTTTGACGTTTTGCACCCTTATAAGATCAGTTAAAGAAATGGGTTGGAGTTTTAATAGTTCACCAAGGGCAAGGCAAAATATTCCTCAGTGTTAAAGAAAATGTAGCCATCGATTTTGGACCTTTGGAAGATTTGAAACCTGATAGACATGGAGAAAAGGGTTTAAACGTAAAATGTAAACATGGTGGTAAAGCGGTAAAGATTTCGAATTTCATTGAGGACAAATTTGTTGTACTCTTTGGCGACTGCAAAACAGCAGCAGATTTCAAGTTAAAGCTTTAAACATTTGCAAGAAAAGAGCAATTAAAATTAAGCCAAACACCATCACAAACAGGAGCGAGTCAGCTTACATCTCATTGCTCAACTGACAGTCCTGCTACTACTGCTGCTTCGCATAAGAGACAAAGAACGAGAAAGCGAAGACTAAATGACTCGGACGTGGAAATCGTTCAGCAACTGCCAAAGGAAGATGTCCTTTCACCTCTTCAGCGGAGGTTCGAGGAGTGCAAAGTTGGTAAGTCCAATAACTTTTAATTCTATGAAATGCCAAAAAGCAGAGAAAAGGACATTTTTAAATATGTTGTATCAAACCCACGTTTAGCCCGTGACGTCGTCAAAGTTTGCATCATTATTATATTTGAATTACCAATTCCGTGCCAATGATATTCTGTTTGGATATTGAAAGTGTGCTGAATAGAACACACCGGGTTAGCTCAGTTTCTGAAATATGCATCAACTCTTTATTTTTCGCTGGGCCGTTTTCCCGGCTAGCACAGAACATCCTTGACTTATTAGCAAAGTTCCATTTCTAAGTTGCTGAGACACGATATTTTTTTGGTGCTCTTTTTCCATGCACTGTGACTAGCGAATGCATAAATATTCAAATCTTTCGATAGATTATTCTTGTACAAATGACACACTTGATAAGACTCCCCAAAGAAATTTCCTTCCGTTTGTTTATGTTTGGAGTAACAGTTTTTAAATTAACATGTATTCTGGCCGGGTTACAGATAAAAATTATCTTTTGCAGGTTAAAGTTTTCTCCCGCATGCATGGTCTCCTTCAATAGCACCAACAGAAGATTACCCAGTGAAACGAAGGCATTCAAAACGTTTAATGTAACTAACTTCCGTTGATTTCGTTTAACTGGTGTACACTTTAATTTTTTCTTTATTGCGTACATCAACAGCCGTATGATAACATAAAGTTCGCATGACTAAATTTGTAAAAGAATAATTTTAAATTTCCGTTTCCAGTAACCGTAGTATCCCCTTAGAAAAATACGTAATTCTTAAGTGATATCATTCCTCTCCGTGTGTGATCGCCCAGCCAGAAACAGCAGAGGATTGGCGTGCTCAAAATCTTTGGTGACTCATGAGTGGGTTGAGCCAGAAGAGCTTCTGAGTTAGTTGTCACGAGTTAGTTGTAACTGCATAGGCAAGGATCGATAAATAAACATTTCAGACATGTTGACAATTAGACAGTGAAGCCGAAAATAAAAATTTGGGGGCAAAATCAATAGCGTGCCTAGCGTATGATTTGCACAAGTTTACCAACAATCATGGAGAGAACAACACTCATATATACTTGTCAGTTAACGCCTGATAGCAGCAGATGCCTAAACAGGTAGTTGATAGCATACAAAAATGGTAATATAATTGCTTATGGTGAGTGACTGACTATCACTATAAGCACCATTGTTTCAAGTTTGTGTGGCTTTGCGGATAAAGAAGATCAATTACATGATCATGTCGCAATATTCCTGTCGAATAATTCCTTTATGTGCAAGAATTTCTCTGTAAGAAAGAAAAAACAAGTCATTCTTTCGAGTGAGTTTTTGAAGATTGAAAAAAGGCTTTATGTGTGTGGGTTGGAAAACAAATAGTGGTGCTGTAAATCAATAGTGGGCTGGCTAGTAGGCTATAAGATTTTTAAGCTAGTTGTCACAAGATGGCGTGAAACGGAAAACAGTTATTTTGAACTGCGTTCAAATCCCGGCAAGCCTGATTTTTTCAGGCTTTCTTTTCGCAACTACATAAGTTGCGTTAATAACTGCGAGGATCTTCTTTACATTTATTTCTTCATTCCGCAGTTCAAATATATGAATTTCATATATTCATAATTTCATCTTCATCTTTCCCGGGTATATTACCAACCAATTTAATGACCAGCTCCCAGTTGGCTTGTTAGCTCAATTGGTTAGAGCGCTGCACCAGTATCCTAGAGGTCAGGGTTCGAATCCCGGCAAGCCTGATTTTTTCAGGCTTTCTTTTCGCAACTGCATAAGTTGCGTTAATAACTGCAAGGATCTTCTTTACATTTATTTCTTCATTCCACAGTTCAAATATATGAATTTAATATATTCATAATTTCAGTAATCCGTGTGTTGACCTATAATCTGCATTGGCAAAGATCGATGGCATTTTAGACATTTTCGTCCAGTCAAAAAAATTCCTTGTGCAAGAAAGAAAAACAAAGGTGATCTTTCTATTGGTAGCTATTGGTGGCACATACCCTGCCCTTTCAAAGTAGCGTGTACTGAGATGGTCTCTCTAGGGTAAAAATCTATAGACTACAAGCAGTCTCTCTCTCGCCGGTCTGAGATAGTGAAGCAAAAAGTATATGTAAGCGAGCGCGGAAAATCGACTGTTGTGTGGAAACATCAGTAGCTCGGGCGTGATGAGCTAATTTATAAGTAAGCACTACACACGTGTTTCACCGTCCATCCTCGGGGACTTCCAAATAAAAGTGATGGGGGTGATTTGCATTTTAATTGCTCGAACCTCTGATATGGGAGCCCCGGCAGGCGATTTTCGCACTTGTTTGTGAGTTGTGTTTGAAAGTGACTGCTCGAAGTCTATAAAAGCTCTGAACAGTGAAGGGTTTTTTTTTCAATTTCTATGTTCAGTTGAGTCAGTGAAGTTTGCACAGTTCAGTGCATTTTAACATAGTTTCCATTCCTTACACGAACCGTCAATGTAATATATATATCAATTTTTTCTTTCATTTTTACCAAATAATTTACCATTTACCTTTCTTATATTTACCGTTTCATAGGCGCAGCAATTAAGGCCGGATTAAGTTTGGGACGGCACTGTATCTACACCGAAACAGAAAGGGAGGCAAGATGGAAGCCGGCGATGCTGACTCAACCTCTGATTAAAGAGAAAGTTGTCGAAAAATTAACTTTTGTCATTTTTATTGTTTTTTTGTTTTTTTTTGTTCAAGCTACAGCGTCCTCGCCGATAACCTTTCTCGTCTGCATCATGATGATTATAATCAGTTTTCAGCGGAAACTTTTTACATATAATAATTCCACGTTCTTTTCTTTTGAAATGAGTTGTCGGTGATAAGGGTTGTTTTGCAGTTTCTGTTTGAAACGAAATTAAATCATGCCGACGTTAAGGACGAGTGACATAAATTTGCTATGGAAGGGGCTATTAGCCCGGACATGCCACCTTTGTTTGTAATCAACCATTAAAAAACTATATTGTTTGTTATTTTCGCATGGACTTTCATTAGCATAACTAAAAATATATAGACTGTTTTTACAATCTGGCATGTTTAAAGTAAGCAGTAGACACCGTGAAAAGGGACGTTTCTCATGTATTTTAAAAGGATTGTAAACGGATAATAATATACTGATTTAAGGACTAAATGATTACCTCCGAACTGAACTTGTATGGATGTTATACCACTGACCTGATGTATGGAGGTTATACTTCAGATCTGATGTATCGATGTTGTACACCACATCTGATGTATGGATGTTATACCACTAACCTGATGTATGGATGTTATACCACTGACCTGATGTATGGATGTTATACTTCAGATCTGGTGTATGGATGTTGTACACCACATCTGATGTATGGATGTTATACCACTGACCTGGTGTATGGATGTTATACCACTGACCTGATGTATGGATGTTATACCACTGACCTGATGTATGGATGTTATACCACTGACCTGATGTATGGAGGTTATACTTCAGATCTGGTGTATGGATGTTATACTCCACATATGATGTATGGACGTTATACCACTGTCCTGATGTATGGATGTTATACCACTGACCTGGTGTATGGATTTTATACTTCAGATCTGATGTATGGATGTTATACTCCACATCTTACGTATGGATGTTATACCACTGACTTAGTGTATGGATGTTATATTTCAGATCTAGACATATACATGCATTAGTAATCGACATTTTACGCTCGATGCTTATACCATTTTAGCACAAACCCGAATTCCAGTCGTTTTATATTTACGGTTTTGGCAGGGCAATTTTTGGTATGTGAACTTGGCGTGAATTAAGATAAGAAAATATAAGCTTAAAAGGGTCCCATAAGGTGTAAAGGAAAGACGGCCAAATTCGATAGGGGAAATATGCATGAAAATGCGCAATGTTGCAAGATGAGTAAAACAGCATTGATTAACTGGACTGAAAGTATGTGAAACAAGGAGGAAAATAGTTAGTGACTTTGCTGTTGTATGTGAAAAACTCAATAAAATGAGAGCAAACGACCAAGTGTATGTGAATAAACCTAAATTTAGGTTATTTTTAAAAAACAGTATATCAAATCGTAACGATACGACCCCTAAAATGGTTAATTTTGGAAGTCCAGAAATCTTTGATCAAGTCCATTTTTAAATGATCAGGTGTTTATAGATGAACGCAGTCAAACAGAAGAAGGAGAAGGTGTGGGAGTGATGGGATGTCATTGCCACTTTTTGGCAACAATATTTTGTATCTGTCTCTCTTGGCGACAAAGAAAGGAGTCCTTGCATTCATAAAACAAACAAGTCCTCTAGATAGATTGTCAAAACATGCCTCTGCACAAGAACAAACTGGCCGTTCGACAGAGCTTTCCTCTGAGCTCGAGCACGCCATGTTGGCCGCGAGCAAACAGGTCATGCAAAGATGGTGGCTGAAATCTATCCGCGAATGACGTCATTGATTAAAAGTTCAAAATGGCGCCGCGACTTATTAAAAGGGTGTATAAAGCATGGCATGAAGCAGGTGTTGAAAAATCAGAGATCTCTTCCGCGGTAACACCTTTCTATCTTACAGAGACTTCTGCTCCCACTTTGGTCTTAAAACCAACCTTTTAACCTACTACGGTTTATGTCCAGCAACTCCACCTAATTGGATTAAGATTTTGAAAGGTAAATTACAGCCACCTGCGAATAAATCTACAAGCTCGGATAGAATTTCTCTTAACAAGCTCTCTTGTAAACTTGCTACTCTTTATGTTTTGTTGAAGAGAAATGCGTCCCTGCCACCACCGAAAAAAATACTGAGAAGAGCCAATTGAAATGAGCAGCAAATTGATCAAACTTACAAGTTGCCTTTCAGGGTTACTAAAGGCACAAACTCTCGATGTTCCAGTTTAAGATTCTGCACCATATTTTACTTACTAATGCTACCTTACACAGATTTGGAATCAAAGAGCACGACCACTGCCATTTATGCGCTGAGAAGCAAACACTCGCACGTTTATTCGCAACTTGCCTAATGCTCAGTTATTTTGGACATGTTTTACTGACTGGTGGTACAGAAAAAAACAACACCGCAATCACACTTTCTGAAGAACAAATACTTTATGGTATTACAGACACCTTGCCTCGGGGTCTCGGTTTAAACCTTTGCATAATTATTGCAAAATGCTACATTTACATCGCTTTAAAAATGAGAAAGACTTTCTTGGATGCCTTTTTGGCTATCCTTAGAAATAAAATACTAGTTGAAACTAGCAAAGCAAAAGCGCAAGTCCAGCTGTAAATATACCAAGCACTTTTCCCCAATCTTTCTTTTCCTGTGTAATTGTTATGGTGAAAGGATACGTTATTTATTCTATTTTTTACCACAGTCCTTTTCATGAGCCAACATAGTCCTATTTTGTTAACTTATAGTGTATTTTATTGTTCTTTTATCGGAAATATTAGCTGTTCTACCTACTCTCAAATTCGAGAAAAATAGTAAATGTATGACAGATTTAGGGAAACTTGAATTTTAACTTTTAAGCTTAATTAAAAAGAACTTCGAAGTAACATTTACTACACAATTGAAAACTTCTCGAAAGTATGCTTCCTGTTGCAATGGCGTTTCAAGGCAAGTAAGTGATGTTTCCAGCGTATGTAATTTGTCTTGGAAATTAATATCACTGGTAGTATCAAGGTCCACCCCTTTTTCCCTGATCATTTCAAAGAAAATCTTGCACTCTGAAATAATGTTACTGGCAAAGTAGTTGACGCATTCTACAAACTGCCACATTGTATTTTGTGTCAGCGATTGTCTTCTTGAAACGATAGCAGGATTCTGGTGTGCCTTCTTTGCGTTCTGTTTCCAAATTGTCGAGCTCATTTGCATTTCTTCGAAATTGCTAATTGCAGTAATGTGTTGTTGTTGTCGTCCACTTCTCTACTCTCCATCTCCCGTTCGATTTCAACCATTCCATTGTCACTCTCCCCATCTCCTCCAGCTTGATATATCGGCTTTTGACATTTCCGCACATGACTGCGCCAACTTTTGCAAGATTTATCCTGAGAAAAATGGCCCGAATTCCACATAGAATGTCCACATTTAGTCGTCCTGAATGCACCATATTAATGTGTGTTACAAGTCCTTTTAGTTGCATGGGATGGAAAGTTTTACACAGGCAGCATGACCACATTTTCGCAGAAATTGCCCAAGACAAAAATCACACCACACTGTCAACGATCTTTCATTTTGAACGAATTTTGAGAAAGAGTTGGAGATGGACTCACGATGAAACACTTTCTCCTAGAGCTATAGCTGCATTTAGGATCAAAAATTCACGGAACAAAAACTATTATGGCGTACGATGGAGATCATTCACAATTTTATAACAACTTGATTCTATGAAATAAAACTTGATGCTATGAAATAAAACTCGATTCTTTGAAACGTAAACTTGATTTTATAAAATAAAACTTCATTCTTTAAAACGTTTACTTGATTCTATGAAATAAAACTTAATTCTTTGAAACGCAAACTTGATTTCCGCAAAATGCAAACTTGATGCTTTGAAACGTAAAACTTGATTTTATGAAATGTAAACTTGATTCCTTTGAAACGTAAACTTGATTCCTGCAAAACGCAAACTTGATTCTTTGAAATGCAAACTTGATTCCTGCAAAATGCAAGTTGATTCTTTGACACGTAAACTGTAACTTGACACGTGACTGATCACGTGAGACGTGATGCTTCACCACTGCCATCTTGACTTCGCTGCCATCCGCCTTCATCAGCATGGTCTGAAGCATGGCAAAGGATTTAGAAGGGAAATGGCGAGGCTCTTGCCGAAATCACCCGGTCAATCGGTTTGGTGCATGTTGGGATGTTTCTTGGGCTTGAAGTATGTCGGATAGATTGTCAACTACCTCGACCTCACCATTTCATTAAATCACCATACCATCAGATACCACCAAGTTCACTACCACATTTTTCAAAAACCACACCACAAATACATGTACCCGCACTATTCATCTAATCATCCTCAACACATTTTTTCTGGCATCATCAAGACTGAAACTGTACGATACAGCCGACTTAGTAAGACAATTGACGACTACAACTACATACACAATTTATTTCGACTAAGACTGAACGCACCTAACTATCCAGACAAACTTATCACAGACAATTCATTCCCATGGCTCCCTTTCACAGCACACAAAAGACGAAACAGAACACGACAAACAAAAACCAAATCGACTGTTTATTACCGAACTATATATAACAAACACTTACGAACAGACAAAATAGTACAACAAATCCTACGAAAATACCACAACTTACGTATTCCCAAACTTTCAAAAGCCTACTGCAACACCACAAAACTCCACACAATGCTCCTCACAAACAAATCACTTCATAATAAATTATCCTTACATACCACAAGCACATGACAATATGTTGCCATAATGATCCATGTTTTTATAAATTATTATTAGCAGAAAAGACTGCATAGATTGCCTGCAGGCTATACTTCTTGATTTATTTTAGTTATAATAATTTGCTTACTTATATAATTTTTCATTATAAGTGTCATAATTTCCAAAACATTTTCCTGATGTACAGGTGTACATGTACATGTATATAGTAACATCTTTTAATCTCTCTCTTAAAGCCAAAACTTTTAAACAATGATGTATGTAAAATGAACTGTACCATACAGAGCATTTCCCACTAGCTAATTTTGCATTACAAATTATCTAGAGCCTCTGTTTTTAATCTTAATCATTACCAAATAACGTCCACAATATCTATACACTTTTAAGCCAAAATACAATTATTGCACATGGATCTTTTTAGTACACCATACACCATGTACAAGCTCTTTGAACAATTTGTAATAAATATTTTAAGCTATGTCTTAAAGCATTTTATATGACATTATTTATATCACATTATATGAGGGCATGGTTCCCTAATGACCAATGTTATGTAACTGTTTTACTTCTTCTGTTTTTCTTCTTTCTCCCCCTAACCATACCTCAGCTCCATTAGGCTCCTTACGAATTGAAATCTCCCGAGTTTCTATCTCACTTCTCACAGATACCAACTAAAAATCATGGAAACAGAATATAATTCTACTACCCGACCTTTTACAACTTGCCCACAGGAAAATAGAACGAAGAATAATTCAACCGACCTTTTACAACGTCCCATCGTATACGCGCCACCTTCGTTTTTCTTGGCTGCATGATTATTAGAACGAAGAATCATTCTACCGACCACGATGTAAAGAACGAACAATTGTTCTGCAATCATGAAAACGGAGTATAGTTCTACCACCCCACCTTTTACAACTTACCCACAAGAAATTACAACGAAAAATAATTCAACCAACCTTTTACAACGTGCCTTCATGTACACGCCACCATCGTTTTCTTGGCTGCATGATGAAATTAGAACGAAGAATCTTTCACCCGACCACGTGATGTAAAGAACGAAGAATTGCCCTACATGATCTACAAGCTGCATCAACCGTACTCCAATACATATCTCATTTTCTGTTTTACCTCCAATCGACCCTCGAAAAGTCGTACTCCAGATAATTTCAAGATTTTGCCACGAAATAACTCCACAGAACGATGATGAAAGCAACTTACCGCCCGCTCTACATTCGCTCCCAATAAAGACCGCTGACCGATGACACTACAGTAGCGTTTTAATGCGCGTCACATTGATCACGCAATGCTTGCGTGATCAACCCCGCAAAAAATTTTTTTTTTTGTTTACGCTCTGCGGGCCTTTTGATACAGTATTTCCCGGCAAAAAATTTTTATTTCAAGTTTTTTAAAGCGTTTGTTAGCAGCTTTTGGTTATTTTGACATCGATTTGGATATTACTGGCCTGACGCGGATCATTTACGCAAGGTATTTTATTTATTTCTTCCCGCTAGGTTTTATCTGCTACTATGTTATTGTTACCCACCCCCCGTATGGCTTAAAAATTGTACAAGGATACTCGTACTTTTTTGTTTTTTAATAGCTTTTTATAAATTTTAATTTTTCTCTTTTTATTTAAATTCCCCCTTATATACATTTCACCACGGTACACAACAATTTTCAAGGTTCCGTTTAAAAGTATCCTCGTACATGTCATATTGTTAATACAAAATTTTTTTTTTTTTTCTGTCCGTCTCTCTCTTTTTACACTGCGTTTCTGTCCTCCTTTTTGGTCTCTATAATCTCTCCTTGATGTTCTCTATTAATCTCTTCATCTCATTTCTATAAGGACTCGGCACGAGGATGTCGGGCAATGACCAGGTACCGGGTTAGAAACATCCTCGCTCGGTTGTGCTTTGCCCCTGATGACTCACAACCATTAGGAGCCCTGGTGTCGATGCATCCTTCTACTGTTTGGCCGGCCATGCGAATTCCCCGTCTTCTTTCCTATATACATTTCCTTTCTCGGAATTACACCTTTTCTCCTTGACCAATCATATGCACTTTCTTTTGTATTATCACACCATCCATCCCACTCCTATAAAAATAACAAAAAATTATAACATTAGTTTGCATTATATTTTAAACGCATATTATTACCTTTAGATTCGCCCCCTAATACCTTACCCTGTAAACCACCTCATGGCCCCAAGACAGGATATAACCCAGCCCTCAAACCCCCTCCCCTTTTACATCTCGCTTAACCCCATTTTAACCATTAAAAGAACGAAAAAAGATTTAATTTTTCTCTCTCCCCTCCATCAACAAGTTTCCTCTCATCCCACCTTAAAACAGGATGAACCCCCCAACCCCATTTATGTCAATTTGAGAACGAACAGGTTTTATATTTCCATTGACAAGTTCCTCCTTCAACCCTGACACAAGCCAATTTATCTCGACTACAGAACGATATAATTTTTACTACCATTTACACCATACCAAATTCATTTTAATTCCTTTTCTTTCATTTTTACCCAAATAGATTTTATGTTTTTACACAACGAATCAGATTATCACCCACGCATAACCCAAATTCATTATGCTTATTTTAATCTTATTCCTATACTAGACACAACAACTCTTTCCTAACTATGGCTACTGCAGAGACTACAGAAGAATCAACTTTACTATTCTATGCTTCGCACATCCGACCTCTCAACAGACAACAAATTTCCAACCGGCGTTTACAGCTCTTCAACCTACTTAATGGCGATTTATTTTATCCTTTAAACATCTGGCCAAAAGACATTAAAGCACTTTTTTGGAAAAAACCCATAGGAGACTGTGACACTTTCAAACTCTTATTATTTTTCATTGGCAATGGCTGCTCACCTTGTATAATTGCAGAATGGATCTTAACTTCGCAAAACTGGGCCCCGCAATCCAAAGGAGAAAAGCGAGCAAGGCAAATAGATTTTGTCAAAGCTAATCTTGGTTCCAAAAGTGACAGATGGTTCTATTTTGACATTCACCATGAAGAATGGCTGTACCTAAGCGGAGAAAAAAGAGAGTGGAACATTGATTAAAGTTACCGTGAATGTTTCACCATTCTTATTGCATTTTTTTCTGGAATAAAAAGTATTTTTAAAATCTAAAACAGAAGAACGAAAAATAAGTAATATATCAAGATTACTCCTACTCATGTACATTACATGTATATGCAACATTACAACATTTTAACCTAACCCTTCCCCACCTTGCAAAACCTCAACCAACCCCACAAGTTAAGCTATTTTTCTACTACATGAAATAATTTTTACCTCCAAATTTAAATTTGTACTTGCCCTCAGGTCTAACGCGAATCCATAAACCTTAATCTAAACTCAAATTTAAACCAAAAAGCAATTTTGCCTTGCCCCCTTACCTTAAATTTTCCCCTTAGAGATAGTTTACACTACTCTCAGCTTAAACCAACCAAGGAAATCCTTTCCCTACCCTCTAACCTAAAGCCTTTCCCCAACCTTAAACCTTAAACCTGTAATATAACATAACATAAAACTGTTTGTAGGTTTTAACATACAAGCTAAACCTTAATGATGTTTTAAGATATTCTTATTAAATGTTTTGTTATTACTATTTTATTATTCTGTGGTAAATTTCAAATTTTATTTTGGTAACAATTACTTAATATTTTATTTGATTTTATTCATTTTATTATTTCATTTCATTTGTGCTGCCTTGTGTTGGACGTGGCTGCATCGCAGTCTGTTGGTCCCTCAACGCTAGTGCAAATTTTATCCTTGTTTTAATTTTACTCAGTTATTTCTGTTACTTTTGCCATTTCCTGCACTACCTTGTGGTAGACGTGGCTGCATTGCAGTTTGTTGGTCCCTCAACGTTAGTGCAGAGTTTTATTTCATTTCACACTTTTTAGTACTGCCTTGTGATGGACGTTGGCTGCACTGCAGTTTGTTAGTCCCTCAACGCTAGTACATTTATTATTTTATTTGACATGTACATACAACATTTCCCCTTCCACATGCATACTTCTCCCCTCCTTATTCCCACTATTTTTAGTGGAGACTTGGGAACCCATTAGCTTGGGATTCCATACATTAACACCTGGGATGCCACAAAGGTTGCTAGTGAAACTACTGGTTTTGTTTGCTTGTTTTTTTTTTTTTTTTTTTTTTTTCGACAACAACTTGCCTAATGCTCAGTTATTTTGGACATGTTTTACTGACTGGTGGTACAGAAAAAAACAACACCGCAATCACACTTTCTGAAGAACAAATACTTTATGGTATTACAGACACCTTGCCTCGGGGTCTCGGTTTAAACCTTTGCATAATTATTGCAAAATGCTACATTTACATCGCTTTAAAAATGAGAAAGACTTTCTTGGATGCCTTTTTGGCTATCCTTAGAAATAAAATACTAGTTGAAACTAGCAAAGCAAAAGCGCAAGTCCAGCTGTAAATATACCAAGCACTTTTCCCCAATCTTTCTTTTCCTGTGTAATTGTTATGGTGAAAGGATACGTTATTTATTCTATTTTTTACCACAGTCCTTTTCATGAGCCAACATAGTCCTATTTTGTTAACTTATAGTGTATTTTATTGTTCTTTTATCGGAAATATTAGCTGTTCTACCTACTCTCAAATTCGAGAAAAATAGTAAATGTATGACAGATTTAGGGAAACTTGAATTTTAACTTTTAAGCTTAATTAAAAAGAACTTCGAAGTAACATTTACTACACAATTGAAAACTTCTCGAAAGTATGCTTCCTGTTGCAATGGCGTTTCAAGGCCAGTAAGTGATGTTTCCAGCGTATGTAATTTGTCTTGGAAATTAATATCACTGGTAGTATCAAGGTCCACCCCTTTTTCCCTGATCATTTCAAAGAAAATCTTGCACTCTGAAATAATGTTACTGGCAAAGTAGTTGACGCATTCTACAAACTGCCACATTGTATTTTGTGTCAGCGATTGTCTTCTTGAAACGATAGCAGGATTCTGGTGTGCCTTCTTTGCGTTCTGTTTCCAAATTGTCGAGCTCATTTGCATTTCTTCGAAATTGCTAATTGCAGTAATGTGTTGTTGTTGTCGTCCACTTCTCTACTCTCCATCTCCCGTTCGATTTCAACCATTCCATTGTCACTCTCCCCATCTCCTCCAGCTTGATATATCGGCTTTTGACATTTCCGCACATGACTGCGCCAACTTTTGCAAGATTTATCCTGAGAAAAATGGCCCGAATTCCACATAGAATGTCCACATTTAGTCGTCCTGAATGCACCATATTAATGTGTGTTACAAGTCCTTTTAGTTGCATGGGATGGAAAGTTTTACACAGGCAGCATGACCACATTTTCGCAGAAATTGCCCAAGACAAAAATCACACCACACTGTCAACGATCTTTCATTTTGAACGAATTTTGAGAAAGAGTTGGAGATGGACTCACGATGAAACACTTTCTCCTAGAGCTATAGCTGCATTTAGGATCAAAAATTCACGGAACAAAAACTATTATGGCGTACGATGGAGATCATTCACAATTTTATAACAACTTGATTCTATGAAATAAAACTTGATGCTATGAAATAAAACTCGATTCTTTGAAACGTAAACTTGATTTTATAAAATAAAACTTCATTCTTTAAAACGTTTACTTGATTCTATGAAATAAAACTTAATTCTTTGAAACGCAAACTTGATTTCCGCAAAATGCAAACTTGATGCTTTGAAACGTAAAACTTGATTTTATGAAATGTAAACTTGATTCCTTTGAAACGTAAACTTGATTCCTGCAAAACGCAAACTTGATTCTTTGAAATGCAAACTTGATTCCTGCAAAATGCAAGTTGATTCTTTGACACGTAAACTGTAACTTGACACGTGACTGATCACGTGATACGTGATGCTTCACCACTGCCATCTTGACTTCGCTGCCATCCGCCTTCATCAGCATGGTCTGAAGCATGGCAAAGGATTTAGAAGGGAAATGGCGAGGCTCTTGCCGAAATCACCCGGTCAATCGGTTTGGTGCATGTGGGTTGTTTGTTAGGGAGGCTGGCTCCAGTAAATGCGGGTGTTGCAGCTGTGTTGCCCGTTGTCATGTAAGTTTTGTTCCCTTGGTGTAAGAACCCTGAAGAACCTGTGAAGTTTTTCTTTGTTTTGTAGCTATTATGATATTGTCCTAGGCTCTATTGTATGTAGCTTAGCTGTATAAATAGGCATTAACACCTCAAGATGTTGCAGGAATTTGTCTAAAGCTATTTTTGATAACTGGAAAGAAGGCCACTACACATAGCATCAACGAAGAATAATGCTGTAACTTATGTAATATTTAAAATCATCCACTTAGGTTCCTCTGGAGAAATGTGAAAAGCATTTGTACTGTCTAGGCTACGACGAGTTATCCATTTCTGTTGGTGAGTGCCTAAACTGTGGGTGTTCTCCAAGACAGCATAAGCCAGGTATGTTTCTGTGTACTGCAGGTATCAGCAGAACTGCTGACACTTCTCATATGAACGGTCAGAGAGAGAGAGGACATGTTGCTGTGGACGTTGCCTTTTCGACCTTGAAATTGCCAGCAAGGAGCTAGAGTCCAGCAACGTGCTGTTCTGTACAGGTAATCTGTCCCAGAATGCCATACAGAACTTCATTGCTAGCCACAAGTGCAATAACTAATGCTATCTGTAAAAATTAACTGCATTGTGAGATCGATGCCCGGGAGAACTTGAAGCTCATTGGATGGAAAATAATTTTAGTCCAGAAGGATTTTAATAACCAATCCAGGCATTGTGTGTTGCGCCGATGGCGGTAAAAACAGTGTTAAAAGAGGAAATGGAATTAGGTTGAACAAAATTAACATTCTTCATGTGAATAATCAAATCTACTCTATCGTGACCTGTTGAAGGCTGTCAGTAAACGGTAACTGATTATCTTATGTCTTTCCGACAGTCAAAATGGACAGGGTATTTTGTTTATCAGTGACAGATTTATGTACATTTCGAAGGTCACTGGCTTTTGGGTTAGTCATCTTCAGTCCATAAAATTCAATCAGTGATGATCTGTTACTATGTTCTTATATGGCACTATTGTGATCAACTTTTTTATTTCCCTTATAAAGAAATAAGGACAGCACTAATTCAGGAATTTTGCAAGTTTCAAAAGTTAATTTGAAAAGTTTTGTTATTTTAAAAGATGCACCCATTGAATACTCTTAGCCTTTAGATGTGAAACCATATCAAATATTGGCTTGTAGTCACATGCAATTCTTACGCAGCTCTGTTTCTTGTAACATGCCCAATACTATTATTGGCTAATAGCGTGGTGCATGTTTGGCTCACTCACACTCAAATGATAGCCTGCATAGCAGTTGTTTCCTTTTCCTACTGCTGGGGAGGACTGTTAAGGAACAAGTTACAGGAAGTCGTGCACCCTGTTCAGGACTTTACGTGCCTCCACGGCTCTAGGAAAAGGCAATGACTGCTACTCAGGTTGCTCAAAGTAAAACTGATTTATTGTTCTAGTTTTTGCTGCTAATCAAGTATTTTAACCTCCTTTTCTGTTCTATCCCTGAAGGTACTTAGAATTATCTGACAGTTTTTGTCAAAACAAAACTGCTTTCCTCCTAGCCACATCATTCGTTATTTTGAATGGCATGAAAGCCATTCTTACAAAACGTGGCACAGACTTTTCTGGTATCTGCATCCGTTACCTCTATATTTTGTGTTATCAATGTTGCTTTTCTCTGTTTGGACTTTCCTGTTTTCAAAGTTGTGTTTTTGAAATTAAGGGGTATTACGAGGTTGCCAAAAAAAATACTTAATGACATGCTGAAATTAAAATTCTCTGTGGTTGTTCTCTGTTTCTTAGATGAAAGCTGTATTGGAGTGGTGTGTTCATCCGAAAGAAATGTAGGGAAAAGCCTTACTTTGCAAATTATTGCTAGAGGTCAAGGCATCGACAGACGTTCCCACCCGTTACTGTGCTCTGGGGGTGATCAGAATGTCAGTGGCACATCTCTGTAAGTTAGAAAACACATTGTTTTATGCTATTTATGATAATGTGAAGGTAGCAGATTAAAAAATAAAGGGAGGCGAATAGCTGCAATGAACTTTTTTATGGAAAAATAAACTGTTTGAAGGTTACTATCTTAAATCAGGATAGTTCTTTTTCTAATGTAAGGTTTTAACCTATTGATCATGCATAAGTATTACAAAAATATTAGTTAAAATTTTGGAAATATGAAGTGTTCCTTGTCCACCTTTTTTGGCACTTTGTCAATGTGATATTTTTCTTCTTCAGAAAGGTGATAATGCATGCCCTACAGAGCACCACCCTGACCTGTCATCTAGACGACCCTGTGCTGACAGGTGCCCTGGCGGAATTTCTACTACAAGTTCAGAGTGGGCTACCGCAGGGCTCACTGAAAGGTGGCCTAAGTAACCCAAAGGGCAGTGTCCTCATGAGCACAAATTCGGCTGAATGCGAAAGGTGATTGTAGTTCTAGTTGTCACTTTGTAGACAGATATCATTCTGACATTAATTTTTCTTCAAATTTTGGAAAATGGAAATTCAGCATTGTAAATGTTTGAATGCCCATATCTTGTAATCTGTGCGGTAAATTGTAATACATTGATTTTTGTAAGGGTATTCCCTGCAACTATAGACACCTTTGTTTTTCCAGGATTCATGGCAGAATAATTCGGTTCGCTTACACCAAAGACCCATCCTTCAGCAAGAAAGACGAAAACACCCTTCAGTCAGAGCTCAAGGAGCTGGTTGCAAGTCATAAAGTAGGACTTTCCATGTGTATTCTATTTTCAGTATCCCAACGAAGCTCCTTCATATTTTTTGCAAATTTTGAGATATGAAGTAAAAAAGCAAAAAGTCAAGTTAAATGCGATCGACACACAATTACTAAAATGTATTGTACTGATGATACTGGTCTTGAATGTATTAGAAATAAATATTATTATCATTACAACCAATGTGTGAATTCAATAACGTAGGGATTTCTGGTGGCATGGACAATCCTTTTCCTCCCAAGGTGGTTAAACTGTGATGGGAGGAAAGAGGTGCTTGTCAACCAACTGAGAGAAGCACTAGCGATGCTTGTCCCAGACCAGCAGCCAAGGTGGTACAAAGGGACTGCAAACTTGGTTTACACCTACATCGTTGTAAGTACAATTACTGCAATTTGTTGTCTCATGTTTTTCACATTTTCTCTTGATTATCGAGGCACTATTTAGGAGCGGGGAGGGGAGGGGTGTCTCTAGTCTGAATTTCAAAACTCGACTTTTTATGTATTGGGGAGGGAGCCATGTCCCTGTTGGTATTTTACTATTGTATTTACCGTAAACACCGGCGTATAAGCCGCACCTTTTTACCCTAAAATTTCGCTCAAAATCGGGGATGCGGCTTATCTACGAGAACATCTGGAAAAAATCTGTAATTTTCCATGAATCATCCCCAAAACACCTAAATAAGGTCACGACGGTACCACGCTATCTTCGAGAACTTGCGTGGTAAATGGCCCACTGTTTCTCTGTTGTTGACAACTTTGATGGCAAATTTGTCAAAGCAATTATCGAACTCCCTTTCACAGGCGAGTTTGTCACAGATGGATGGCTTCCAAATATCCTTGTAAACAAGCCACGAATAGCTGAAGAAATTGCCAAAACCTCCATTTCAGTTTGCTTTGCGAATGAACGAAGCGACAATACTTGTCACCAGTTTTCTCTCTTCTCATCAAATGCCTGGCTACTAAGCCCCTTCTTGGAGGCCTATTTTTTAAGATTAACCTCCGCCCCGCCGAATCTTATTTCAGTAATTTATGTCATTAACAGGATTCCGACGAAGACAGCAAGATCTACGGTGACACTCACACAGCTGATGACAGTGGACTTGATTTCAACATTTTCTCAGACCCGAGTTCATTGGTATCACCATCAGTATCAACATCCCAATCAAAAAGCATGCTGCACATTCACGAAACAGTCACTGTAGTAAGTTCTTTGCCAGCTGATTTAATATGTCCTTTAATCCCCATAATACACAACCAGATAAACAATCAACTGCCGCCGGTACAAATCATCTGGCAAAGGCCAACAGCAGTACTGGGAGTGCTGTGCCCAGCACTATGCTGAGTAAGAAAACAATTGATTTAATGATACGATGATGGCACATTGCCTAGTAGTAATCCATCAGCGGTTTTGAATCTTGGTGGGTCGATAGCTCTTCCAAGGGCAACTATGACTGGTAAGAAAGGCCATTAGTTTGAGATTGAGCAAGTAAAGAAGGTTCCATTGATTGTGTGTAAACGTTTTTGCTGCAGAATTTCCAGCCATTATGACCAACTTTTATTATAAACAACGACTTGGCTAATTTTGAGATGGATGGTCCCCATCACTGTGTTTTAAAGTTGGATGGGTCACAGGGTACCATGATTACCTCAGTATTAATATTACCCTTGAAGTTCGTCCAAGCTGATAGACAATCAGGATCTTTACTAGAATAATCACTCTTTCCTTGTTTTTTTTCTTTTCTTAATTTAGTTATCAATTTCTCCATTAATTAGATAATTTCTCTCTCTATAATGATCAGGGATTTTTATTTCTTTTGTTTTCTCCTCAGAAGATAGGTACTCTAATTGAATCAATGGATGCCTTGTTTAGTCGTAGAAAAACATCAGCGGGAAAAAGAGTGAGAAATCCACTCTTTGGAACAGTAGTATTTGATAATGACTCGGATGTGGAGGAGTTTGTGGAACAGCACCCAACAACCAGTAGAGCAAACGGGGTGTGAATTATTATTAGTCAGGTGGCTTAAAGCACAACAAAGGCTTGATTGTGACAAGAGTGATAAAAGCATGAAATTTGGCACACAATTTGCTTACACCCTACCAAATAATATTAGAAGGGGTGCCCAAGTCAATCTGCTCACGATTCCTGGTGGTGCAGTTGGTCTAACTGAGAATCCTGTAGCCTTCAGGTAAGGGTACAGACAAACAATATAAAATTGTGCAACGTAATGTGTCTCTCTAAATAAATGCTGCGTCAAAAAGTGTGTAAATGATGTTTTGTTTTTCCTCAGTATACACTAAATCTCGAAAAGGTATTCACATTTCGGGTTATTTGGAACCGGGCAATAACAAGAATTATCGAATAATCAAAACTAGCCCTTATACAATTGCATGTCATTGCAAACAGATATATCATCGTTACTGCCTGTAGCTATTAATACCTCCATCAATACGGAGTCATTCACCCATTCCGTCTCTTGTGATATGTAATCGAACATGCAAATATTAAGAACTACTGATTTTTTATAAACGATGGATGCTGTCAGGTCCAGAGCTTTCAAGGATCATACACCAGTTCAAAGACCAGTTCCTCTCGGGTCGGGACCCGGACAACCCGAAGAACTTTCAGAATCATGAGGCAGGCCGCGCAGCTCAGAAAACCTTCCATTGGCAAGTGAAAAACCTTTGTGACGTGGTGAGACGAACCGGAAATCCCTTTCTTGACGACTTTCCTGAACTAGTCACTCTTGATAGCAGGGACTGTGCAGATATCGGTGTAGTTGAATCAGTCGAGAAGCTTGACAAGCTTGGTGAGGAGCAATACCAGAAATATCTCAATGATGTAATCAAGGACCACTCAAGTTCCATTCACAATCCGATAAAGAATAATCTGCCTCTCTTAGGAAAGAACCACAAAAAGGCAACTTCAAAGCAAGGTAAAAAGATCGCAGTTCTCCAAAGCAATTTAAACCAGTTTGCCCAATTGTACGTGGCATTACAAAACTGTGAAGGAGATATGAGAGAACTCTTCAGCCATGAAGTCCAGTCCTTTCCACCCGCACTGTCAGAGTTTGGAAACCTACGCCTTCCAAGTGCCAAGTCTGATCTCTTAAAATGTCTGCAGCCCAATAGCGATGGACATACTAATTCACCTACTCAGTATGACTGCAAAGTCTTGGACGGCACAGTGATTGTCCACTGTCTCCCAACTGTCGAAGCTTCGCTGTTTGATGAATACGCAGAGAAGGTATTCATTCCTCACCTCAACAGCAGCTCAATCAAAGCAAGCGTGTCAATGTTGTGTGGGATTCCTACGTTCCTGACAGCCTAAAGGAAGCAACAAGGGAGAAACGAGGCCAAGGGATCAGAAGGAAAGTAGCTGGCCAAACGAAGCTTCCAAAGAACTGGATGATGTTTCTACGAAACCCTGACAACAATTCTGAGCTGTTTTCCTTTCTGACATTGAAGGTAGCGAAATTTCAATGGCCCCTCGACAGAACATTGTACATTACATCCGGTAAGTAACAGCACTAAAATGTATTTATTTATATTTGATAGTTAATACGGTGCTGTTAAATCTATAATACTCTGTTATTTATTTACGTCCCAGGAACATCTGTCATTTCCCATGGATCTGATTATGTTATGGGCCAGTGCAACCATGAAGAGACATGCCACGCTCTGGAGAGGGGTGCAGAATCTGTCCTTGTCAGGACAGTTGACACCGATGTTGTCGTGGTCTTAGTTGGAAAGTTCCATGATCTTTTAGCTTACAACCAACGTGCCAAATTGTGGGTGGCGTTTGGCGTGGGGCGCCACTTATCGCTAATGAACGTCAACGAAATCTGTTCTACCCTTGGACAGTCTAAGTCCCGAGCCATACCAGTTTTCCATGCATTCACTGGGTGTGACTGTACATCGCAGTTCTGTGGCATCGGGAAAAAGACTGCGTGGAGAGCATGGGAATTAAATGGTCAAGTAACACCTGCCCTGGAGCACATCGCAACTCATCCCTTCCAGCAGCTGACTGTCTCCTCAGAAATTTTCCAGAAGCTAGAGAGATTTACGGTCATAATGTATGACAAATCAAGTCCCCTGGATTCAGTGAAGGACACGCGACTGATGCTGTTTTCAAAGCGAAACAGAGACCTGGACAACATTCCTCTGACACTGCAGAGTTTTCATGGGCAAAAGGAGAGGACAACCAGTGGCAGCCAGTTTGGATGACTATCCTAAAAGTCTCAAATGTTTGCAGAGAGCTTATCAAATGTACCTGCAAAGGACGCTGCTCACGCTGCAAATGTGCAAAAGAAAAGTTGCAGTGCATGCAATTGTGTAAATATGACTGTCCAGAGAGCAATTCTAAGAGTGATGGGCATTTGTGAGGGTTTTAGCATTCAACGTGAGAATTCCCGATTCTATCAGATTTAATGTACGAAAAGACGCGATCAATTTGCACACATTAGCTCCGCTTTTCTGTTGCAGTTTTTTTGTCCTGTGTTATCAGCCGAGCGAAGACTAGGTACTAGTAACTGTAATGTGGCTTTGTTGACACTATTTTAAATGCAATCTTTTCCAAAATAACAAAGTTTATAGAGAAGTGAGAAAAACAAGACAAAACTGCAAAAATTCGTTTCAAATAGAGGCAAAATATCGGTTTTGAAAATAGAGCCACAGGTTACCCAACCTTGATATCGGTCAAAACCGAAATATCCCATTAAAATGGAACCCTGAACAGATTGACTTGGGCACCCCTTCTGATATTATTTGGTAGGGTGTAAGCACATTGTGTGCCAAATTTCATACTTTTATCACTCTTGTCACGATCAGGTCGTTAAGCCACCTGACTATATACAGAATAAGTGATGTTAAGACAAGTTGTTGAGACAACCTGCTGACAGACTATGCCTTTACCTGAAACTATACGTTTTTCTGCTTTGCTCAATAAAACCAGAAACATTAAACCGTTATTTAAAACTGGGAAGGTTGTTTTTTTCACTGTGTGTCAAGACTTTTCCCTCTACTCAGCGTTGCACTGATAACACATCATTTCCTTTTTTAACCAACGAAGTGGGATAGTGCAGTTGTGAAGACGGTGGATTGGTGTAGGCGGTCGTCAAATTACGTTGTGAAGAGAGCAAACTTGACATTAAAAGAAATGACAAAATTATTGGACAGCCTCCCAGGTATGAAATTTTTATAGTTATACAATTTCTCCAAATTAAAAAAAAAGTATATTTATTTTTTTATGTAATCACTCCAAATAAAAAAAAAAGGATGAGTAAATATTGCCAGGTTTATTTTGCAGCACAGCTTCCAAGGGAAGATGTCACTGAATGGGCAAACGAGGAAGCACAATGGACAGAAGGATTGCATAACCCTGTCGAACAGCCCTCATGGAAACATGGCTATGTAATCTACCTTAAAATCTTCTATAAAATCCGCTCAAAGTGGGAGCAAGCAACTGACCCCGAAAAACTGCAGCAGTTGTATGGAAATTGAACAAGTATGTGTTGTGTTTTTAATGTTGAAGTCTTTGCTCTGAATTATTTAAAAGTTTTGGACAATTCTGTGGTTTTCCTTTTAGTTTGCCTGCTGTCGCTTACAAGAAGAATGATGTTGTTTCTTTTGTTGGTCAATATACCTGCAGTAAAAGAACGATGTCAAAATCAAGAATAATTACTTTTGTGTTGCCATGTCGGTTCTCCGAGGCTCTAATATGCCTCCTGAGATGGAGGACTTAATACAGATCAGTCATGCTTGCTTCATTGTTGAGGCAGAAACGGTAGGCTCACAGACTGAGGAGCTAACTAGGCCGTTGGTTGATGCCTTTCACGTGAAAATTGTTGCGGTTTGCCAAGTTATCCCCCGCAGACTATCTTCTGGTAAGAACTTCGAGGCTTTCAATGAGTCGGCCAGAGTGTTAAACAGCTATTTGAAAACCACGCTCAAACTTCCTAACCTTTTCTTCTGGAAACACAGAGGCTTCAACAGCCCCAAGCATCCCTTATTACGAGCAAATGGAGTTCATTTAAACCTGTGGGGACAATATAAACTTTGGTGTAGCTGTTGTGGGGCTATATTGACAGCAATTTCGATGTTATAGGTTAACGCACTGCACTGCCTTGTAAATGGTTTTAGAAAACATTTAACACAGTGGTAATAATAAAAACAGTAATGACCTTGATAACAATAACAATGCCCAATGGTGACATATGGTTCTGAAAAGATTAGTTCCTTTTGATCAAAGAAAATTTGAATCTACCTCCCTTGATATTGTTGACCGACTGCAAAACAGTTACAACCCTTAAGAAATCAAGTCTATTTGTAATCTATTTATTACCAATTTAAATTCTATTTAATCTATTTAAAATAATTTTATTCTATTTTAAGACTATTTAGTTTAAATTATTAAAATTCTAGTTCTATTTGCAATTTATTTGAATTCTATTTTAAATGTAATTGTAAAATTAATTTAAAATATATCTATTCGTGTTGTATTTAAGATCTTAAATAGATATGTTTATAATCTATTTCAAATTACAACTCCACATTTGTATGAAAATAGCGTTTAAATAGCTCTATTTGAAGTCTATCTGTGGACATAAACAAGACAGCTTTCTATTTGTGTGCTATTTAGAAAAGCATTATTAAAAATAGATCTATTTATATTTACAAATGTGATGACAAATGAGAAAATAGAACATGAATAGCTGGATTTAAAGTCTATTTAAAAACATAAATAGGTAAGAAATCTATTTGTGTGCTATCTAAAAAACATGTCGTTAAAAATAGATCTATTTATATTTGCAATTTGCTACCAGGTATGAAAATAGATTATAAATAGTTCTATGTGAAAACTATTTGCAACCTAAACAGAGGAAAGTCATCTGTTTGTAATCTATTACAGGAAGCTATCAAAATTGTATTTGGAAAACAACTGGAAATTGATTACCACAGCTTAATCTAGAGTAAAATTCTGCACCTCTAGTTTAACACTATATATATGTCTTATATATACATTTGTTTCATTTCAATGAGTAGCACATCAGCATACTCCGTGGGGCTGAATAACTGTAATGATTACAACTGTTTGCAGCTGCTATTGACCCTACAAAAAATGAAGGCAACGAATTTATTACCAGTAAAATAGCGCAACAATAAGCAGCAATAAGGTTATGGCACATCCTGAATTACTAAAATCCAAAGTGTTATTTAAACCAAAACACTGGTTTCCAATTGACTTAGAGATTGAATTGGTTTATCGATTGAATTTGAAGGTATTTCAATTTCTGCTAGAATTTTGTGAAAATGGACTAATATGCTTGCTATGATTTTTCACTAAATTGAAGGTGTTGAAAGTATTGAAATACTGCAGTCAAAGAAAGCAATTTACCTCGATTATCTCAGTTGCTGCCTCTGATCGATGTGATATTATGGTCCTAGTCACTCGCTTCGTAATACATTTTCAAAAACATTGCAATCCATAATTCTGAACTTTTGCAAGACAAAAATTGTGCCCAGTCACCACTGAAAGCATCATGCTTCCTTTGAAATGGGAAAGAACAGCAGGTCTTCGTTGAAGTAGCGGCCATGTTGGTAAGTTTCGCAATACTTAACTGAGAATTGCCTGGGAACGAATGAGCACTTTCGGTCAGCAGCTAGACCACTGCGGGCTCGGAGAGAGACCGTTGTAATCACTTTGGTGGGGGCGGAGGGATATTTCAAGCGGAGAGTTTTCACTTCTTTTGAGCTGAAATTATGTACCAGAGTAACAAAATGTGAACTAACTAATCTTTAAGCTTCTTCAGAAGGAGGTACGTTAAAGCAAATTACAATTTTGGAAGTCTGCAGGCTTCAAAATGATGATGATTTCAGGTGAGGATCGCTCCTCACCATGTGCTATTCGAGAATGTTTTAAAATGTGCAGAATCACTAAGATATAAACTGATTTTGACCACTCAATGTTTGTTGCAGATCGATATATAGACACGATGCAAGTCTGTATTCGATTCAACGCAATGTTGTTGAGAGAGACTGGCATTTGGACCATCACCAGAGGAATATCAAGTCACTAATAGGGGTTGCTGAATCGCTCAATCAGCTAAGTTGCTTAATAACATGGCACTAAATTCTGTCGATGCCCTTTTTCTTTGGATCATGCGACCGCTAACTAACTACACGACACCATGAACTGCTAATTAAGACTTTTAAGTGATCGAGTCTTTTAACACAGTCTTAGTAGAAACTTTTTAACAGCAAAAGATTTCAAGGGAAAAATTATTTTAAACAACGTTTTTGTGCAACAAAATGATTGCTCGATCAGTCCACTCAGTAATGTAAGCCTTATAAGTTTAAGCTTATATATTATTAGCTTAATTGATGTATTTCTGTAGTAACAGCTGAGTTTTGTAAAAGCAGTTTTATATGCAGCAGTATAAACAATGCATGGAGTTTACCTGTTAAAATGTTTCTTGATGCTGATCATATCTAGTCTTCATTCAAACCAGATTGCTGATTGTATTTTTTTTTAACTTAAAAGTTGTTTAAATACTGTTAGATATCATAATTAAGGAAGGTTGTAAATATGCATTTACTGAATGAAAAATTTTCAGTGCATGACTGCAACAATTTGCATAAAAAAACAGTTTGTTACATGATTCTCTACATATCTAGCCTTTACTTGGTTCAATTTCTAAGTAACGATAATGTCTTGGCAATTCTTGGCCTCTGGGGAAGGATGATTTTTATTATTATTACACTGTACATGTAGGCGTGAAATTAGCTGCAATTAACATAGATATGTGTGATTTCCAAGACTTTAATCTAAATAAATAGAGTTTCGACAAATTTTGAGAGAACTTAATCTTAAAGAAGAATTTAAATAGAGTTTAAGTGGGAATCAAGTAGAGTTTAAGTGGAAAATAAATAGAATTTAAGTAGAAATAAAATAGAATTTAAGTGGAAATTAAATAGAATTTAAGTAGAAATTAAATAGAGTTTAAGTAGAAAATAAATAGAATTTAAGTAGAAATTAAATAGCGTTTAAGTAGAAGATAAATAGAATTTAAGTAGAAAATAAATAGAGTTTAAGTAGAAAATAAATAGAATTTAAGTAGAAAATAAATAGAATTTAAGTAGAAAATAAATAGAGTTTAAGTAGAAAATAAATAGAATTTAAGTAGAAAATAAATAGAATTTAAATAGAAATTAAATAGATTTTAAATTAAATAAAAATAAATATATGATAGAGTTTAAATAGAAATTAAATAGGTATAAATACAGCTTTCAAATAGAGTTTAAGTAGGAATTAAATAGGTTCTAAATAGCATTTAAGTAGAGTTTAAGTAGAAATTAAATAGAGTTTAAGTAGAGTTTAAGTAGAAATTAAATAGAGTTTAAGTAGAAATTAAGTAGAGTTTAAGTAGAAATTAAATAGATTTTAAGTAGAGTTTAAGTAGAAATTAAATAGTGTTTAACTAGAATCCAAATAGAACTTAAATAGAATGCGTACCATCACTTCAAATAGAACTCAAATAGAAAATGGCAAATAGAATTTAAATACATTTTAAATAGAACTCTATTTCTTAAGGGAATGCAGCAACAGGTTGTCTGTTTCATGGTACAATGAAAATAATTTATTTTTTACATAACCGTTATTACATCTTGCCATTTAGTATGCATCTTTTCTTATTGTTTACCAGGGAATGCAGCAGGCATCACAGCAAGCAACGATGTACTTAATAACATTCTCAGTGAATGTTATCAAACGTTCTGGCCACGATTGTACATGATCTGTATCTGTAATGTAATCAAATTAGTCATGCACTTTATGGCTTTGTTTGTACAGTACGTAAATGACAAGTGATTCATAACATGATTTACCGGTTTAGAGTAAAACAATTAACTGTTCATATTAGGGGCATGTAATTGTAATCTACAGCTTTTAGTAGGATCGGTTTGGAGTACAATAAACAAACTTGGTGATAAAATGACTACGTTTACTTTGAGTTCATAACACTCTGTGTTTTAATTTCAAATTCTGCCTAGGATGCCTCCTCCCTGACAAAAAGCCCTATTGTCTTACAGTCGACCATGACAATAAGCAAAGTTCCATCTGCCTCGCTGTAACATTTCTGAGTTTTTAAGGTACAATACCAAGGGACCAGTTCGCACACCTGTTCTTCTTCCACCAAAGGATAGAGACATCAGTGTCGCAAATTTAAGATCAATCCTGACATCATGTGTCATGATGAGTAAAGAAAGTACATGTGATCTTCAAAATAAACATTGCATTTTACTTTGTGATGCTTGATTACTGCCAAATAACCATTAAAAACGAAATGGCAAAATAAATTTTGCATTTAGTTTATAGGTTACACTAACCCACATTGGGGGAAACCTGAATACAGGCCTTGCTGGTGCCCTCAGGAAATACCCTATCTTTCACCAAAGTCTGGAGGTAAGAGATGTTTGATTGATGTCTTACGTTATATTGCCTAAGACATAATTTGAATGTCAACGCTTCATTTGTCACACACGAGAGCATTAAAATTGAACATTTTCAACAATGAAAAAAGAGACATACAAAGAGATTAGGAGAAAATCCTTGCAAAAGATATTATTGACGTGTCACTAAAAAGTTGACTTAGTGTCCCGAACTTTTTGGCCATGATTGTATATCATGCTTGTCTGTTGCATAGTCGAATTAGTCACACAATTTACGGTTTTGTTTGTACAGTACGTGAATGAAAAGTGATTCATAACTTGATTTACCAGTTTATAGTCATCGATTTAAGTGTACATATTAGGGGCGTGTCATTGTAATCTACAGCTTTTAGCAGGATTAGTTTGGAGTACAAAGAACGAATTTGGTGATAAAATGACTACGTTTACTTCGAGTTCATAACACTTTGTTTTTTTTATTTAAAATTCCACCTAGGATGCCTCCTCCCTCCCTGACATAAGGCCCATTGTCTGACAGTCAACCATGTCAATAAGCAAAGTTCCATTTGCCTCACTGTAACATTTCTGAGCTTTTAAGGTACAATACAGAGAGACCAATTTGCACTCCTGTTCTTCTTCCACCAAAGGATAGAGACATAGCGTCGCAAGTTTAAGAGTAATCCTGACATCATGTGTCATGATGAGTAAAGAAAGTACATGTGATCTTCAAACCATGAGTTGCATTTTACTTTGTAATGCTTGATTTCTGCTAAATAACCATGAAAAACAAAATGGCAAAATAAGTTTTGCATTTATTTTATAGGTTATACGAACCTGCATTGAGGGAAACCTGAATACAGGCCTTGCTGGAGCCCTCAGGAAATACCCTATCTTTCACCAAAGTTTGGAAAAAAGAAATGTTTGATTTATGTCGTGGTGTTGCCTAAAACATAATTTAAATGTCAACGCTTCATTTGTAACAAACGAGAGCATTTAAATTCAACATTTTTAACAATAAATATAAGCGACTTCTACAGAGAGATTAGGAAAAAATCCCTGCAAAAAACTCTCACTGTAGCTTAATGTACCAGGCTCTAAGTTCATGGGCAGGTACTGAGTAATGCAGAAATCTAAGCTGCGCACCACTTGGTAGCATCTTAAAGACCTTCAAATACATTGGTTCCCAGGTCAAGAACTGTGTTAAGTTTACTTAGAGATTTTGCAAGATTCAAAGCTGTCAAGTGGATATCATGGTTCTTGGCAAAATTTGTGAGCATGAAAACATGACGTACTGAGCAAAAGTTAATAATAATAATGATGATGATGATGATATGACAAAAATGATGATGCTACAATAATTTACAGTGGGGACACTAGAACCATTAACACTACACTTTTTTCCTCGCTTTTTTAGCATCATCCAATCACGAAGTCGCTTCATAATGAGGTTCGTACATTTACATCTGTTACTTCATATTGAGAGTGAAACATAGCGATCATGGCTGACAAGAGTGAAGTTTATATGTGGCTCAAATCATTGTCTTCGGGAATGAAATTGGAAAGACCTTCACTCCAGTTCGAAAGCAGGGGGTTCCGCTTGCGAAGACCACTGGCTCACGTGAAATCAGAGGATTTGGACTTGTTCTTCCTGTCTCCTGATAAGCTGTTACTGGCAGAAAGACGTGTATTAGAGGCCGAGCTCAACAACATCAAAACAGAAACTGGCCAGCCCAACCACCTTGAGCCAACACGACTGAATATGACACCAAGTCTAAGCAGTGTTGAAAAATCTGTGAATAAAACGTCCCAGCAACAGTCATCTGAGGCTGCCATCAACTTTGGTTTTGATGCGAGCCCGGAAGTGAGCGCAACCACTTCGAACCAAAGCACCCAAGCGATTCAAAGTCCTTTGAACCGAAGGGCTACAGAACTGTCAGAAAATCTTAAGCTTCTAGAAGTGCAAGTTAAAAGTGGCAAAGGTCATCTACAAGGGTAGCAAAAAGCCCTGGAAGATTTACCAATTGTTTATGAGAGGCGAGGAAAAGTGTGTGCTGTTTATGATACGTCAGGCCACAACTGAACAAATTGTAAGAAAAGCCCTTGCTTACTTTTTGAGTGATTAAACTTGTGTCGTTTATCAATGATTTCACGCTCAGTAGTATTCAATATGTTGCAGTAAAATTTAAGAGGTAGCGTTACATCACAGCGAACAGTGATGTGTTCTTAGGATGTAGTTGTCAGGAGCTTATTGTGATTATACTTGTGTTGATTATGAAGCAATACACAGTCGATAAAAACAGTCGACTTCCAGGTTTGATTACATAATCAGAGATCTTGTATGGTACAGTTTGATTTTGCTGATGTGACTGGAAATTCTGTGTTGGAACATTCAATTCACTTTTTGCAGCTACTGTTCATTGGCGTTTGTTATGCAAGAGATAAATTAAAAAAATGATTATTTTAACAAGAGAAAACAGGAAACACGAATGGAAAAATTTGAACTATTAAGCCCAGTATTAAGAGATCAGAGAAGCCGTTTTAATATTCTACTTTGATGTCACTATTGTTTAGAGTGGTTATTGAAGATTATCCACAGAACAATGACGTTTATGGAATTTGGAGTACAGTGCTAAAGGTAGTGTCCGTGATATCAAGAAGTCTATGCTCTCAATAGATCCACCTTACAGTGCTCAACGTATGTAGCAGTTTATTCACCCTGTTAAAGTGTATATGACACGAAATTTTTCTTCGGTTTTTGAGATTCTGATGTGTATAAAAAACGATTCTAAACTTAAAACCTGTCTAGAATTTTTCAAAATCTCTTTTTTCGCGGGCAAAAGACCCTATTTTTCACTTAAAAACCGTCCCGGGGACCTGTAGGCCTGGTTCTGGTACCTTTATTATAACTGTCATTCAATTTGCCATAGGTCCTTTACATAATTAACAGAAAGTCCGGGCGCTTTTGATGTTTTGCACTCTCATAAGATCAGTTAAAGAAATGGGGTGGAGTTTTAATAGTTCACCAAGGGCAAGGCGAAATATTCCTCAGTATTAAAGAAAATGTAGCCATCGATTTTGGACCTTTGGAAGATTTCAAACCTGATAGACGTGGAGAAAACGTTTTAAAAATAAAATGTAAACATGGTGGTAAAGCGGTAAAGATTTTGAATTTCATTGAGGACAAATTTGTTGTACTCTTTGGCGAATGCAAAACCGCCGCAGATTTCAAGTTAAAGCTTTAAACATTTGCAAGAAAAGAGCAATTAAAATCAAGCCAAACACCATCACAAACAGGAGCGAGTCAGCTTACATCTCATTGCTCGACTGACGGTCCTGCTACTATTGCTGCTTCACATAAGAGACAAAGAACGAGAAAACGAAGACTAAATGACTCGGACGTGGAAATCATTCAGCAACTGCCAAAAGAAGATGTCCCTTCGCGTCTTCAGCGGAGGTTCGAGGAGTGCGAAGTTGGTAAGTCCAATAACTTTTAGTTCTATCAAATGCGAAAAAGCAGAGAAAAGGACATTTTTAACTATGTTGTATCGAATCCATGTTTAGCCCGTCACGTCGTCAAAGTTTGCATCATTATTATATTTGAATTACCAATTGTGCGCCAATGATGTTCTGTTTGGATGTTGAAAGTGTGCTGAATAGAACACACTGGGTTAGCTCAGTTTCTGAAATACATGTATGCATCAACTCTTTATTTTTCGCTGGGCCGTTTTCCTAAGACAGAATATCCTTGACTTATTAGCAAAGTTCCATTTCTAAGTTGCTGAGACACGATATTTTTTGGGTGCTCTTTTTCCATGCACTGTGACTAGCGAATGCATAAATATTCAAATCTTTCAATAGATTATTCTTGTACAAATGACAAAATTGATAAGACTCCCAAAAGAAATTTCCTTCCCTTTGTTCATGTTTGGAGTAAGAGTTTTTAGATTAACATGTATTCCGGCCGGGTTACAAATAGAATTAACTTTTTCAGGTTAAAGTTTTCTCCCGCATGCATGGTCTCCTTCAATAGCACTAACAGAAGATTACCCAGTGAAACGAAAGCGTTCGAAACGTTTAATGTAACCAACTTCCGTTGATTTCGTTTAAATGGTGTACACTTTAATTTTTTCTTTATTGCGTACGGAATTTTCGCATGCACTTTCATTAGCGTAATTAAAAATATATAGACTGTTTTTACAATCTGGCATGTTTAAAGCAAGCAGTAGACACTGTGAAAAGGGACGTTTCTCATGTGTTTTAAAAGGATTGTAAACGGATAATAATATAATGATTTAAGGACTAAATGATTACCTCCGAACTGAACTTGTATGGATGTTATACTTCAGATCTGATGTATGGATGTTATACCACTGACCTGATGTATAGATGTTATACCACAGATCTGATGTATGGATGTTATATATACCACAGATCTGATGTATGGATGTTATACCACTGACCTGATGTAGGGATGTTATACCACAGATCTGATGTATGGATGTTATACCACAGGTCTGATGTATGGATGTTATACACCACATCTGATGTACGGGTGTTATACCACTGACCTGATGTATGGATGTTATACTTCAGATCTGGTGTATGAATGTTATACTCCACATCTGATGTATGGATGTTATACCACTGACCTGATGTATGGATGTTATACTTCAGATCTGGTGTATGAATGTTATACTCCACATCTGATGTATGGATGTTATACCACTGACCTGATGTATGGATGTTATACTTCAGATCTAATGTATGGATGTTATACGCCACATCTCATGTATGGATGTTATACCACTGACCTGGTGTATGGATGTTATACTTCAGATCTGATGTATGGATGTTATACTCCACATCTTGTGTATGGATGTTATACCACTCACTTGGTGTATGGATGTTATATTTCAGATCTAGACGTATACATGCATTAGTAATCGACATTTTGCGCTCGATGCTTATACCATTTTAGCACAAACCCGAATTCCAGTCGTTTTATATTTACGGTTTTGGCAGGGCAATTCTTGGTATATGAACTTGGCGTGAATTAAGATAAGAAAATATAAGCTTAAAAGGGTCCTATAAGGTGTAAAGGAAAGACGGCCATATACGATGGGGGAAATATGCATGAAAATGCGCAATTTTGCAAGACGAGTAAAACAGCGTTGATTAACTGGACTGAAAGTATGTGAAATAAGGAGGAAAATAGTTAGTGACTTTGCTGTTGTATGTGAAAAACTCAATAAAATGAGAGCAAACGACCAAGTGTATGTGAATAGACTTAAATTTAGGTTATTTTTAAAAAACAGTATATGAAATCGTTACGATACGAGTCCTAAAATGGTTAACTTTGGAAGTCCAGAAATCTTTGATCAAGTCCATTTTTAAATGAACAAGTGTTTATAGATGAATGCGGGTAAACAGAAGAAAGAGAAGGTGTGGGACTGATGGGATGTCATTGCCACTTTTTGGCAATAATATTTTGTATCTGTCTCTCTTGGCGACAAAGAAAGGAGTCCTTGCATTCACCATGACTATCAGAACAATGAGTGGCAAGCGATTGCAAGGATCCTTGTATATGGTTACAAAGTTGCTGCATACTTCCCAGTTTCGCTATCGAGTGCCTTCCTTGCTTCTTGCCTCTTTGGCGAGGGAAGTATTAGCAGTGAATACCTGCTAGCATCTTTTCGGGGCCACATTACAACGCATAAGGAACAAACCACACTGTAAAGCACAAAGTGTTTCTAGTTACACAGTAAAGCAAATAAAACAAAATATTTTGTGTCATATCATACATTTTTTCCACTCTTATTTTGCCACACCATAGACAATACAAAGATAATTAAAGAACAAGGAAGAAAGAAAGAATGACGGTAACGGTGGTGAGGAGGCCTAAAGGAAACTATAAAGCTTATGTTAATTAGACCTCCTCAATTATAATGATTACAATTGAAATTGAAATTACGGCGATGGAATCTTCCTAAATTTGGCCCATCCGTCCCTTCTGTGTTTGCTGTTATTTAAACCATTCATCAGTGTTTTAAGCGGTTATTTTTGCATGTCACTTAATTTGGTGGTCAGGGTCTTAGCGGCTGAATTTGGCTAAATTTCGTCGCACAGCTGCTTTAAACACATAAGTGATTAGCGCAGGTGTGTTTATTAGGTGCTCAAGCTTTTGGATCAAGATTGCTGCCCAAGCAGCTGCTTCTGTGGCAGTTGTATTGCATTCAGTCTTCAGGCTGCACTGTGCTTTGTTGAGGAGTCGCTTGGCCCCTCCCACATGGCTGAAGTAACTGCTAGTGCTGTGAGGCAGTACATCAAGAGTAATGGCATTGGCTGCGTAGGGACAGTAGTTCGCTTTAGAGGAAGAAATAAGCAAGTGCATGCCACTCACCTTCAGCATGGATGGTTCTGTTTGGAAGACATAGCTGCCCTACACGAAAGTAAGCTGCAGACAGTTTTAAGCTGTTATTTTAAATGGAATAAATGGTTTATATTCTATAAAAATATGTCAATTTTATTTCAATTGTTGGAGATCGTAGGGTTGTGTGGAAACTGATATGCTGTGTGGGCTACTTGTGAAATGTCCTATTTCCTCCTATTATTTCATGTTTTTTCCTATTTTTCGTGAGCCTATGTGCTGCTTGACACCCTGTACTTGATTAAATTATATGGAACAATCGCTTCATTAGGATCAGTGATCACTCAGTATACTATAAAGCATGGCATGAAGCAGGTGTTGAAAAATCAGAGATCTCTTCCGCGGTAACACCTTTCTATCTTACCGAGACTTCTGCTCCCACTTTGGTCTTAAAACCAACCTTTTAACCTACTACGGTTTATGTCCAGCAACTCCACCTAATTGGATTAAGATTTTGAAACGTAAATTACAGCCGCCTGCGAATAAATCTACAAGCTCATGTGACCTTCCCTTCATTCATAGCACATTGCCCAGATAATTTTTTCAATGATTTTCGCTTCGTTTCCGAGAAAAACGAGGCCAAAAAGTCAAGTCGGCGTCGTTTGTAAAACAACAGAAACAAAAGAAACCGAGTTCTTTGTTTCTGTAAACAATGAAATGAATGCAACGAAGCGGCAAGAAAGCTGCTTTTCGAGTGATTATCTAATTAAATCACTGATCTTTGCATATAAACGTTTGTTGAGCAGCTCAGTTTCCTCGCAAATAAGCGCTTTCCCGTCCTATATGACAGGAAATAAAGCAGTGTCACATGCATATGCCGCGCGATACAAACTTCATATCGCGGCGGAGCGGCGAAAAAAAAACGAAGAGAATACCGAGAATCAACCATGATTTAAACATACGTTTCAATCGCCATCGCAACTAAGTTGATTCCTACCATATCTGCCGCTGTCGATCTTGTTTTAAAAAAAAACCACTGTTCAAAATCCACTGAAAATCTTTAGAAGGTGGACGACTTCCCCAACAGGAAGCAAGGTATGCGGTGTATTTTAACTATATAAACTAAAAATCTTCTTGCGTTCCGAAAAATGTCGAGCTAGCTCAGTCAGTCAATGCAGCGGCTATACACTCCTGATAGTCGCTGGTTCGAATCTGTCTTGACCCTTTTTTTTATTTTCTCTTTTTATTAAATTCTCTTCTTTTGTTCATTTATTATTGTTTTTAAACTTGTTTGAAGAACAAACTGCTGTTCAGAATCCACTGAAAAACTTTAGAAGTTTCGCGAATTCTGCAACACAAAGCGTAGCATGCAGTGCATCTTACAAAATTACCACATTTGCAGGTAAGCCCAGTCGGTGGACGACACAAATACACAAGAAGGTGATGTGAATATTTAAATACAACACCGCTAAAATTAACCGGTAATTTGCGACCAGATTGTTGTCCCTTTGTTCTTCTCATCGTGCGCCCCTTAAAATACCCAATGTTTTGACATCCACATCTGAGAGCGGGCGGCTGTACACCGGCTACTTCTGGCCATCAGAGTTTTACTACTTTGGAGCTCTCTGCCGGCATTTATTGAACTATCGAATAATAAATCAATTTTGAAAAAAGAAAACTTCTCTTTTTAATGATTAGTATTAGTTTGCGTTAACCGCAGGAATTTTTCAGGTGAAAGAGAAACGAGGTCTCTACCCAAAACATCTTCCGAAAGTAATAGAGGAGAACGAATATAAACCAAATCAAGATACCTTCCATGTGGGATGTTCTGTAGGACAGGTCATTACGCATGCGTAGGTACAATGAAATAAAAGGAACGAGGCGGCAAGAAAGCTGCTTTTGGAGTAATTATCTAATTAAATCACTGCTCTTTGCGTAAAGTTTGGTCGTGGAGTAGCTCAGGTTTCCTCCCAAAGAAGCGCTTTCCTGTCCTAAAAGACGGGAAATACAGCCGTGTCGCATGCTGTGCAATACAAACTTCACAAGCTTTTCACGGCGGTACGGCTCGACTAAGTTGATCCCTATCATGTTTGCCGCTGTCGATCTTGTTGAAGAACAAACTGTTCAAAATCCAGATTTTGCACGAATTCCACAACAGGTCACAACATGCGTGACTGAAGTGCATTTAAACTACCGTAATTGCTGGAATTAGCGCCCAGCTTCAAATAAGCGCCCCCACCCTCCCACAAGAAAGTACGAATCAAGGTACTACATGTGGTATGATATACGTATACGGTACTTTTAATGAAGTCACAGCGGTTTTCTTCTCAATTCCTCGAGGGAAATATCCATGTGAGTGCATAAACGCTTCATGTTCGTAACTTCCTCGTGAAACTTTGCGCCCAATCCCCTGCTTCTCGTTATTGCCTTGAAAGATCCGGCCTGAAATTTTAATACGAGGCCATTTTCAAGCTTCCTACCTCCAGTGACTTCAACCACAACCTGATTATCGAGGCCAAAAATTGAAAAACGAAATAACCTCCCCCCTTTAAGGTGATTCCATCGAAAAAGAAGTTGTAATGAGAATTTGCTGAAACTTTGCACAGTTACTAATTACAACTAGTATATTAAAAAAATAAAATAAAAAGAGGAGGTCACCGTGTCCGATTTCACGCTACGGGGCTGTAGTATATAGGTCCTTTGCTATCTTTAGACAGCAATATTAAAAAAACCTATCCTTGTACTAGAGACACCCATTACTTCAACAAAGTTATTACTAGCAATGAAATATAAGCATTATTCTTATGACAGAAGAACAACGTTACAGTAAAACGTCTTAAATTTGCCGTAACAACTAAACTACTTTGGAATAATAGGCAAATCGAGCGTCTGCACGGTTGCAGTGAAACGCCTAAAATCTGACTGTAACAGTGAATCAACCGGAATATTTCAAAATTGAATAATGAAAAATTCTTCAAATTTGAATATATCATGTAAAGTCGTATTTTCCTTAAATAAATGGAATAAAAAAGTGGGGTCACCGAGTTCGTTTGGGAGAAAACGACCATTTATTTCCCTGAACAGCTCAGCTTCCATAGGAAACCTATCAAGTTCCGATCGCGCGCACGCTCGTGCGCGCGCTAATCACGCAAAAAATGATGCGCAGAAAGGATGCGCAATGCAATTGAATGGAATCACCTTAAAATAAGCGCCCCCCCTTCGCATCGGACTTCACGAAAATCACTAAAGTGCAAATAAGATGACGCAGCCAAATGATTTCTGAATTATGTGGTTATAACCTGAACGAACGCATCCCTGTGAAAGTTAAGAGTATTGAAAATTTTTGGAGGGGGATGACGAGTCAAAATATGTCTCGCTGTAACGTGATTTATTGATCCTTATTTACAGTTATTAGAAATAACAAAAAAGCTTAAAAAAATTGTTTTCAAATAAATTGAGTCATTTTCGATTAACATAATTACAACGATTAGAAAGTTACAAAAACAATGCAAAAACGAAGGTAAGAGTTAAAGTAAAAACAAAACCAATCCTATTTACAAACGGTCAAAAATTGGATCATTTTTGGTTAAGTTCAGTTACAGAGAGTCAAAGTTGTAAAGCAAATTGACAAGCATAAGGCGTAACTACGATAACGCGAAATTGAGAGAGAGAGAGAGAGAGAGAGAGAGAGAGAGAGAGAACGGTAACAAAACATATACACTATACGGATACACAAGCAAACAAACATCAAAACAAAAGACATATATTTAACAACACCAAACCCAAACAGTAACTATACAACGCCCAACTCAATTTCCTGAGGTGGGCCTTCTAGCCACGGCACTGAGGGGAAGTACCGACAAGCGGTTTCCCGAACAAGACTGAGATTGCTCTGCATGTAGTAATGATGCAGAAGCAACATCGGCGACATGACCCATTCAGGTACGTTCGCCGGGCGCTCAAAATTGTTCGGGTCTTGCCCGACGTCCGCCTCTGTGGCCCTTTCTGACAAACACTTATGCCTACAATAAATTAAAATAAAAACAGCAACGACGAAAATTACAATTACGGGGATGAAATAAAGAAGTACGTTATGAGACGCCATCGAAGTTAATTTGCTTGACAGTTTGCTTTTTGACTTTCTGTACCTGAACTTGTGGATTTCTTCTTTCTCTTTCTTTTTTCTTCTTCCTGTTCCTCTGCTCCTTTTGAGTCTTCCTGTTCTTTTTTCTTCTTTTTTTTTCTCTGCCTTTTTTATATGTTTATGTTTTGGATCGCACTGTAAGACAAAAACAAAAATAGAGTTTTTAGGGAAATAAATCATACCCTTTACATTCTATAGGAAAAAAACACATTTTTAATCCTAGAAAGTCAAATGCTGTCTGTTGCTTCGAGGGCCTTTGTTTTAACAAAGGCCTGCTTTAGATCACTTTCCGTCGACCTGGTGAAACTTTTTTGGAAATGGAAATTCAGCCGCTCAACGGTAAAGAGTTGAACAGGGTTTGTGTACAACACTTGCCTTGGTGCAACAAAGTACGAGAACATAAAAAAATATGAGATTTAGGAATCCTATAACGCAAAACGTATAACTAGCTCAATGTAGATTCGATTTCGAGACATCCTTAGAATCGGAAAATACCCAAGAGCCTCTATCAGGCCAACTCTCTGTATTTTCCAAGTTCTGCCCCCCCCCCGCCCCCCAAACACATACCTTTCCACTTAGTTTTCAGAACTAAAACATTAAGTCAGTAAAACAATTTTCATTAAGCCAATGCCCACCTTGACGCTTGATTACTCTTCCTGCTCTTCCTTTCTTCTGCTCTTACTGTTTTTTCTCCTTTTCCTGTTCTGCTCTTCGTGTTCTTCTACTTTTCCTGTTCTTTTCCTCTTCTGATCTACTTTGTGCTTTTCTTGTGGACAGCGCTAGTTTTCAGAAAGTACAACTGTAAGTCACTAAAACGATTTACATCAAGCCAGTGGCCACCTTGACGCTTGAAATTATATACGCCTTATATACGCAGGGCCTTAACGGCCTAATTACACTCACAGAATTTGTTGGCACGACTCGGATAAAAATAGTACGTGTATAAAACCGAAATGGTGTGGCAAGAATAATTTTTGCAGTGTAAATGACTGTGCCTTGCCCAATTTCACCCGTGCTCCGACCGTCTGAAAGAAAACCAAGAAAACTTTTAGGCACGGCATTTTGGCACTCGGATGGCACAGCCCTCTGCATTTATACGGCAAAATAGATTGAACGGCACAACCAACGTGTGCGTAAGGTTAATTCAGCATTCTTTGTGCTCCGAATCCGCCGAAGAGTTAGGGCATAGCCTTAACAGTTAAATTGATAACTTAAAAAACCTACCTAAAGCGATGTTTATACCTCGCTGCTTGCTTTTGAACGTTTACTGTTCTTTAAAAATTGGCACGTCTATGGTTAGCGCCATTTACTGAAGCATGTTCTTAATTTCAACTCAAGACGACATGGAAGTTACAGAGCGAATGTTTCCGAAAATCGTGGTTTTTTCTTTTAGTGATATTCTCAAATTATGCACGAATTGCTACCTTTTTATAAACAGGTTGTATCTTCACCTCTTCCTCTTGAACAATATTTGCTGAGGAAAGTTTATTTATTTATTTATCTATTTATTTTGCTTTGCCTGGGAGTTACGTGTATAAAAAACATTGAAGACAATTACAAAACCAGGCAGGGACACCACAACAGTAAGAACCAATTACTGTGGGCCCAAAGTGGAAATGTCTCTTTTTAGGTCAATTCTTTCTTTGGTCGAAAGTGCCCTAATTTTTGCAAGGGGCTTTCAATTTATTCAAAGAACAGTACCCTCAGTTTTCTTCACTTGTTTGTGCTTACTTTTCTTTGAACAAATGGGCCAAACAATGAAGCTGCACAAACAAAAACAATATGAATAACAGAGCCTAGAGCCTAGTTATACCAAACGACTGAATTGATTTTGGTGTCTTTGAATAAGGATTCCAACTCCGAGCTTTTAGGTCGGAGTTAACAGTCAAGTCTAACTAGTGAAGAAATGCCGAGCATGTTTCTAACCAAACATGGAATTACCCGCACACGCATAGCTGGTTACACTGTGAAGTTTCAAGGCATCAATATAGAGTCGTGTATGGCTTTATAATTTGCGTATTGTGACGAGACTACGAGCAAGCTCTTTCCTTTCCTATTTATGTTCTTTCTATAGAGGAAAACAAACCGCGAAATGTGAAAAGCGCGGTAGATCCATTTACCTTTCATTTGCATAATTTACTAGATTTCCTCCCATCGTTGGGATTTTAGGAAGAAAGAGCAACTGCTCGCAGTTTAACTTGTGGTAAGCATGGTATTAAACTGAAAATATGTTACTTACTTTCTGACTAGAAGCCGCAGTATGTTTCCCTTCAAGACACGAAGATGTTTGTAAGAGGAGAACGTTAGTGGGAGATATATCGGTTATATAACATCCATATCCTGTCACATAATCAACTAATCGCAGCTTCTTTGTTTGCCAAGGTGCTAAACAGAATATTCATTGGTTTTAACTGGTGTCAGGACCTCCTCCGGCCAGTCAAAAAAATTCATGCACAGCGAGTAGCCCAGAACAAAGGTTCTTGTATGTGGAAAAAATATTCCTGCAAGGGAAATGTTAACGAGAAAACAACCGTGCAACTCGAAAATTCCCCACCCACCCCCATAACTTTTGTAATGGTCTGTCCCTTATAGCCAGAATGTCTCGAATCAAAGTTCGGCTCTATTGCTTTCTATGCCACGTCAAAGTGTTTTCTTTATCGATCTTTAGCTATGCACGTGAAAATGGTACATGGCAGAAGAGGGAAATCTCCCAAGACACAGTCCATACTATGGTCGTCCTCTTCGGACCATAGACAGATTTTGTTTTTATCACTTATGTAGACGCCGTCCAGTAAGACCAAAGTGAAGTTCACGCTGACCCGGCATAGTCAATGGAACCCAATTGCAATCGAACTGCATATCAATCAAACTCAATCGAACTCAGAGTTCAAATGAATTTGGCAATCGAAAGAAATCGAACTCACACAAAAAATTGCACAATTGAACTCAATCGAACGTTAGATTTCCGAACTCTTGATTATTGTAAAACTGGTGTTGAAAATCAATAACAAGGTTTTGGAGGCTCGAGTTACTTCAGTATAATACGTGTTTTTCGTAACCGCACAATTCGTGGAGAAATGGCTTCAGATGCGCTGTGGGTTGTTAGCTTTAAATGCATAGCAAAAGGCTACCAAGATTGCCGCTTTGACGTGAAGGAGGGCGAAGAGTTCAAAGTTTTAAAGAAAATAGGCGAGAAAGGCTGTGCTTTTCGAGTTGTAAATGAACGCTGACAAGTCTGCACTTTTTCATGAAAGAAATACTTCAAGTTGTCGTCATTTTGCAATTGCAAGTTAAAATAACTTACAATGAAAACAGTCCAGAATACGGTAAAACACGGGAATAATGATGGCTTTGTTCTAATCTGTTCTTTTCACTGCCTTGGACAGTTTATTTTTGTTACTGAATTATCGTTAAATAAACGAGAAAAACGTGTTTTCGATGGGCTTGCCTTGTCACGGTAGGTTCACCAGAGCTTGCATACAGTAACCAAGCGGGCAGTCAGACCACATAACATGACCGTTGTCCAAGCGAATTTTTTCAACGAACACAAACAAACGTTGAAAAATATTTATTGCTACCGACCTCTCATCATTTCCGGCTACTAGCATATACTAGGGGCATTCGCGTCATGAGAGGGAGCTGTGTTCACAGGGTATATCTTTCACGGTCAGTGAAAAGGTTGTGCTGTTCCAGGTAGTGTATTACTGTTCCTTTTCGTAGTTCTAGCATTCTGAGAACATCCAACATACAACACATAAAATAAATCTCTTGAAAAAACCTAAAAATTCTATATGTAGAAAACTATAAACTATGTACATGTAAATTTCATTTAATGTTGTTGAATATACTCTTGCTTAAGGAGTGGTTATAAGTGGAGTAGACATGAAAAGAGATAACCTTAGCGTTGCCACGGAGTAAGCGGAGGTAAAAATGTGATTTGTTTACTCGCAAAAAAGCATAACCTTGGAGTCTAACAAACATTTATAGCCTGTTTCATGTAAAATATTGAAAATTGTTAGGTTAAAACGAAATATTTTATGTTCTGGAGAATAATAGTATCGACTGTTTATCAGTATCTCTTTCTTTTGGTTCTGAAAATGCTCATAAGAATTAACCTGTGAACAATCGGCTTCATAATTTACCACGTGCTAACTGCTAACATTATTATCGGCCAACTCGCTGAAGACAAAGTGAGTGAGACACAAGCTTTTTAACATTTTTTGGCGGTGAATTACTTCGAAGACTTGGGCTAATTCCTTTTGAGCTGTTACACTTTCAATGATAATGTAATAGTTTTCAATACATTGAAAGAATTAAAAATATCATTCAGTTTTCGTAGCAGATGAACTCGGAGAGGCCACTGCGTGACACTGGGATAATATGTCACGTACGGTGGAACTATCGGTTTGCAACTACTCGGGTTGTAAAAGCCTGTATACTGTTGTCGATAACTTTTTATTCGCTGGTGCTTTTACCGGTAGGAATAATACGATGCGCTCAGTGAGTCTGTTATTCAGGAAATTAGAATGTTACAATGGGCGGTGCTCTGTTGTCTCTTAAAAATGCTATTTAAAAAAGACCAACGATAGCTGTAGTGTCTCCAATGCCGATGAAAACGCTGTCCGATCAAATGCGTTTAAATCTAGTTTTAATTTCTTCGCGCCATCCCCATACTTTACCATAAGACATGATAAAAGTCCCCCGTCTATTAACTTCTGTTAGGGCAGTAGGGACGCATGCGTAACTGCACCCGGCATCATCGACCCTCTATCGCAAGATCCCACAAGGAAAATGTTGGCAGCTTCACTCATTATAAATAGGTTATAGATTCACTTATATAGACAGGGCTTACGGGTTAAGCTTCCAGGAAAATGCGCCGGTTCCCAGATATGAACACCGAAGCGTTCCTGGGGACGAGCAGTGGAATGTGCTTCGGCTTGTAAGCCCGGTATTTTCTTTTTTCTTTTTTTTTTGGGAGGGGGGAGGGGGGGGATTGTTTTGATTCGAGGACATTTTTTATTATTTTCTTGCTTTGCAATTGGAAAACGAAGTTTATCCCCTAATTTCGCATAATGAACTAGTCAGCGGTTGTAATTAACCCAAATACATGCCTAACATGACCTACCGGTCCCAGGAGCCCATGAACTTCTGGGGCCCGTTTCTCGAAAGTCCCGATAACTTTTCGGGCCTGGAAAGCTATTTTATATGCGCGATGTTTACATTAAAAAAATTTGTTGGTTTTAAAAGCTGAGCAATAAAATTCTAAGTTGATAAAACAAGTCGGGCTGATATGCGGCTAAAAACTATACCAACGTACAATATATTTTGGTTTTAAAATATAGCTCCGGGCCCGGAAACTATTTCAGGTGCAGAATGTTCCCGAAAATCTATACAATTTGTATTGATTTTGAAAGCTAAATTTTTATCTTTATAATTTCGTGAAGGATATCGCTAAGTTTGCGCCAATAATTACCATTAGCTGACAAATAAATGAGCTTGAAAAAATACTTACCGGGCCCTGAAAGTTAAATGGGCCCCTGGACCTATTAAAAATTAATATTGTCACTCAAAGTGAAGCATGGTGTCGACCCTCATTTTCCCTCTGCTGAGCCACCGATGCCCACAGTTTAGCTTGTCCTCACTAACTGATGAAATGGTTACAAAAACGGACGTGTTGGAAAGAAAATCTACAAGCAATAAAAAAGCAACAAGTTAAACCAAATAATTTCTTTTTGTTGGTAGTGCTGGGCACCCGAGATTGCATTCCTTCTTTATTGCAAACGTGGGACGTTAACTTGGCTTGCGTAATCGGAGTACTACCACAGAGTACCCCGCCCTCACCCACGAGAAGAAGAGAACATCTAGGGACTAGGCTGAACAGTTTATTTGTTTCACACATAATGATATCACACGCCCAATAGCACATGTGTTAAGTGAATTCTCTACATGATATCTAAATATTGCGAAGACGGCGGTTCCAAACCTCACTGCTTGGTGTAAAGGGTGTGGGGTTTGACCTTATTAGTAGATCACAACCTCTTCTTTATTGTACAAATAGCGGCGAGGTTAATGATCTCTTTTTGTCTTGCACTGCACCTAAGAAGTAAAAAAAAAAGCCCATATCGAATTTTTGACAGTTTTTATTTTCCACAGAATCACCCCAATTCTTTGGCCTTAGTATTTGATACAAATAACTAACGGTTTTTATAAACCTTGCAATGGAAAACAACGTTTCCCTGTATCTATTACTCTTTGCCACTTATTTGTAGTGGAGCCAGCGCGCTAGCGCGTCAGCGGAGCTCCATTGCTAAGGAAATTTGGTAACCTATCAAGCCAAGAAATTTTGGTAGTGACGTAATGGTCACATGACCATCCACCTGTACATCCGTACGTCCGTATGTCCATCCATCCGCAACATAGGGTTACCAATACACTTCATACACTGGATATAACACTGTGCTGAAACCCGTGTGTTTTTGGCGCGAAATCGCATGTTGACCTGCGTTGTAGCAAAACAAGCAAATACAACAAAAGTCAAAAACAAATTTGTTCATGGGAAAAAAAGTTCAAAAGAATACTCAGTTGCCTTTTTGATGGAAGGGGAAAAGTTCAACTTAGGCGAAAACAACTTAGGCGATAAAGTTCAGGCGAAAAGTTCAAATTTGCCTCGTCGGTTCTGTTCGAACTCGGTCGGCACACCGCTTGAGTTCGCAGCTTTTCGCAGTGGTTTCAACGCCAAATATAGCAGAGCTAGTGCTTTTTTTTACGGCGTTCCGAACATATTTTGCCAGGAAAAACACCAGCATTTTCATGCTGATAGGCAACTTGTCATGAAGAAACAAATAAGTATTAAAATTAACTTGAAAATGACAGTTAACGCTCATGGCCTAGTGGACTTATCTCCAGCTTCTCACGCCGACGAGCCGGGTTCGGCTCTCGGTGAGGGCAGGAAATTATTCTTCTTTTTTTTTTTATTTAACGACTTGAATGAGAGTATTTTCACAAATTTATAACTATTTATAACTGCCAGCAAAAAAAATATATATTAAAATCGAATGATGTGTGGAGAGGCTTGGCTAAATCTATATATTATTCATTTCCATCATGATGTCATTCTATGCGTGAAATGTTAGTGTGGACACTAAGCGGAAAAGGGCAACCGTACGTTTTATCTCGTGCTCGAAATTTTCAGTGCTGCTTGTACGTCTTGAAGACTCTAAAGTCGTTACCGTCTTCTACAAGATTGCGAAAAAGTCGTTTTTTCTCTACTGATTTAAGCGCAAATTGGCTCCAACAGGATAGCGCGGTGCTTATAAGTCAAAGCAAGATGATCGAAGGATGAGGTTCGAAACTCAGACCCATCTTCTATAATCAACATGTTTTTACATCTCCAGAATATTTCCCCGGGTTAATTGTTGTCCCGTTAGCTCAACTGAGGTTACGAGAGTAGTTATAGGGTTGGGGGTACCAGAGCATTTTTGTAAAAAATTCTCTGTTACCTACCAACTCAATAACTACATTCCATCTGATGGCAATCATTTTATGGAAATCTATATACTTTTTATTATTATGGTACAAATGCATTTTCCATTGCGTGACAGGAAGTCTTAAGATTCTCGGAAAACAGGAAGTCTTAAAAACCACAGGGACTTTCCCGAGGAAATGAGTCATCAGATTGCTTTTGTGATACTTGTGAGATTTAGACCAACACAGCTGTGTCGTGACGTCATCACTAATAGCTATTGTGTCAATGTCATGAGACGATCGTATGATATCTCTCGACCAATGAAAATTGACAATCTCTTGGTAAATAAGATAAGGGAAATTCACTGAACATATCATTACGAGTCGTTCAGTTAAAGCAATGGCTGAAAGTGAATCCGGTATATCTAATTTGATGGAGGACATGGATTTAGAGGATATGGATACTGGCTATGAACAGGATTTTGACGTCGAAATAATCGATGGATTTCATCATCAATACATGGCTTACATGAACGATAAGGTGAGATCATTCGCTCAGTATTGGACGCAAATGTATTCAGACTGTTGTTTACAACGTGACTATGCGATGGAATTACTGAACGATAACAACCCTGAAAAAGCCAAAGTTGTTCTTCGCAGTTTTCCAAAGACAGAAAAAGCGCCAAATGTTCCACAACTGTTGTTCGAGACTGAAGAAACAAAACGGAAGAAGATAAAACGTTCAGCGGCTAAGGTTGAATCTGATGGCTGGTCACTTGTACGGGAAATGAAAGATAATTACATCAGTGGACAAATGTTGCACTTTGATGTCCCCAATGTCTTTCCAGAAGGTGAAGTGAGCCTTATCGACTATGAGAAGCATTTGAAACAATGTTATGATTCTTTCAAAACGATTGACAATTATGTAGTTAAAAATGCTTTCTTGTATGGTAAGTGGCTAAGTCAAACTTTCGACAAGTTTCAAGAAGAAAAGGCAAAACAACTAGTAAGTGGTAACTTTGACGACTGGGTCAATTCACGGTGTAAGGTTAAACAAACACGTGCACGACAACTCAGAAAGTTTTATAAGCAATTATCGCCATACAAAACAATTTGTAGATACACACTGCCTTTAAAATGGTTTTTGGTTATGGGTGATACTATTAGGAAGTTTTTTGAAGAACACGGAGAGGTCGCAATACCATGGACCCATCAAATAGATTGCTTTTGTGATACCTGTAAGATTTAGACCGACACAGCTGTGTCGTGACGACATGTTGTAGTATCATGAAAATAACGAGTCATATGATAGTATAGAATGATATGTTTAAGAAAGAATGATAAGTTTAAGAAAAGATGATTTTTATTTTTGAATTGCATAATGTCCGTAAGCTTGACTTTTGATTCCGTCGTTTGATGTATATCTTTTGTCGTCGAAACAGCTGAGTGACACTTTGTTTATTTCATAACTTCCAAGTTGATGTTCACTGCTTCGAATAGTTTTCATAGTGTGATGTATTTGTTTTCTAATAAAACAGATTTGTAAGCTTCATGTTTGATGTCGTTCTTTATTATATTTTTCTTTATTCCTTTGGCTGTTTTTCCACCTTTATGATTGTCTTTTACATATGAATACATTTTTGATCGCAAACCGACGAATTCTGTGATTGGTATTCCAGCTGCTTCGTCCTTGAATTTACCAATAACCTTTTTATTTTTCTTATCGAAATACGGTGAGTTTTCTGGATAGTCACTGTTATCAAATCGATCTTTGTCATTCCAAAAGTCTTTGTAAACATCTTTAGCTTCAATCTCATATGTTAGACTGTCTGTGTCAGTGAAAAGCAGCTTGGCCTTGTCTCCATACTTGCTTTTGATGTAGTTATAATGAAAATCGTACATTAATGTCTTGCTTAGATCGAGGATGCACATACCCACATATGCCGGCCTGTTTAGGGTTAATGTTTCCTTGATTTTATGTACAGCAACTAGATTTTCGTTGAAGATTTTACTGCTCACATAAGTTGGTTTGGATGTCATTTTTAATAGTTTCTTTTCATCTGTTATAAGTCTAACATCTACACGTTTACGGATATTTTCCATTGTTTTACCGAACACGCTATTGTTCATGAGTTTGAAGAAGTCTTTTTCGAATGAGTTTTTTGCTACAGTCCTCTTTTGGGTGTTGAAGTCAATGTACTGTTTGAGCCATGGGGACTGATTGAATTCCAATACTCTGTGTACTTTTTTTACTTTCAATCCGAGATCAATGTACAACTGTAGATTTCTATAGTGTAGGACGTATTTCTCTTTGTTGCATAATGTAGGGATTAGTTTGTGAACTAGACCTGTGGAAATATTGAACTTGTTTTGTATCTTCTTGCAATAATCGGATAACATGCTGCTTTCGGTTACTTTCACTTTTTCTGGACCTAGAGGATAGTCATTATGTATATCATGTAGTTCTTCAGGATATTCTAGATCGACTTCTAGTATCAATCCTTTCTTGCTGTCATCTTCATAATCAGCTAAGTTTAATTTACTGATTTTTTAATCTTTCATCCACTTGAAACCACCTGTTGGTAAATACTGACTCATAGCCCAACCGTAAAGGTTGTTAGCATCAAGATACGTACTATACTTTGATGGTGCCTTCTCGTCGTATTCTTTCATGTATTTGTTGTTTGCTTTACCATGTCGATTAGCTATATAACTGATACCTCCTCTCATTCCTTTTTCGATGAATTGAAACATGTCTATGTCTGTCATTAGTTCTAGTTGAATATCAGTCACCTTCAGCATAGTATCCCATGACAAACCTGGACTTGTGAAATAGTGGCATGGGTCCAGTTTGTAATACTGAAGACAAGTCTTACGGAAGTTCTCAAACACATCAGCTAATAGAAGAATGTCAGATCTTAGATACAAATTATGGTATTCACCCATATTTTTTAATTTGAATGTTTTCCACACGTTTTGAGCATGTTGATAATTTCCATCTGTGATATGTTCATTGTTCAATGTGCTGTAAAATTCTTCTTTTGTTGGTAATTCCGTGTTTTATTGAATTTATCAAAACTGTCCATGTAGTCATAAGGGTATATTCCTTTTTTGGCCATCAAATCAAGCTTTTCACCTTCGAACTGTTCAGATGTATATTTGAAAGCTTCTGTAGGTAAGTTGCTGACTAATTTATCCAAACTTGAGCTCATGAATTGGAAACTATCGATGAATGTTAGATGATTACCAAGCATGAATGCCATGTATTTTTCCATGTTGTTGGGAATAGCGTTGATATTCATCTGTGTTTCTTCTCCTTTTTTATTTATGTAAGTATGCTCTTTTGCTATTTCACCAATCTGCTGCATAATGAAATGAGTCATATCCTCTAAGGTTGTGAAAGATCACAGGAATTTTGATATTTTCTTGTTCAATTTTTAGTTTTAGATTGCATTCTTGGTGAGCTGAGCCTCTATATTTTCCTGTTATATGACAATGATCTCTGACACGTATGAAACGTTTTTTCATTGTTTTTTTACAATACTTAACCTCCTCCAACATAGCTTCCATGAATTGATGAACAGCATTTTCACCTCTATATATCTGCTCTTTTTTGGTATATTTATCGTCATAACAACAAACCACTTTATACCCATAACCACAGTCTTTATGCTTTTGATAGGCTTCAGTGTATGATTTACCATCACTAGGCATGCATCCTTGCACTTTCTCTGTTATGGCTTCAAAGTCGGCATATATAACAAACGGTACAGCTTGTTGTTTTTGAAAGTTATTAAATTTTGCTATGTTATTGTTTTTATCAGGCATTTTTACGGCTTGTTCACCATTTACTTGAATGCAGTTGTCTTTATGCTTAATCAATATTCTTTCCGAACTGAAACATTGTAGACAATACATGCAAAAGTGTTTTCTCTCCTTATGCTTCGTTTGATTGTACATGAACTTGTTGAAATCTTTAATTGAAACATAATGGTGTATGAAAGTTTTTTTCAAATAAGAGTTATTTTCTTCCTCATCTTCATCTTCAAATGGGTCATTTCGTTTACTGAATGTTTGTAACACTAACCCAGCACTCAAATCTTCATTTGATGGTTTTCCTATAACCAACTCTTCACCCTCTCCAGTTATTAACAATAGGTTCATTTGATCTTCAAATTTTTCTTTTGATACATAGATAGGATACGTCTGTTTCTCTTCATATCCGAAAACGTTGATATTGATGCTGTTTTGCTTCTCGATTTTGTTATACTGTTTGATATTGACAGGAAAATCAATTCCATTATAATCTAACATTTCTATGTATTGTTTGTCGGTTTTTTTGATTCTATGAGGATACTTTTGTTGTGGGTTTAAATGTCTGATGTGACACCATCTGAAGCATTCATTATCCTTATTTTTCATGTTTATGAGACCTTTTGCACTGTTTCGTAGTTCTTGCGGGAGTGAATGTAGGACGATCCTTTAAGAGGTTTGTATTTTACAATATTAAGGTAATGGCTGTCAACTGATTTAATCGTCCAACCAGATCCCTCCGATATCCATTGTGCTACCTTATTTAGTATCTGTTGTTTAGACAATTGTAACGAGTCATTGATTTCTGTTTGGTTGATTATTGTTTGAGCTAAACTGTTGAAATATGCTAATTTATGTACTATTTCATCACCGGACGGTTTTTTGAAAGTGACCTTTAGTGTTTGAACATATTTCAAGCCTTTCATTTCATCCGATTGTTTCTTGATGTGAAATTCAATAGCTTTACTTGTGTCTGTGAGTTGTTTTAATGGGTCTTTATTATTTTTTATACTTATTTCGTATGATTTAGTGTAGCCCTTTAAAGCATTTTTGGTTTGTTCTATATTGGTTCTAGGTGTTGGAACTGGTGGTCTTCATGCTGGAACTGGTTTGTAGGTTCTTGATGCTGGAACTGGTTTGTAGGTTCTTGATGCTGGAATGGGTTTGTAATTATCCCTAAACTCTGGAGGTGGTGGAATTATGTTGTTTTCATAGAACAGTTTTCAATTTAGTGTCGTAAAACCAAAACCAAAGTAATTACAGAGGAATTACAGAACCAATCACGAACACAAGTAAAAACAATTCTAGCCAACCGTGAAGCAAAGTAATTCACGAGTGGTTTTGATGCGTTTAGAAACCAATCACGAGTAAAACAAAGACCAAAACGTGACTAGCTAGCCAATCAAAATTGTGTTTCATGTGATGCTGTGTCGTCATTGAATAAGTAGCCAATGAGGAGTGGTGTCTCATCAACGCATGACGTCAGACATCGACTGAGCTTGGAGAGAACTTGTAATCGACAGCCATATTTCTTGTCGATTGTACACTGCGAGTTGTTGAGAACTTTTAGCACTGTATTTTGGTGAAAATGGCAAAGGAATAAACGCTTACGGAAGAAAGGATGTTGTGGTGCAATCATTTTGTTCTGGGAGCCAAATTCGGGAATATGTATGTTTTTCCCCCGTTTCTTCGCTGTACGATCTCGCGTTAATTTTGTGCGCTTGTCGTTTACAACCAAACCATTCAGCTTCACAGTTCAGATGTATGGTAACACCTTAACAGAACTCGCTTTTTTTCGATTGGTAGTGACTGGAAAGTTGTTGTTACTGTACGGTGCCTTTTTTTCCTTTGCTTATTTAAAAAAGGCAGAGTTGTGCCCGCCGCAACTCGTGTTCAATATTTCTACGTTTGTGCTCAATCCTAATTCGAACTTTTTTAAGATTAACCGATTAACTGTCTCCTGTAGCAGTGCAGCCATATCGATAGACACTGTAAAAAAACAGAGCCTGGTTTTTTTGGTTACGTTGAAGATCTAGAAATTAGAAATGAGATGCTGGATTCGAAATTCCAATGTAGAGACTATTTGCAGAGGCCATGGAGAGGTTCCAGCGAACGGCGGTATTTTGGCGCGAAAAAGATTGTGTAGCCGTCGCTACGAACGGGTCACCTAGTGGGAAATCTGCGAATGCTGTTTTTATTTTTTGCTCTTTCGTGTGTGTGGGCGCTTTATTTAGCTGAACATGGCAGGTCCACATTTTTGTAATTTTTGCAAAAATCATGGAATATTGACGAGGGTGTCACACGCTCACCGTCTTAATTGCCCTTGGCGAGAGTGCGTGTGTGACCCTTGCACTCACACTAGACAGCGAAATTTTTATGGACGCACCTTAAGGGGCCCAAGTGCAACATCAACATCAACATCCACTTGTGCAACAACATGTACAGCAGATGCGGGAAGTACCAGTCTTGCGCTTGGAGATGTTGCGGCAGCCAGCGTTATCGCGGTTGCAAATTCGGCTGCAGGCAACAGTGTTACCTCGGCTGCAGCTGCCAGAGCTGGTAAGTACCGGTAAAACATTGAATGTAAAAGTACTTTATTTTCATTTTTCTTTCAATACGCAATACCGTTCAAAAAAGTGTCTGTTAAGTGAGGAGGAAAGTAACACTTTTCAAATTTTTATAATTTTAAAAGATAGGCAGTCAAGTAAAATGTTTGTTTCAACTTTGTTTAGCTTGCAGTCGAGTACAAAAATTGTCTGTTGTTTTACACTGTTTCAAAGCAAATGCGTCCCTGTGTTGCCAATATTTTAACGTTTTGGTGAAAAATGTATGTACATAAAATGTGGGTGTTATTGCCTTGAGTAATGTTTTAATCAAGTTTCCTTTTAAAGTACATCGTGTTTTGATATGCCGCTTTCTTTTTGTCCATATTGCACTGGAGGATTCGTTGTTTGTTTTTTGGTGTCATGAGTTCATACAATGTCACATGAATAGTTTAAGGCACAAAACAGCACACTTTGTTTGTAAACATGGCCTATGGAATATGACCCCTTTTTTAGTTCATACTTAGTAGCCAATTTTAAACATTTTGAACATATTGCATTTCCCAATGGGGCATATTTTTTATGTTTGCAGCAAAGTCAAAACGCTTACGTGATGAGGCCAAGACAGAGGAAATGAACCGTTTTGTCAACCGTTATTTTGCCAATCTGTCAGAGAAAGAGAAGAAGCTGCCTTTTATCACAAATCATGCACGAGCATTAAAGGCATTCTCAGAACAGAGTGTAAGTGATGCTCATAGAAGCACTGTACACCATAAGCTTTAAATAAGGTAGCTGTCTACAAGAATAACAAATTGACATCAGTTTTTTATGCATCTGTCCTCTTATTGATGATAAATTTCGTCATCACATTGTCAAAGTGTCGTACCCTTTTTACGACCTAGTTCTTCCAATTTTTCACCAATATTTTTATCGTATTTATTAATATCAAGCTCATTTTTCAGCGAAGCCTCTAGTACTTGACTGGGAGGATATAATTCGTATTCGATTAACTTTTTTATTTCATGTAATTCAAAACCCTTATCAAGATCAGACTTATATTCAGTTTTCGACTTTTCTGGTTCATAATCATCATCAACATCAGAACCATCAATTGTTTTTACATCATCATCACCATATCCATCATAACCAATTTCAAACGCTGGAACTTCAGAGCCTTCGTATTTAATATTTTCAAAGATTCTAGTTTGGTTTTTTGAAGTTGTTTAAGTAGTTCGTCCTGTTTCTCATCAATGGTTTGTTTAACCTCTTCTTGAGCTGTTACAATTGGTTTGAATGCTTCTGATAAATCTTCTTGCACATCTTGTCTTCTATGTTCAATTTGTTTCAGAGTGTTTCGAACATTACTGACTTGTTTACCGGCTTTAATTTTAGCCTCCGAGATACTCTTCATTCTATTTATGTCCATAATATATATTGTTTAGATAAAGTTATCTCAAGTTATCTTAAGTTATCTCAAAAAATATCTAACATATGTATGGAAATCCCTAATTACGATAGCAAGAGTAACAAAACGAACAGTTACAAACAATTGTATCAATATATGTCTAATGATACATTCCGCATGTTGATCTGCGGCAATTCAGGATCGGGTAAAACTAACTTAAATTTATCATATGTTGATGAAGCCATTAGTTTATTATGACCAGATCCATTTGTATGCGAAAAATCTCGAACAGGACAAATACCAGGATATGATGAATAAATTCAATGAAATCAGTCAATCTGTCCGTTATAATGTACTGGTCTGTAGCAATAATGAAATAGAACCAGTTGAAAATATAGAAGATGATGCACAAAAGATAGTTATTTTCGATGACTTTGTATGTGAAAAGAATCAAAAACCACTAATTGATTATTTCATTAGAGGTAGGCATAAAAATTGTTCTGTCATATACCTCTCACAGAGTTTCTACGGAACACCTTAAGATATCAGATTGAACTGCAGTCATTTTTGTGTTTACGATTTCCCAAGCAGTAATGAACGGAATTTAATATCCAGAGAATTGGGTGTTAGGTAAGGAAGATTATATCAAAGCAACCAAAAAACCGTATTCATTTCTATATGTAGACAAACCAAAGAAGCTAATAAAGAGGAACTTTTTTGGAAAGTTTCAATAATATAATCAATTAGTATAAATGGGAATTTTTAATGAACAATCTGCATCAACCAGTACTTCATCTGGTTCAAGGGGTCTGCCTGGACCACCCGGACCTCCTGGTGAACCGGGTAATGGATTTAATTTAGATGCTAATGGTAATTATAATATACAAATCCGTCTGTTCATTCCAAATTTAAAAAACAATGACAGTTTCAATAACCGGAAAAAGTCAAGCATTGTTGTTACATCGATTGACCAAACAATTGAAGGGAAAAAGATTTTCAGTGATATTGAAGTACCTCAACCTGTTAGAGACAATCAAGCTTGTAACAAAAAATATGTCGATGATAAGATACAATCAGGATCATCACAATCATCGGATAGTTCTATTTTTGTCAAAAAAACAGGCGATACAATGTCAGGAGATTTAATTTTACAAAGAAAATACAGTTATCCAATTCCTGGTAATCTCAATAAGGTTATCAGTTATGAAAATACACGAGAGATTTTTTTATCAAGGAAGGAAACGGCTAAAATGGAGGTGGATTTGGATATGAACAACAATTTGATTCAAAATGTAAAGGAACCTGTAAATTCAGTCCATGGAGCCAATAAGAAGTATGTTGACGATCAGCTCGTAAAAAAATTAGATAAGGACACTACTATCGATATGAAAGATAATGCGATCACCAATGTCAAATTTCCAGTAAACCAAAAAGACGTTGCTACTGTAGAGTATATCACTCAGAGAATCACTAACTCGCAAAAAATTTTCTCAAAATTGATGGCACTAACAGTATGACTGGAGATCTGAATTTAAATAACAAAAAATTATTAACTTACAAACCGATTACAAAGATTCGAAATCCGCAGTTAATGTTGATTTTATGCAAAATGAAATAACATCTATGAGAGATCTTGTCAGTCAAAAAATTCATGAATCTCATATCATTAGCTCGGGACAAAAAAGGGACGCCTTCAGATACTTGATGGAAGACACTGATGAATCTTCGAGTGAAAACAATATAGAGGTTTTGGGTATCAACGATTTTCCCAATTCTCCACATCAAATTAGTAAAAAAGCTTACCAACTTAAACTCTTGTTTGAAAAAGGCTCGCCCAACCAGTACCGGTCACGCCTCGGTTGTAACCTATATAAACTTCCGGTTGGTTACTATACTATGGTTGTAGAATGGTTTCCACCGGAAATGAATGAGATAAGTGTTACAGTGCAAGCTACGACGATTTCAATTTCTAATTATGCAACAAAAACATTCGAAAAGTACACCAAAACAGTCATCAATTTTCACAGATGGGGTAGCTCACCCCCGCAATACATATATCTTGATCTGCACGGTACAGTCAGTAATCCATCATTTTTAACAATTGGTCATCTAATTGTTTATGGTGTAAAAGAAACAATTTCAAACGTTGATCCAAGTGTCTATGACACAGCTTTTGTTATTGAAAATGGACAAATGGTAATGCAAACAAATTTGTCTTTAAACGGACATCGTTTGTGTTGTTCCGTTCATTACATAAATGGGATTTTGAATACAAAAAATGGGAACACATTTTTATTAAATGGTTGTGACAAAATAATCATTCTAAATCATAGCCACATATTAACTATAACTGCTCTATTTCAAAGTCAAAAGACGATATACGCCTATTTCTTTAAAAGTAAAACACAGTGACCATTTAACTCACTCAATCACTTACACTTCAACCAAAGCAACTCGATTACAGACAATAAGTATTAATTTAGTACTGGCTTTTGGTAATATGGGTGTAGAACTGGCTTCGGTTATAAAAAATGTGGAACTGTTACTATTGATTGAATACACATGAAAAGTTGAATTACATAAAGCTATAACAGAATTCAGGAACGAGCACATCAAAAATCGCATACAGAGAAAATACCTCACCATTCCAAAAACAATAAATAAATAGTTGAAATTGTTTGACAATACGGACGTTGGTGATGGTGTTGTCGAATTGAAAAATGTGATTGTGCTTAATGTATGGATAAAGAGATGGGATAGATATCATCACTCTAAGAGTGCCTTATTGGAGAAGAATTTTAACAATACCATTGAATTTTTTTTACAGCAGTGACATGACCGGTTATTACACATATTTCAGTACAGTTCCAAGTAATTGGGATATGAGTTGTATCATTGAATGGTTACGTATCCCTCAACCAATCTCAGTTGATAGTGAAATTCCCTCAAAGCCTGAGAGTAATGAATAATCTAACATAATAATATATATGAAAACAGCAACTTTAATCATCGAAATCATCGATAGTATCGAGAAATTGGTTCAAAACATCAGAAAATTATACTATAGTATTAAATTATCATTCAAGAAGAAAAAATGTAACCGCATAATATATGACAAAAAATATTTTCAATTGGAATCATATATCAAGTGATTTGACTGAAGATCAGATAGAAGAACTAAAATCGTATTACATAACATATCATCGGAAGTGTTGGGCTTATAAACAAGCTGCAAAACGTTTCAAAAAGTGGAAATTACTTGGCGATTCATTGTCAATCATTTTCGCAACGGGCGGAATTGCATCTGCAATAGCGACATCTGACATATCTCTTGTTGCTATCTCAACAGCCTCAGTAATTATTCAGAGTTGGATGAAACACAAAGATCTTGATCTCAAAATACAAAATTGTATACACGCCTACCAAAGTTACCAGCATTTGTTAAACACAATCAAAGATACCATGAGAGGTGGCGATTTTCAACCACATTCTCTACACATAATAATGAACAACGTAGATAATTATGTTACATACAATAGTCCCACAGTTGACAAATTCCTAGAAAAATATGACAAATATTTCACTCATCAATGATCTCTTTCATTCTATCACCAATAAGTGATATAATTAGATTCCAATATCTTTCATATGAAGCCAATGTTTTTTTCGATTTACTGATTGGAATATCAAATGGTAAATTCATCATACTTAACACTTCACGTAAAATGAAATTGATGTTAATCATTCTTTTCCGGTTTCCATTCACTTGGGGAAGAATCTTACCTATTTCTACAAATACTCTATCAATCTTACATTTTTGATGGTATGATATTTCTATATTATATTGTTGTTCAATATCTAGAATCGTATTATTTATATGATACTCACGATGGTAAATAGATTTCCTCTTCAGTTTATGTCTGTTCTCATAAAAATTGACATACTCTACTGATGATTTATATCCTTGAACAATACCACAACTTAGACATGCTAACATCCCATCGTCGTTAATAATATACTGATTATCACAGCATGAATAATATTTCACTAAACGATCTTGTGGTTTTTCATTATAATCTTTCAATTGTTGGTCACAGAAAGGACAAACAATGTCTCCTGATTCTTTCAATTCATAATGTAATTCCTGATTACAATTCATTCTATACTATTATATGAGATATTTTTATATTACAAATAACGCGGAACAAGTACATGTCTTCCTGTTTTTCCGATGAAGTAACCCAATGGCACAACTACTGAAATCATGCCAAAACTACGACGCATAGGAGTTGAAGTGTTCAATTGAAAAAATGAAAAAATATATAGATTTCCATAAAATAACGGCCATCAGATGGTATGTAGTTATTGAGTTGGTAGGTAACAGAGAATTTTTTACAAAAATGCTCTGGTACCCCCAACTCTATGACTACTTACGAGGAGCTCGTATGAGAAATACACTCTTTTTTTATAAGAATGCGAAAGATTTGGCTGAGCCTGAGGATGTTCTTATTTTAGCCCATACATTTTCTTAAATTTTGGTGCAAATCTCAGCCTCAACGTTCTTATAAAAAAGGTTCTTATAAAAAAGAGTGTGTATTTTATCTGGTTCGATACCCAAACCCTACAGAAAATTTAATCCTTTTTTTTTTAATAGCCGCTTTACGAAAGATTTAATCCTCTCAGAACAACAACGTCCGCTCGCTTAATGTATATTGTAAATTTTAAATTATTTTAAGTAGTAGAGTGTCCCCAATTAGCTGTCACAAGCTAAATACCCACTCTGACGCTTTAATAGTTATTCATTCATTCATTCGTTAGGTGAATCCGTTTTGTGCCAGTGATATAAACCAGCAACCTTTTAAGGGTCAAAACAGGAACATGTCATTTACTGTGAGCAAACTTGCGTGATATCCATATCCATATCCATGGGGAAGGGGACTACAATAGTTTCTGTTTTCCCAAAGAAGCCGACAGATATTTTTTTTTGTTTCCCTAACTCCCTGCGGTCGATCTGGCACTCCGCGCTTACCCTCAAGTGTGGTCACTTTGCTCGCACGCTCGCATATTAAACTGTATAAAGCTTAGCGGCTCTTGTTATCGAAAGGAAATCTATCAACAAAAGAGAGTGCAAGTTGTTAAAGAATGATAATCGCATTAATCAAGAAATCAATTGTAAGCTATTGTGTCGACATTAAACAGGCACTCACAACATTGTCCGACTCATATTCTTCTGATGGACGTGATGGTGAAGGTCTATTATCGCAAACTCAAGAAAGAATTTAGTTCATTTAACGCGTTTAAGGACTACCTGGCAAATTGGTCAAGAGCACGGAGCTCTGGCTGGCGTAGCAGTCCAGTGCAAAAGGCTAAATAATCATCGACCTTTATGGTTATGGAAAACAGTTGCCAAGCCGAATAAACAACAAATTATAGAGTGAGTTTTTCCACTCTGAAAGTAAGGTCGAACGTGCTGAACTGTGCAAAAATTAAAAATAAAAGTATGGGAATTGAAAGCTAAGAGTACTGAAGCAATAATTTAGCAGCGTTCCAGACTAGGCACCAACAGAAGACTGAATGATCTTTTTTTTAATTCGATTATTTTCTCTATCACCTATCAGCACTCTAAAAGGCCGGAATGTCTGCTCTTTGTCAGGGATCACTTTATGTGAGATCTTCGAAAGCTGGCAAATAAGTTTTACTGGCTGACAAAAAAAAACAACGGCTGCAGCTAGCTTAGGTTATTCCCTCTTTTCATTACACGGTGCAGCTGTACTCTGTTTTAGGAATGCTGACAACTGAGCGCTTCACTTGTAAAACGAAATAAAAAAAACGATTTAGCACGTTTTCAAACAAAGGAACTGTGATTAGGAACTGTCACAGGAAATGTGTCACCATTCCAAGTTTTGTCACTACTCTGTAACAAAAGGACGTCCAGTTGCTTCGTTACCTTGCGTGGGGTTTCACCACCAGGAGAAACAAGTAAGTGATATCCTATTCTTCTCATAGAAAAACCGTAACTAAGCGCCATCACAAGTTTCCAACCCACTTGAATCTAACCCTGCTCGTGAGGGTTATGCGACTGAGCTAACTTGTGTTTGCTTTGGGCGATATTAACGTTTTACATAACGCTGGCGCAAGTTCTTCACTGTTTGGTCACCCGTTATTAGTGAAATGCAACTTGAAAGACTGCATTGCAGTGGCATTTTGAAACTTGCGTCTGCTTATAAGTCTAGCTAAGTCTGTCGGAAGTCAGTTTACAACAGAAGTCTGAGTACACTACGTAGTTGACAGTTAGAAGTTAACGTTGTCTTCACCGCTTATGGCATTTCCCATTCAATATTATCTGTAAAGAACATGAAAGAGAAAAAAAAATCACATGCATCGACCCAAAAGAGGTCGCGGTAGCTTACGAGTGGTTCCAACAACTGTAATTTGACAGGGAAAATGTTTGGAAAAGTGGTCATTTATGGGAGTTTTGTTGGCAGAAACTACAACGCGAAAATGTACCGGCAGGACCTCCTGTCGAAGAAATGAAAATCAACGTGAGATATATCCTCCCCCACGGTCGTTTTTATGGGTCTCTTGTCACTCCCTAAGATCGACTTCGGGTAACTGTATATTTTTGGTGGCTTATCTTTAGGGTACGAGAACGAAAGGGATGCGAATCTGACTTTCGGAAGATACTGCCTATAAAATTTTAGCCCAATTGCAAATGAGCTTTAGGTTCTCTTAATGTACTGTGATGGTGGGCAAAAATCTTGTTTGAGCTCCTAATTGAAGGTAAACCAATTCGAGAGTATCCAAAGGAATGTTTTCGTTCGTATATTCAGTGAATATGTAAGTATAAGAAATGCAAGATGAGCCTGTAAAACACTATCTACATAAGAGTTCCTTGTATTGTAAAAAGGAAGAGTGATCCTCCTCAATGCTAGAATTTAAAACTAGCAATTACTGATTGTTTTCGTGCTAGTGGTTACTGAATTATAAGTAAACGAGTATAAGTTGACGATCTTTAAATAGGTAATTGCTAGATTGTAAATAATGGAGCTGAGAGAAAACCACAATAAAAAAAATGAAAAATAATAAACGTTTTCATTATAATTTGTGTTTAGATTTGCTTTTTATCAATTGGACACATTTGTACGCAATAACAAAGAGAAGGAAGCTAAACATTGACATCAACTTGAAAAGAACAAATCCACCATAAGCTGTCAATATTGCTAAAACATGTACATGGCTTTGTTTAAATCGTTTATTTGTCAGTAAGGAATGCCAGGGGTGATCAGATTCAGCTACCTTTTGAAAATGTTAGCTCCTGCTGACCTGAATTGTGGTTTTTCTATGTTGTTCCAGGCTAGTTCCCTAGCCAAAGATTGTCCATCAGACACAGTTCTTATTTTCTTTTTTCTTTCGATTTCTTTCAACATTGATCGATAGGTATTGGAAGAATATAAGCTAAACACTTATTTCCCTCGAATCTGGCGAACATAAGTTGAAGCAGCTCAAATGAATTTTTTTCATTTTTAACAACGTCAGTTGCCAATTTCTGGAAAACACTCAGATTTTTGTTAAAATCAGTACATAGAAAGACAGCTATATGAACTACAAGTACCTTGAACCGTTCTGAATAATAACCTCCAGAATGCAAGAAAATCGACTATATGCAAAAATAACAATGACATCATTGCATTGCTGTGGTAACCCTGATTGCAATAAAACTGACTTCAGCTGAGACTTAAATCTATTGTTAGAAAAGAATTGGTAGTTGCTCGCCCTTTTTTATTTCTTACGGTGTAATTCCCGTTCAAACGTGGGAGGTATCACCACCAAGAAATCCAATCGAGCCACCTTAATTAAGCATAATGATAAACATTGGCAGCTTAAGGGGGAATTAAAGGGGTTAAAAGAATCTATCCTGTCTCGAATCCTCGTTATATCAAAACATTTAAACGTGGCCCAAATTTACATTGACGACAAAGGATACATCATAGAGAACCATGGAAAGGAAGTAGTCAAGGTAGTGGAGTCCCTCCAACAAATCGAAACAAGATACCAGAGCATAGTGAATAAAAAAGTTGCACAAGCCATTGTGTTAGTGCTGATTATGCATTTTATACGTTAGTTTTCTTTTGTATATAATTTTGGGTTAAAATCTTTAAATTTTTGCGTGGTTTTACCTTTAAAATTATTTATGTTAATATTTTCTGTCACCAATTCGTTTATAAGTTTCGTTAGTTTTTACATAAGTTAGTTGTCAGTTTTATATTGTCTTTTAGACCAAGTTTTCTTTTTCTGCTTGCCCATTTCAGTTACAATGTTAAGCGATATCACTGATAAGGTGCATTGTATTACTTTAATTTTTGTTCCTTCCTTAGTTTTCGTATTTTGTTACTTTTGTATGTTGTCATTTCTTGCCTTTCTATTTATCTTTCTCCCAGAAGATGAGTCAGATCATGTAACTTATCAGTGATCCCAGAACAACAAACGTAGAGTGCTCAGTTTTGGTTTCGTGGCTACACATTGGAAGCAAGTACAAAACTGTACTGCAGTATCTTGACATTGAACAAGGCAGGGACACCTTCGAAGCCATCTTGTTGAAAATAACGAGTATCAGCTTCATGAAAATTTTGGCATCAGTTCAAGATATAAAAAAGTTTTAAGCGCACAAAAGATCTTTTAACCTGAAACGTATAGTTCTCTGAAGAGCTGAAAAGTGAAATAGAAGTGATGGGCTCAATGACAGAAGGAGCAAAAAGCAGAAAACGTAAACAATTACTTCAAAACATGAACTTGAAAAGCTTCACCATGTGTTTAAGGAAGAGGACGAAAACTTAAAAGTGAAGAATTCCTGGATCTTGCCGGAATCTTGGAGTTTGCTCTTTAGGAGCGAGATTGTGTTGGCCAGACAGGGGGGAGGTTTGGAAAGCTCCCGAAGGATTTACCACCAGTCTCTCCACCTGTTTAACTACACACAAAACTACCACGAGGGAACCTATCAAGCAAAAAGGCACCATTCAGAATGGGGTGCTAAGGACCATTTATCCCTTCATAAGCCACCTCGAACTGCAGTGGAACAGTTTGCTGTGAACGTACATTGGTCCACTCAGAATGTTAATCTCTCATTAGATTTAGCGCATTCATTACTGAATAACTTTTTCGTGGACTCAAAAGATGCACAGGTGAAAGTTCACGCAGACATGTCACCTGTTCAAAAGCCTGGAAAAATATGGTGGAAAATGACCTTGCCAGATCACAACTGGACTCGATCAGCCCACAACCCAATAACCCCCATGAGTCATCAGTTTACAGAACAGATTTAGTCCACAAACGTGCACTGGATACGAGAGGATAAATAACCAAAGAGGAGTATAGCACCATTGTTGGTTGTAATGATCACTTCATATCCAACAAGCGCGAATGGAATGATCACGAAATAACTAACTAGCAAAAGAAGAAAGATTTATCAGTGATAGATAAATCAATGATAACAAAGGCAATAAAAAGAATACTCTGGAAATAGTTGTATCATTTTGTTGATTCATCAATGGCTCAAGGGAACGATCAGTTTGTTGTTTACACAATCTCTTGTATAACGTTAAGCTACTTTGCACAAGCAATTTTTTGTGGATTAGCTTATGAGAAAGATTGGAGCAATTGGTGGGAGTGTTGAAGAGTTTTACACGACCATGGATGAATACAGCTTAGAGTGTGTGTGCTTGATGTGATACTTAAACTTAGCGGTAAGATTGACTCTAAGTTTGATTGGTTTATAGGAATGATCATTTTGAGAAGTCAAATGTCTATTCAGGCTTCCAATGGCGCAAGAAGGTTGAAATGAGATGCGATTTTTTTAGCACTTCAGTCATTTCGTAAAACATTGTTATAGTTTTTTTGCATTTAGACAGATAATAGAGTTAAGCCGTTCCAACGAGGTAAATTAGGTGTGTTAATAAATGGTGTGGAAAGTTTTTGATCTAGGAACTAGGTATCCGAAGCAGTCGGAGTTGTTATCAGACGTCAAGAAGCTCTGAAATGGGAAATGGCCTTCGCATACAGCACTCACACCAGGCAGCTGGTGAGGGTTTCCTGCCTTTTAATACGTAAATACCGGGGTTTCACACTTCACAGAATTGTGAGTAAACAATTTTTTTTCCAGAGAAGGGGTAAGTCAACTTTTTCATTTTCTTTGTTTTCCTTTTCTTCTGCATAAATAGGGTAAAAGGATGTTTGTCCTCGGTTGTAAAATGGAAGGGCAAAAAAAAACGTGTTACTCACACTGTTTGTTGGTTTCCTACATATTTGTCGGCTAACTCCTAAGTAAACCGTAGTTAACTCGTTTATGGTTTAAATGTTACGCCAATAATTAGCAGAAATTGTTTCCACATAATATGTATGCTCTGCCCGTTTGTTTTGTTCTCGAAATGAGTTAGAATTATAAAACATACTATCCTGTTTGTAACTTGAAAATGGGGCCATTTAAACAACATGTTTAATTACGCCACATTACAAGTGTAATTTTTTATAGTGATTACTTCACAAAATTGCAAAACAGTTTTCAAATGTAACATAAGCTGCATTAGCCTCAACATAACCCCTAGACAAGTAACTTTGCTACACCACACAGTTTACGCATACTGTTGAAGGATGTTTTGTAAAATCGCTTCACCCTAAGTTATCCACAAAAACGTTTTAAAAACTACTGCTAGGCTTTAATTGAAAGTCAGTTTCCCCCCTTTTTTACAGTCACTTTCAGTGTCGTTTTCCTCTCACCTAGTTCCAAGGTGCAGTTAGAACTCCCTCATCAACTAGTCCTAATATAATTACAATTTTGGGGGGGCAAAAGATTGAGTGTTAGATTGCGATTCTAAAGAATGGATCAGTACCGGGAAGAGGCACGCCTCCAATGGATAGTCTGAAGAGAAGGTTAAGCCTTAGTTGAGGTTATTTCTTGGAGTTTTAGTTTCGTAGTATTTTTCTGTAATCACTGCACATGAATACTGAGTAATTTTTCTGGGTGCTCACATTTCTGAAACAAAAAGGACAGCTACAGGTCTCTCCTGAAAACGTTTGGTAATTGTACGAAAAAAACAAAAACAACAATAAACTAATTATATTTTCTTGTTTATAACGCACGTGGAAGATGACAACTCTGTGGTGGACGGAATGAATGGTAAGATGTCTTTTTGAAAGCACATGTAAGAAAACTCATTGCATCTGTTCTGTTTCAACTTTACTGTTTCTTTTGTCTGATTTCAGGCCTGTATATTGAAGAGGCCCCGTTAGGGCATTAGGATTATGGATTATTAAGGGTCTTTAGAGAAGGGATATGGATTATTGCCCACTAAATTTATAGATCATGGATTGTGTTGTATTTTAAAATTACGGATTATTATTGGACATTATCTTATCGATTACTTTTACATAAAAGGTGAAAAGGTCACATAAGTTATAAAATTAATGACACATTTATCTTCCGTGAGGTCTAATGACTGCGCGAAATGGATTTATAAACCTTCTGTACAATTTAAGTCTACCATAAATACAGTATTGTATATTGTCGTTCATGCTGTAGGTTTAAAATTACTTTAAATGACATCCTAACAATATATTTCTATTTGCAGAAATATGGAGAGAATTACAAACGAAGAACAGATGCAAATTGCGGAATCCAAGGTGATTATTAAAGTGATCAGTTGTAGGGAAAAATGGACATAAACAGTGTCTTAAATGTCTTAACTTATCCTTCAATTTTTTTCAGAGAAATGACGGTGGAGAAGAAAACGTGAAAGATGACGAGTCCTATATCCAAGACGAAACTGGTAATGACGCTCAAGACTTGTTGGAAGGAGTCCATGCAGGAGACGTTATTAACAATGATGAAGTGCAAGGAAATATTTGCAGTCATTCAACGAAATAATATTATTATGTATACATTTACAGGAAGAAGAAGAGGAAAACATACTCGAGGACCCGCAAGTGGTGGTATACCACAATGGCAACGTAAGTATCTTTTGATCACCTAATGAAGATAGTATTGTAAGAAACACTTGTTGGAATATTTGTTACACACATTTCATCCAGCATCATGAAAGAAGATAATGAGCGGAGTGGAGAAAATGAGAGTAAACATCACAATAATATTTCAAACAAGGAAAAGCTTCGAGAAAATGAATGAAAGAATGTAACAATAGTACTAACGTTTAGTGCATAAGAATATTATTAATTGCTTGCATACTCTATTTGTTTTTCAGATTGACGACGACATTGCAGTGTTTGATGTAGCGGCGCTGCAACAAATTTTCGGAAACAACGTGTTCGAGATTCATATCGAAGGCGGAGTTCAGTGGCCTTTTTCAGAACCCAGATTTCAAAGAAGGAAACGAGGACAGAAGAACGATGAACATTGACTATTATATGAAATTGTATACATTGAAATGAAGTATTATTAAAATGGGAAGGAACCCCAAGCATTGCAATTGTATTCCTTTTCATAGTAACAAGAACCTCAAATTTAAAGCATTGTATGGAGAATGTCAGGCATGCGCAGGGGGCGAAAAACGAAGTGTAAGCGATAACAACAAGCCCGTTAGACCTGTTAGTGAGGACACTTCAAACACCAAGTTTCAAGATGATATGTTAAAACACGCAAAAGTCATTGCACCTTGAAAAATGATGAAAATTTAAGACATTGTATGGGAATTTCGCGCATTTTAAGACATGCTCAGTACATGTGGTTACAACGTATGGACCTTTCCATCCACATACAAGGTTCACATATTAAGAAGTACACATACGTAAGACCTCACCTGTGGACGTTACTCTGTTGCTAAGTAACAAGGACATCAAATTTAAAGGATTTGTATGGAAAATGTGAAGCATGCGCAGTAAACAATGATTTGACATACAGATAATCTTTTTACAGGAAAACGAAATTCATAACCTGGGCAACCACCAATTGACGTCAGACAATGTAACACTGAAACAAGCCACTTTTAGGGCATTTTGAGACATTTAAATGCATCATACTCGAAGTACATTGCAAACCGGAAGTAAATAAAGACTGTTTGGAAGTCCTTGTCATGCCCAAGTTTTGATACGACTTTTGTCAAAATCGGTAAAGTCCAAAAATTGACCCAATTTTTACAGACAATGTATGGCAATTTGTCGCCATTTATGACATGCGCAGTACATGTAGTTAGAATGAATGGACCTGTCCATGCACATACAAGCCTCACATATTAACAGGTACACATGTGTAAAGCGCTGAGATTTCGTCGTAACTCTGTTGCTAAGTAACAAGCACATAAAATTTCAAGGATTTGTATGGAAAATGTTAAGCATGCGCAGTAAACAATGATTTGACATAGAGACAATCTTTTTACACCAAAACGGAGTGCATGACCAGGGCACGCAACATGTGACGTCATACGATGTCACGCTTAAACACATAACTCTTAGGGCATTTTGAGACATTTAAATGCATGATATTCGAAGTACATTGCAAACCGGAAGTAAATAAAGACTGGTTGAGAAAATCATTTTCATGCTCGACATTTTGACACCACTTTTGTCAAAATTGTTAAAGTTCAAAAATTGACCACATTTTTACAGAGAATGTATGGGAATTTGCCCCCATTTATGACATGCGCAGTACATGTAGTTACAACCAATGGACGTGAGCATCCACATACAAACGTGACAGACTAAGAGGTACACATACATAACACCTCACCTTTCCACGTTAGTCAGTTGCTAAGTAACAGCACCTTCAAATTTAAAGGATTTGTATGGAAGATGTAATGCATGCGCAGTAAACAATGATTTGACATACAGATATTCTTTTTACATCAAAACGAAGTGCTTGACCAGGGCACCCAACATGTGACGTCACACGCTGTGACGATTAAACACGTGACTTTTAGGACATTTTGAGACATTTCATTGCATCATACGCGATGTACATTGCAAACCGGAAGTAAATAAAGACTGTTTGAGAAAGTCCTTGTCATGCGCGACATTTTGATACCACTTTTGTCAAAATCGGTAAAGTCCAAAAACTGACCCGATTTTTACAGAGAATGTATGGGAATTTGCCACCATTTATGACATGCGCATTACATGTAGTTACAACCATTGGACGTGTACATCCACATATATAAAAAGGTGTGGGAAGGCCTGCACGACTCCTACTTCACGTCTTTGTTAGCTGCGCCTTAGATCACTTGGTCTTTCGACCAATTTAGCTTCTTGTATTTTTGTAGTGGGTAAGTCTGGAGGATTTTTAAATGGAGACTGAATAGAGCCGTGAAAATTAAGGCGTCGCATTTTAAGGACTGTTACTGTATAAAGGTCATGTCTGCTATTTGTATGATGGACTCCTACGGCTCTACGCCTGCTTGTAATATTTGACCTTTGATCGTCTGTAAAGCGACTTCTAATGCTGCTCTTGGCAAATTAGATTGTTGAATTTGGCTCGTTTATGGACTTGATAGGTTTTTCAGCCTTTAATGCTTAAATTTCTGACAAAAAAGGATCCGAAATATTATCTGCAACTTGACGAGTTTCTTTGTTTGTAGTGCCGGGCCCGGCTAATATCTTAAAAACTCTGTTGCAGGATGTAGGGTTTCGCATCACGGAGTGTGATCTATAGACCCATCTCGTCAAGAAATTGAAGTTGTAACTTCTTTAGAGCTATGCAACGTGTAATAGATGGCTGAACTCGGCTTCAGTCAAATATGTGTGACTAACTCCTCTTGAAACTGAGTTTCGTGTCTAGGAGCTAGATATCTTTCCTCCTGTTGCGGTCAGCAATTCCATTGACTGCGTGTTCAAATATGCCGATGTGTACAGGCAAGACCATGGTTTCGACCCTCCACATGGGTCTCATCAGTTGCCGGGATTGGCTTTGTGAGTTATGCTTTATTCAAGCTCGTGTACTTTGCGAGAATGACAAGACATTCTGTTTGGCATAGGTTTTCTGTCGTGTATATATACCCACTGTGCGGATCGAAAATCCTGGATTTCTATTGGCTACCCAAAGGTAGCCAACTGTCAAATGTGGTTTTCGATCCTTTTCTGTTTGAAGCTTACGTGTGTTTGTCCAGACTGCGTTCTTTGAAATTATAGCACTCTCTGTTAGTTTGTACATGTTGTTCATAAACTGCGTAAACTGCAGTGTAGTTGCTTTGAATGTAGTGGTCCCCAAGTTTCGTGATGGCGGCGCTTTTTTTTGACTGGTTTCCTCGGCGGGTCTGATCTTCTTTGGCGGGTCCGGACTCCTCGGTGATTTATACGGACATTTAACAATCTCTCGGTCCTGCTATTCCTCTGTGATGTTTACTGAGTGCTTATAAACGATGCTCACACATTTACTTATTTGGCCGGCATTGGTTCAAGGCCAGTCTTAGGCACTTTTGTGGACGTTTAGAATGAGGAGTTATAAGTCGCACATAGTTTTTGCATAATTGGCCGTGTAGGCGATTTGAATGTGGTGCGCATTGCTCGTTGTTTTCTCCTCTTTGATGTTTTGTTCAAGTGCTCACGTATGATGCTACTCACATGAAGTAGAACGGGGCCTACCAATAAACAATCAATCACAGATATAAAAATGTGTGGGAAGGCCTGCACGACTCCTACTTCACGTCACTCTTCAAATTTTGGTGTTTGATGTTCTCGATAATCCTTATTTATTAGAACTTTGATAGGACTTCACCTTGTGTTCGTAATCAACTGGGTGTGAGCAATTAAGCACTGCTAACATTTGGAGGCCTGGACTCTGGTACAATGTCTATGCCAAAATTTCAAAAGCACAGCATAAGTGCTGCCAAGAGGGTAAACCTGTATATTATTATCCAAAACACTAGAGAGGTTCTTATTAGGGCAGTTTACAATCAAGTGTCAAAATAATGTTGTGTTTGCTTTGGTTTTGGTTAACTGCATAACACTAACTAATTGCATTTCCTTCAATCTTGTGTTTTAAGTTCCCCCTTATGAGGTTCTACCAACCGTTCAAGATCCTACATATCTGGAGAGAAGATTCTCCTTCACCGACTTGCTTCCTTCCCCAGTTCCTTGTGAGTTTCTTGAAGCTATACGGGGCTTACTACCTGGTAGTTTTGCAAATAATACGATGACAGAAAAAGATGCCTATCATCGACTTCTCTCAAATCTCAAATTTAACTGCAATACATCGTTGGTAATCTTAACAGAGTGCCTTAGTGTCATGGGGATTTTGTTTGATGTCATTTGTGTGCTTGGTTTTTTTTGTCATAATCTAAAATGTACTGCTTATGTGTCAATTTCAAGCGCATAAATTTCTAACTGTGACACTAAGGGTTATTCATTTTTCTTTTGGAATGTTCCAGTTGCCTACCTGATGGGCTCAGCACAACTATACCACAATCCTGGGACATTAGATTTGTCAGTTGCTACAGACTCAAGACTGAAACAACAATAAGCGACTGCAACAAGAGAATATATAAATTTAATGATAACTCAACTTGTGCGCGACTGGCAAAAAATGGTTGCTTAAAGTTCTACAAATGTTCAAAAGCTTATCTGCCTGGACAGTCCTCAAAAGATAAGTCTTCATAAACCAGGAACAGTCAATTTCAGCAGAGCAAAGTGTATAAAACTTCCATGTCGTTGCATGTTCTTCTTCACCGTACAACTGTAACAACACTGAGCAAAAAACTCCAACATCTGCTTTTTCTCATGTCCATATATGGTCATACAAAAGTTACATAACAAACTGGCAGCGCATGACTTTGACAAAGACAGTTCGTAGGAGCGTGAGCCTCGTAACACTACATCCATACCACAATCTTGGGGCATTATATTTGCAGCATTTTGACTCGAAATATCTTCTAGCAGTAGCAATATACTCAGTGAGCATCAGTGAAACGTTAAATCATAATTTTAATAAAACGTTTTACAACAAAACACTCTATACTTAACAGTAAATGGAAATCCCATAGCTTGATGATAAACAATTCAGAGTTCGGATAAAGAAAAATATATTTCCAAGAATAATAATATACTGCATGTTTAAAATGGTTCATTGAAATCACTCTATAACCGAACAATAACAAGCTCTAGCAAAGATCATAAATTGCCTCAAATGACAATAAATGAGATGCTTTAGAGCACGTGTATTTAACAAATTTCCCCTAGTTTTCCATGGTATGGCCTCCTATTCCCAAGATTTTAGTCATCTTAAGGTCAAAATGTTGGGCACGCCTCAGGAATCCACAACTAATTTTGACGGCTAGATGACAAAAATCGTGGGAATTAAGAGGCAATACCATGCAACATTAGAGGAAATTTGCCTTTTTTTTTTTTGAGTTGAGAAACTTTTCCATCCAGATCTGTTTTCCCTGCTTATCGTAGAACCAAGAATCTCTCAGAGATTCTAGCAACATTGAAATTCCGGTCAGTGGTTACTAAAAACCAGGAGAAACATGGTCGAGGTTGTTCTAAATGTGGCAAAAGGTGTGACCTTTGTAAAAATTTCTTACTTCAAACTTCCAAATTCGAAAACTCAGCCACAGGTCACCAATATCCTATTCGGCAAAAACTCACTTGTTCGAGCAAAAATGTTATTTTTTAGCCACGTGCAATAAATGCAATTTTCAGTATGTAGGTTCTACATCGACGTAATTTAAAGTCAGATTCCGCAAACACAAGTCAAGTATGCTCAACAATACGAGAACATGTGAATTGGCGGTGGATTAGAATAGCTCCGAACATGATATTTCTCAAATCAGTTTCATTGTCATTGAACAAATCTCCACATTTCAAATCCTTTACAATTGTCACTGGCTAGGGAAGCCTATTGGACCTCACAGTAGTTTACACTGAATCCGCATGGGCTCAATAAAAGACACCAATTTCAGTCTAAATATCACATTAATTACAAAAACTAATCAGACCGTTTCACATAACTTGTCGTTAATATGATTTTGTTTTTTTTGTTAGCTTTGTTGTTATTTTCAGTCGCCTATTGTGCTTTTATTTGAGTCAGATTCCTTTCCTTCCAAAATGAACTTGTCAAAATCAGGCCCGTGATATAATTACTTGTACTTCATTGTTTAACAATAAATTGCAGAATTATGTTATACTCAAAAGAGTTTGAATGTTTGAGTCAATAAGCCAAATTACAGTGCACACAATCCTTGAATTTGTTTGTTTATTTATTTTAATCATCATCGAAGTTCCAGAAATTGCACCATCAGTCAACATCAGAGCTGCTGTGCTGCTTGGCCCAAATGACCTACAAGGGAAAGTGTGCCTCTTAACACAATGGTGAAAGTGGATGCCTGAGATTTGAGATATCTCAAGCAGGAGACTTGAGATATCCTAGCGTCCGTTCCAAACATCACAACTTCAGTCTTCCAATTATTAAAAAACAAAAGTTCTTATGTGTCCAGTTGTTCACAATGATAAGTTCCTCATTCAGGACCTTGTCGATCACCATGGCATGCAGATTTTAAGATGGGCGAACATGTATGTAAGTTAGTTAAGAAATGCCTAACTAATAACGTCCCTCAGTTCCTTCGCAATTATTTCACCTTTAATCGGGATGTCGTTCCCAGGATTACGTGACAAAGTAATTGTCTTCGTATCCAATTAGATTAAGGACGAAGCCGCCAAGAGATCTTTCTTTTACAGTGGAGCCTTAATTTATAATAAATTTTTAAACTAGATCCTTCTTATGTCGATGATGTAATTGTCATTTCCTTATTCATATATTTTTATTCTTAATTTTAAGAGGCTATAGAATTTAGTACTTTTTATATCTAAAATCTTTTTATCATTTAGGTTAAGTTTGTTTCGTAATAATTTTAGGATGTTTTTATACCCCTTTTTTGTATTGTAAATAATTTATATTTCAGGGCTCCAATCGATAACAGAGTCTGCCTTGACTCTGACGGGATTTCCCTGACTAAAGGTGTTGACTAACGGATGTGTCACATGTGAAGAAACTGGAGTTGTTGTTGCCCAAGGGAAAGGCTACACACGTTGCTACCCATACAGATCTCCAGCGAAGAGGGCTCCTCACCATACTTCCGAGACACTTTAGGAACAGGCTATTCAATCAAATCAAAGGAAAACTAAAGTAATATTTAGTACATTTTATATAAATTTCTCATTGTGGTAACTATGACATGTAACTATTGTTTTGCTGTCAAAGATTCAACAATAACAGCTTTTTTCACAGTTGACCCTGCAGTCAGATACATGTAAAGAGAATCGGATTGAAAAGGAAATTTAAATGTGCATAAAGCCACTACCAAAGCCCTGAGTTAACTGACGAAATGATACTTATGTTTGGTGGACTCCACAGAATGTGCTTTTGCTGAAAGAGATTTCTCTTTGTCAGGTTGCAGGATTGTATGATGTCACCAGCTTGGCCCTGAAGCCCTGATTTGACATAGTCCTAGGAATGGTTCCCGATTATATGCATGGCTGTTTGCTGGGCATTACTAAGACTCTCCTCTACAAGTGGTTGTCTTCAACAAACCACAAGAAAGACCTTTTTTATTGGTGGTCAGGTATGAGATTTAAAACAGAATCGTAATTTGTATATGGGGTACATTTATACCATTCTGACTTGCAAGGGTTCATGTTACCTGGCAATTGTTTAGAAAACAAGGGAATATTTGCAAGCTCCGTTTGTTCATGTGCAGATTTCTTAAGAAGTGTCATTGTTGGCCAATGTTACATGTAAACCTTGACTGGACTTGCATTTTGACCCTTTGTCAGTGAAAGGGTTAAATGCCTAACATGAACTTATCATTAGTTAAAAAAAAGAAATTACAGCTATAGTCTTTTTTACTAAAGTACCAGGATTACAGACTTGCTACTATTTGTTCACATCCATAGATCATGCATGTCATATGGAGCATTTCTTAAGTAACGAGCCTGTTCTGATTTCAAATTTCAGAAATGCTCTCCTTTTGAAATTGTGGACAAGCAAGAGGATTTGGTCAGTGGCGATGAATTAGAAGACAGTTTTGAATGCTCCCAGCAGGTTAGGAGTCAACGCAGTGTTTGTTTCCACCATAGTTAGAAAGAAAACCCCGCAGACAAAAACAGACCTTCCTTGGTGGGATCTTCTGATGTGTATATTTTGCATTGCTTCGAAACAAGTCAAGAATTTCATCAGAGATCTCCTTTGCCTTTGAAGTTGTCTGTCTTGTTAAAAGAGTTAGACCTACTTGAGCTACTTGTGCACTGAAAAGAATTCTAAAGTAGCATCCTTACAGCTCAAATAAGACTGCCTCCTAAATGCAGCAAACGTTTAAACAGTTATTGCTGGGTTTTTTTTTTCAACTCCAGGTCCAGCCTCCAAAAAGCTCATCACCGCTGGAAATACCTTGCTTGAAAAGGGAGAGATCTCTTTCACCATTAACATTGTCAGTTGACTCTGAATACCAAAGCGATAATAGCTTTTTGGTGGATTCCTGAAAGGGGGAGATTTAGAAAATTATTACCTACCTGCCATAGCTGCTAATGGTATCTACCCAACACCCAAGGACCAAAATAAATGCATCTTTCGGCAGCTGGAAAAGATGCAGCTAGGTAAGCTGTGGTGGACAGGTGACCCCTCTAGGAGGGGTGGGGGGATGCTCTTGAGGTTAGAATTTGTGCCGTTTGAGGGACTTGGTGTTCGCTTTTTACAGTTGTTAGAAAAAGCTCTCTCTAAGAATGAGACATTCGCAATCTATTTTGGTATGTTTTAGTGCCATTTTTGCTGTACTGTACTTTGTAATGCCAAGTGCGACATAGTCTTACTGTCACATAAATGAAAGGCCTTTACTGCAGGGGACTCTTCTTTACCTATTGAGAACATGGCATTCAAATATAAACAGAATAAACACCGGGGATGTGCAAGCAAAACCAACGTCTACGAAAGGGAAGCAACCTTCTGCGTTGGAGCCTTCTCCAGTTGACATAGAAAAACACCAAAAGCAAATTATGGTGGAGCTGCAAAAGGATTCAGTGAACCATGAAGCAGTAAAAAAACTCCAAGAGCTCTCATTTGCATCCCGGGAAGAAGATATTGAAAGCAATTTCAAGGGGCCTGTAAAGTGTGTAGCCACAAATAATCAAGACAACTGCACCAAATTATGACCTGGATACACAACTGACGGAAAATGACACCTTTTTTAAGAGATTTCTTCAGAGGATTTTGCTGCAATCTAACATAAATTCCCGACTGCATAAATTCCCCTGAGCGGCGAATTTTAACGCATCTGTCTCGATGCTTAACCAGTATCTTAGAGTGGCATTACCCGCTCTTTCGAACGTTATTTACTGGCAACACATAGGTTTTCACAGCCCTTCTCGATCTCCTTACTTTTCTGATCGGGTCCATGTTAATTCCTTTGGTCAGTATCATTTATATTGTAGTTACCGGGGTGCCACGTTAAAAGCTTTAGGCATGCTATGAATTCGTCCCACCACTTTGCGGCTTTTCATTTCCTGTTTGACCTATTTGCTTACCCATTTTAATGGCCTTAATGCATAGTTGCTTTATTTGTTCAATCTACCGCCTCCTTTATGCCTTTGTTTATTTTAAAAAATTGCTTTAACTTTCACTATTTAGTTGAGCTTATATAATTTGCATATGTTTTACTTTTGTTGTGCTGTGGTTTTTGTTACACTGCTGCGGCGACAGTTTGGTCAGCCAGTTGCTTCTTATTGTTCAGTTTACTTTATCTCCGAGGCTACATTCCTCTGGAGAAACCTATTTGAGGCTTTGTGCCTTGTTGCACTATCTTGAGGCTACGTTCCTCAAGTTTGTTTATCCACGAGGTTACATTCTCTTTTGTTTATTTGGAGGCTACATTCTTAGGTTTGTTTATTTCCAAGGCTACGTTCTCCTCAGGAGTAATCTATGTGAAGGGTTTTCCTTCATCATTTTTATTACCTTGAGGCTATGTCCATCAATTCTTTCTCTTTGAGGCTATGTTCCTTATGAGTAATTGTCTTTCAGGCTTTTGTTCCTATTTCTATTAAAACAAAAATTAAAAAATAAATAAATAAATATATATGTACAGACATACATAATTTAAAAAATAAAATAAATAAATTACAATTATATTTAAAACAAAAATAATAATACAAAAATAAGTAAATAAATACCAGTAATTTAAACCAACCGAAAAAACCAATTTTTTTTCATTTGTTTATGTTTCCCTTAGTTACATTTCTCACGTGTACTCCCCATTACTGGTCGTGGTGTCCGCCTGTCATTTCTTTTCCTTTTAGATGCCTCCTAGACGTTCTCAATGGGCCAAACGTCCTTCATCCCAGGCCCTTGAAGCCCTTGTCACCACACATTCAGGTGATCAAGAACGAACGCTCCTGTGGAGGTGCCAAGCTCTGCCTCAGCTTCAGTAGTTCCACGTCTGTGGCTTTGTCTTCAGACTTGATAGACCAGCTAGTTTCCAGAGTGACCGTCGAGGTAACCAAGCAAATTAGCTCATTGCTGCCCTCTTCTTTGTCTGTTCCTGCTCTTCAGCATAACTCACCTCCCCTGACAGAAGTGTCAGTCATGGACCTTGCTGGTTCGGTTGCCCCCACATCACAAGCCAATGCTGTGGTCCAGGATGTTATCCATCAAACACATGTAGCCTTGACAGGTGAGCCTGGGGTGACTCCATCGTCCAACTTGCCTTCAGAGTTATTTACCTCTGTGAGCATCCCTTTCGATGCTCAGGTTCGACTTAAATTGAAATCGAAAATTTGGAACCAGGAACACATTGATTTTGGGAACCCATTAGTGAATCCAACTTTGGAAGGCAAATTTTAGCTCACCCTCGAAAATTCGATGGAACTTCTTCTCCACCCCTTTCTTTTTAATCAGCCACCAAACCGTAAAAGACATATAACATAGATACACGGTTAACTGCCTTCCATGTTTTTGTGGGTGTTTGCACTAGTCAATACCCCACAGAAGCCCATAGCCTTTTTACTGCATATGTTGCCATTTTCAATGATAAAATAACATTTCAAGACATAACTAAGTCGTAAACAGATAGTATTTTAAACCCAAAATGTTCTCCAATTAAAAACCACCAATACAGTAGCATCACACCCACTCTGATATGCCTGAAATAAGCATTATAAACTAGCACCTTCACCACCACAACTAAGACTAGTTCGTGGAGCATTTGTTGTGTGCAGATTAAGTGTGCATATTTGCCTTATCAACTCAGTTGATATACGCAAGTTTTTTTGGTTTGACTCCCCCACCGCCACAGAATACAATTTCTTAAGAAACTTAAACCCCTTGTCTGTTCACGACCAATATTCATTTGAATGTTCTTTTTCTTTCGTACAGGGTTACATTGTCAAGCCACTGGCTGTTTATTAAGTGTTCTATGGGGCGCCATTTGTAAATTTATTATTTAGCCAAAATTGTGTCGTTTTTTTTCCCTGAGTTATAAAATAACATGAGTAAAGTTCATGCAGTCGTTTATAAGTAATGAAAACTGGCTATTTCATGATACATAAACCATATCTTTCAAATATGTTCTGATTTACAAATAATGTCTTGTCCCATGTCAATTACTTATAAATAATGTCATTACTTTAAATAATGCATTTTGCTTAATTTATTTACAAATAATGCATTTCGCGTAAGTCATTATTTATAAGTTATGCATTTTGCTTAATTCATTATTTATAAATAACGGATTTGCATCGCATGGGGTGTAAATTTATTATTTACATATAATGGATTTGCATCACACCATTAGTGAAAGCACGATGTGCTTTGACTAATTCATGTCAAACCTTGCGTGCCAAAATGGTGATTTATTCAACGGAAAGGAAGGCCTGGTTCTTGGCCTGGTTTTTGGAGACAATAGTGCATGAGCCAGGACCCTAAATTTGGCCGATTGGTACCACTCAGAAGGACAAACGCTAATGTCCATGGTGATGTAGGTCAACATCCCTAGTTTACATTTCCGAGTGATAGCATTGCCAATTGTGTCACCTTCAGGGGGAAAATGACACCTTTTCTTACACCTCCCCCCTTGCGCCATTTTCCAACGTGAAGAATTATACATGGCATTCCCAACACAATTTACTTACTTTATTGTACGAAACTGGGGAAACGACTTAATAAACAAGTCAAAAATGAAGCCCAGTCAACCAGTACGCCATTTTAATCAATACTTTTGGACAGGGTGTAACCGCATGACTGGTCACATGAGCTTTAATGGTCGAAAAGGCATTCTTTTTTTTCTAGTGCTTTCGTATTCGATAATATCACACTGTTTTGTGTTTTAATCTTTTCCTACTTGTTAGAGATCATTATCACAGTACTTTAAAACCGAAAAAATGTCTACTGTGACAACACATTTTCACTTTTTGGCATCCTTGATAACTAGTACCCAGTCCCCTAGATTTCATTCGAACTAAACAAAGTGGCCCATGGCTACCAATATGTCAAATTTTGCTATTTAGTTGGATTGCGTAAATCCTATCTGCTCCTACTAATTTGAATTGCTATGAAAAATGGAAATAGAACTAAGTTTCATCATGAAATGTAAGGTTTCTTTTTAATACTTTCCGTTGAGGCAGACAATAAGTTACTGTCACGTGTTAGAGCGGTTTTCTTGAGTGCCGTGATAGCAAACTGCAAAAGCAATTACTCTGACCAATATATAATACATAACATAATTTATAACCAATACATAATTTATGTGTTTTTGTGAATTGAGTGAATAAATCTCTCGTTGTGATTTGCCAATTACAACGGACACAAACAACGCAATGAACCATTCAGAACGACAAGCAAATACATGTAACCGACGCCAAGCATGAAACGATTGTGAGCACGTCGGGATTGGTTTTGGTTTCACTTTTGATTGGTTGAGAAAGTAGTGCTGTTTTTTTTTTACCAACTGCAGAGCAAAGTAAGGCAAAACCAAAGCAAATGCACATTACTTTCGAGGGCCAATTGAAAACTGCCCTATTCTGGACTTGATTTTAGCACAGTAAAACATGCTTTCGTACAGTTTATTTGTTCTTGAGTAGCCATTAATCTTCATCTGCCACAGTCTCACTCTAAGTTCAGATTTATTAAAATAGAACAGCTGCTAGTCAACTGTGTTTCACTTCTTCAATGCATGAACAAGTTAAAGATCCGTCTCTGGAACTGACAGTTAGGCCTGGACACTGGCCGAGGAACATAACAATAGAGTATCAGGTATATAAGCGGACTTCTCACAGTAACCACCTTCATCCTCCTCTTCGCTATCTCCATAAAAAGTGACTTCCACATCCTCCTGTGCGGCTTGGTTTTCACAATCCTGCAGTCAACGCAAGTCTGTGTACTTGTTAGGACGTTCGCCATGCAAACGCAGTCTGAAAGTCTGCACGATCTGGGACATTTACATGCAAGAAGCTCCACCACTGCCTCGGGAGCAGGCTTTCCATCCATCCAGTCAATTGTTAGTCTTGATTCGTCTTCTGCTGAGCTTCCCATCTTCCATCTGAATCCAAATGGGTCAAGGATTGATGGGCTACACTGCAGACTGCGCCTCCAAATACACGCTTCATAGTTTGCCCCCATGGTGTGCTTTCGCAGGCAGTCTTTGCAAGGTGGTAACTGGTAGGACTCAATCTCTCCATTCTTCGCAAAGAAAAGATTGTATCTAAGATCATTCACGTCACGTGCATTTGCCCCAGATGAGTAGAAAGAGCAGGTCACCTTCTCGATGCTCCGGAAAAGGTCTTCCAAGAGGTCCCAGGATTGACTCAGCTCAGTGAATGCTTGTTTTGCATCATTGTCTGACTTGACAATCTTTAGGGCGAGGAGTTTGCCTTTACCAGCAAAAGCACCAACAGTGTCACATCAGGTGATGGAATGAAGACCAACGAGAGCCTGATAAACATCTTCCCCGGTGGTAGCAACCACTTTACTAATGTCATTAAAGATGTGTTTATTGTTCATCATGGTGTAAGATAGGTAAGATGAACGTTTATTCGTTTGTCTCACGATGCAATCTCTTTGAGTTGTTGATCGCGACGTTTCGACTGCAATACTGCTAGTCTTCATCAGGCGATGAGGTCGATTGTTTATGTGTCGCTATTTGTAGCATGATGGTTCGCTGCTATTGGTGCATTTCGATCCTCATTATTATTCCGACTATTAGATGTTGTTCCCTCACAGGTCCGCTTTGTGGTTGGTTGGCTGTTGTGCTTTCGGATCGTAGGTATCCAAGCTTCTGGAATTTCGATTCCACTATCTCTATTGATGTTATTAGGATGAAGTCTTATATGGATAGCCTCTTTGACCCTACGTGTGTAACAGTGAGGGTCACGATCAATAAGCTTAACTTTTTTCCAAATAGGAAGATGCCCCGTTTCATCGACCATCCGACCTCATCGCCTGATGAAGACTAGCAGTATTGCAGTCGAAACGTCGCGATCAACAACTCAAAGCGATTCCATCGTGAGACAAACGAATGAACGTTCATCTTACTCACTTTACTAATGTCAATCAGCCCGTGTCTGAGTACCGCATTTCAGGAACTAACTGGCATCAATGGAACTTGAAAATGGCCAGAAGCAGCACAAACACATCGGTATCTTCTGAGCTGACCACCACTGCGTCATAACCACCTTGCACGTAGCAGTAGACGAGTGACAACCTCCTCTTGGCAGCTGCATAACTCCGGCACTTCCACTGTCTTCAGAAATCCTCCAGCATTTCTCTTCACAGGTGACATACAGCTCTTTTTTATTCCGCTGAATTATCTGGACGTACTGCTCAGTTTGTCATTCCTCGACCTTATCAAGCTTGTTTTGTTCTTCACCTGGCTCAGGAACTTCTTCCATTGCTTAATCAGTTGTGGGGCGGTTATGTTCACTACTTGCACTCCAGGCACTTCCCCTCGCATGCCTCTTTCTGTATTCTTAATGGTGTCGAAAACGAAGTTGATCCTGCTGCTATCTAAGCCTTCAAGTAAGACCATGGCCATCAAGGGGGGATACCAGGCTTCCAAACGCGATTTGGGTACTTTCGACGCTCACTCTCTGTACGAGACCCATCCCATCTACTGATAACCGTAGCTGAGGTGTTTGGTGACCTCTCAGCTAGCTGGACATTCTTTCGCAGTTAAGAAGCCAATGCCTCCTTGTTGGTCTTCCCAGGAAAATCCTCTGCTGTCGATGTTAATGCCCAAGGCATAGGACCAAGGCTATGTTGCAGCATGTCCTTAACTTCAATCTTCCGACTTTGCCCGGTAATTAACATTCTCCCGAAAAGAGATCTGTCGGCCTTGAGTATCATGGTTCTTCCCTGAGACGAGACTGCTTTTTTCTTACTGAGTGACGTAAACATCTTCAGTTTTTTCTACTACACAGGATCGTAAAACTTCTTCTTGGGGGGGGGGGAGCTTTGAAGCTTTTCCTCCTTGATTTGCTGTAATTCTTGTTCTCAAATCGCACAGGCGTGAAGTAAGTCGTATGAAATATCTGCAGGAGCTTCTTTTGCTGTCGAGATGCTGTTGAGGTCTTGGTTACCTAGGAATGGATTATTCCAGCTGTCGACGAGGGCTTCAACTGCCAACACTTGCTTTTTATCTTTAGGCATTCTTGGTGATTCCATCTCATCTTGGTGAAATTGAGGCGCTTTGCTTGTACTAAACTCCTCAGCTGATCGAGAAAAGCACACCCGTACTCTGCTGTAAGGTAAGATCTATTTACAGCGTCGGTCTTCAAGCTGAATATTGTCACGATCCCTGTCGTCTTTGTGTCTTTGTTGACAGTTACCTCCATGGTCTGATCCACGAGAATCTTCCCAAACGGATTCTCGCCGGCTAGCTTAATAGAAAAACGACCTTCCATAAAATTTCGATGTACATTAGGATGTTCCTCTGGTTCTCCATTTGTGCGTAGTACGCCATCAGATATCTTGCATAATTGAACTTGTCGTATGCAAAGTACCAAGGGATCATATGATGAACCGCATAGAGATGTAGCAACAGGTTACCTTCTCGGGATGCACAGATGAGGCCTAACAGCACATCCCCAACAAGGTGGATGTAGGACATCCAAAAGGCGGACAACTGAATGCTGTTCTCGTGGCGGAGATGCTCCTGGTATTGACTCCACAGTTGGTACACCTGCAACAGGGACTCGCTGTTCAAGACGTTATTGTACTGCGACACACTGAAAGTTTCAGCCATTTCTTCAGCCTCAGAGTGGATTGCGCGTAGGTGCTTCAGCTTGTTTGGATAGTTATTCGTTTCCCAGGCAATGAACTGTTTCCAGATGACCCGCAGTAGGGCCTCATAGATGCACCTGTGAACTCGAACCGCACGATTGTATATCTCCTTCGAGGACGCCTAAGACTGAACCTTCTGCGATTATTCCTGATTCAGTGCAGATATCGCGCAAACCAGCGTCTTGGAACCGTTTGCCAATTATGGATAGAAGTTTGAAAATTGTAAGTTCCTAGCCTGAGAAGAACTTCAGCGTAGAGATCTTTGCGTTTCCAGGCGTCCTCACAAGCTTTCGTGTAAAGTGCTTGATACATGACAACCACAATCTCACGTAGATTTTTAAAAAATCTTCCTGATATCCTCTGAATGACGCAAGATCTAATTGACTGTGGATAGCTGAGTCAAGGGAGCATTTACTGCATAACCAGTCTAATGGCTATGAAACTTGATGTTAAAGCCTGTCCAGCTTGGGATCCGCTGATTGTCTCCTTTAAACAGTCTTGCAATTAGCCAAAGTAGGTCCTTTCTTCTAGAAATCTGTTCCTGGCCACCATAATCAATCGTAGCTGTTCTGAGGGGCTGTGGTCCTACCCTGTCTCCTGAGATGGATGCGGCTAGAGGCTGAACTTCGTGCGTGATGGTCCCCTGCTTTCGCTTGCTGATAACTGGAGGCTGTATACTGGGGGGTTGTGGTCCGTATACCTTGAGTCAGACAGCAATTCCATTGACACGGTTAGTGGTTCCTTTTCCTGTGAGTGTCTCTTCTAACCTGTCAATGCTCTCCCATGCTAGGTTGGGGAACCCTGGAAGAACCACCTTCTGATTTAAGTTTGCTGCCATCTTCTGAAGGCACAAAGTTGTGTCATGTTTTTTGAGCTGACAGTAGGACACACCATGTCCCAGTATATTCCACATTTCTATTAATTCTACATATTTTTCAGTCAGCGTTTGACCCCATAGAGCAACAGAATGTGATTAGGAGGTTTGCTTTGGTCACAGATGTTGCATAAATGAGATCTTGGCTGAAAGAGTTGATAAACATCTGCATTCTTGTAGACGGATTATATTAGCTGCGGTGCAGTCGCCAAGGAGGACTCTGACCAGGCATTCTGGAACTGGGAAATTGTCTGGTACAACATGTCCTCGACGAATTGGCCATGGAGTGGTATGCTTTGGTATACTTCCTATCCGTAATGGAACGTCGGATGTGAGAAGAACACTTGCCAGTGACATTTGTAATATCTGTGGTTGCAAGCCTGTAGCTTTATAGTTCCTTTTCCAAAAGAAGCTTTTCTTTAACCCTCTACCTAACTTCAAAAATGCCTGATATTTCAATAAAGTCTTACCTGAATCTCTGCATTACACACTTCAATCGTCTGAAGGGTCAGTTATGCATTTTTACGGTTTCTTCATGAGAAATCCTGGCTATGACACGAGGCAAAGTGGTCAGCGGCTCGGACTGAAGGCTCATAAAAACTTTTTCAGTGCATAAAAATTATCATCACAGGATCGCAAAGAAAAAAGAGTCGTTTTTGTACTATTTTGCAGGAGATAAATCCCAACATCCTAGATGGGTAGGCCAGTAGAAGTTCATGATGAACTGGCAGTGGAGGATAGGACCAAAACTTTTACTCACCCCACCCCCTTGAAAAATCATAGAAGACGACACTTTGGCAAATGCTATCACATATATTCTTTTACTAAGGGTAAAAAGCTTTCCAAAAATGTACGTCACTCTTTGTCCCCTTAAGTGGTACCATTCACCCCCTCTGGCTCATGCACTACAAGTCACTAAGACAAGTCGTGGCTGACATAGAATCTTTGACGCGTTCAATATCTGAGGCTGATTTCTCCGATCAACTTTGCAAACATTAGCCATTAGGTCACAGTTCAAATAAATGGGAGTATCTCCTTTTGTTTGCTATTGATGTTTCGATTTGTAATGCTCGTAGGAAGGGCAGGATTTCTCAATTAATATTTAGGACAGATTTGGCAAAGCGGCTTATCAGGGGGTTTCATCTTTCACGTTGGCAGCGCAGTGAAAAAGGCCATGAGAGAGAATTTTGGGTTGGGGTAAATACACTGTAGTAACAAGTTAAACAGATGGGAATTTGGGTAACGAGCGTTATTGTAAGTGTATGAACTTCACAAGACCTAGGGTGGACAAAGTCAGTGGGGGAGGGCTGGATACCTACCACATAAGGTTTTTCTTTAATTGTTTCAAGAGGATTTGTTGTCAGCACCTGCCATTCTCAGTAGCTGTTTACTCGTCCTCTAGAAAAGTTTGGGCGAGGTTTATGTCAAGTTTTTAAAATCGAAGCGCCAATATCTTGGCAACCGTCTTGGATGACATCACAGGCACCCAGCCACACCACAATCTAAGATATATGCCTGCTTAAAATCTGACAATGGCGGCAGCGTGACAGAACACGGAAATGAAGTTACTACCACAAGTACTTCCAACTGCTCTTGTGTGAAGTTGCTGTTGTGAAGTTTCCCGCTGTTGCAGCCTTGTCTGTGACATGAAAAAGGCCATTTTGCCATTTCATCTAAGAGGTGAGCAAACTTTGAATGAAATTCTTTTTCATTGTGACAGCTTATTCTTATCAGACGAAGTACTAAGAATTTGTGCAAAAGAATTTAACTTTATTAATTTGCCTTTCTTGGAAGAGCTCCAACTCTGTCATCAACATGGAAAACAACTCGGTCTTGAGGAAGAAAGCAACCTGATGCCCAATTTTCTTTTTTCTTGATTTATTTCTTTAAAAAAATTCCTACACTTGTTCTGCCATTAACTGGTCTGCTGGATTATCCCACTCGTCTTTTCTCGAAATAATTAGTCAACAGCTTTCACTAAAGCTTATTCAGCCAAAAATAACATCGTCATTTAGACGTGAAACATTTGCTCTTCAAAACTGCTGAAAATACAACATCATGATAATATTATGCCTGGATTATCCCAGATTGCATACCTGTACACACACAAAACTACTTTGACTTGCTATGGAAAGTTCTGAACTGAACTGAATTGCAGATCTAACATGGAGTGGACACTCTCTGTCAAGAAATTCTGGCTCTACAACCTTTCAAAACTAAAAAAGGAAGTCTTGCAAGAGGGCAAATTTGGGATAAGATTGTCAACAAACTCCTTGGAAATTCCAAGATTTAAAGTTACCAAGCATTCGGTGAGAGAGCAGTAGACGCTTCTCATTGAAAAGTTGAAGAAAAAGTTAAAAGAAGGCCAGCAACATTGAGACTAACATGAGTGATCTTGACAAACCTTTCGCAGAAATACTGGAAAAGGAAGCTGACAATAAAACCACACTAGAAAGTGACAAGAAGAAAGCTGACAATGCAAAAGCTGTGGAAATGCAGAATAGAGCAATCGAGAGCATGCATTTAACACAGAAAGGAAGGTGGGCGATGAGGATGAGAATGTAAATGCAATCAAAGCCAAAACTCACAAGGAGGAGTAGTGGGGACACAGTTACATGCTCACGCAAGAAAATGATACAGTTCAGAAATGGAATGCTGAAGAGGTGGAATTGGAAAAGGAGCACCTGGAAGATGATAATGAACAGCAAGATAAATCCCTTGTTCACATGTATAGGAGTCAGGCAGCCCCATTGCCTCTGCAAGAATAGACGTCACTTTTTCGGAAATGAAATTCTGGAAAGCACTCACTTTCGTCAAGTTTCTCCAGGTCAAAATGTTCATAATTCTGGTAGGGAAAATCGGGATTTTCACACTATTAGCATCATACTACAGTAAAAATTCATTTTCTGAAATGTCATCATCATCGAAACTTGTAAACAACAATTGTCGTTCTTTCTAAAGGAACTTCGAAAGGAAAAGACACTACAACAGATGGCTGTCATTCAGGCTTTCGTAAAGCTATTTTTTGTGCCATTGCAACGGCAAACTCTCTCCAAGCCCCCTCGACCAAGTCTGCCATCGTCAGACCTAAATCTGCTTATTTACCTCATCTTTTAAGGCACACAGCAAGCTATTTTAGAAAGGTACAACCTTTCGGATTATTGCAACCTCACAAAACATGGATGAAACAGTGTTTTCATGGCAATTAACAGAAATGAATTATTCTTTAGGACCGAGGGCTGCATGATAGTCATAAGACACCAATGCACTACCCTGTTTTTGGAAACACTGGGAAAAAATATACAAAAAAGCCATTGGAGTTGACCCAAGCATTGATTGAAGTAGCCACTATCTAAAAAGCAGTCGATCAGACGTGAATACTTCTACCAATGCTGATCAGGTAATACTGCTAATTAAAGAAAACTCAGTTATTGCGTTTTAATTACGGTTAAGTTATCATGTTTTAATTATAATAAGAAAAAGTAATGAAGCGTAACTGAAGTACATGGTACCTAGATGGGCAGTAGTGAGAATGCTCACCTGCTATACCAATGTTGCCTGAATCGGCAACAGTGTTCAGCTTAATTATTCGAATTTATCCAGAGTTTCGTTAAGTGAAATGTTTTTTTTATTTTTATTGACATGACACTACATACATTTTTTACACTGACATTTCTTTAGCTATTTAAGCCGGGTTCACACATGCGATGCAAATGCAAGCGCAAATGCAAATGCAAACGCAAACGATGTTCACACGTCCAACGCAAACACAAGGAAGGTAAGATACGCAGGCGCAGTCCATTTCTTCTTCCAAGATGGCGGACGAGAGTGAAGCTTTGGCCGCAATAAGTCTACTTTTCCTGGTTTTCGTATAGAGTGCTTAAGAGAGGAAAAAGATGTATCCAGAAGTCGAAGAGCAGAGCTAGGAGTGTATGGGTTAGACCAATATTTCGACAAAGACATCGTCAAGGAGATTTTTACAACTTAGTTCGTGAGTTACAACTTGGGGACAGAGAATTTTACTTCAGGTATTTGCCCAGCAAGAGTATTTCAAAATGTATTTGGCCCTCAGGGCAAGTACCTTTCGGTTTATAGCGGAGCCAGCGCGCTAGCGCGTCAGCGGAGCTCCATTGCTAAGGAAATTTGGTAACCTGTCATGCCAAAAAATTTTGGTAGTGACGTAATAGTCACGTGACCGTCCGTCCATACATCCGTCTGTCCGTACATCCGTACGTCCGTCCGCCCGCACCACAGGGCTACCAATACACTTCATACACTGGATATAACCCTGTGCTGAATCCCGTGTGTTTTTGGCGCGAAATCGCATGTTGACCCGCGTTGCAGCAAAACAAGCAAAGACAACAAAAGTCAAAAACAAATTTGTTAATGGAAAAAAAAGTTCAAGGAACACTCAGTTGTCTTTTTGGTGGAAGGGGAAAAGTTCAATTTAGGCGAAAGAAATTAGGCGATAAAGTTCAGGCAAAAAGTTCAAATTTGCCTCGTCGGTTCTGTTCAAACTCGGTCGGTACACCGCTTGAGTTCGCAGCTTTTCGACGCCAAATATAGCAGAGCTAGTGCTTTTTGTTTTTTTCTGTCCACCACCATGGTTTTTACGGCGTTTCGAACACATTTTGCAGGGAAAACACCAGCATTTTCACGCTGATAGGCAGCTTGTCACGAAGAAAGAAATAAGTATTAAAATTAACTCCAGATATATTGTTAAACGCCCATGGCCTAGTGGACTAGTCACCGGCATCTTACGCGGACGAGCCGGATTCGACACTCAACGGGAGCAGGTTTTTTTTTTTACTTTTTTCTTTGTTTCTTTTAATTAACGACTTGAATGAGAGTATTTTCACAAATTAATATCTGCCAGCAAAAACAAAACAAAAAAAAACAGACAAAACAAAAAGGGGGGCTCCGCTTTTAGGCTTTGCTAAATCTATATATTATAGGGTTACACATAATACTAAGGAAATATGAAAATCACTTGTCTCTTGGCAATTCAAATTATTTGTAATCTGGTTTCCAAGTCTGTTGTGTTAAGATGTTTTGTATTTATTGTTGATAGCCAGGATGTCTTTGTTATTTGCGAAGGTGGTCAACAATTTTTCTCATGAACTCAGGTGTTTTAACATTCTTATTGTACATGTACAGTATTTTAAGGAAATGTTGCAGTCAATTTTTTTCCAGGTAAATTTCATTTTTCCTTTGTATCAAACTCATCATACAGAAACAAAGGAAAAATAAAATTTCCCTGGAAAAAAAATTAACTGCAACAGAAATAATACATTCAAACTTTCCCAGCTGTATAGCAGACTGCATACAAGCCTGGTAAAAATATGCCAAAATTGTGTATTGTTATTAAATTATTATTTTTTACCCACTGTTTTTCCCTGGCAGGTATTTGAGAATGTCCCCAAACACATTTGAACATTTGCTTAGCTTGGTGGGTCCCCTCATCACAAAGAAAGAAACAGCCATGAGACAACCAATTAGTGCTGCAGAAAGGTTAACGCTTACGATACATTACCTGGCATGTGGTGACAGTCAGCAGTCAGTGTCCTTTTCATATCGCATTGCCAAATCAACAGTTTCTACTATAATACGTGACACATGCAATGCTATCTGGGAGGCACTTCAAGGAACATATCTAAAGGCACCAAAGTCCCAGGCAGAGTGGAAGGAAATTGCAAAACAGTTCATGGATGTGTGGAATTTTCCACATACTGTGGGAGCCATAGATGGTAAACATGTTGCAATTAAATGCCCTTTAAACAGTGGCTCACAGTACTACAACTATAAAGGGTTCTTCAGTCTAGTTTTTCTAGCAATATGTGATGCTCATTACTGTTTTACCCTTGTCGACATTGGCGACTATGGTTCCAACAATGATAGCGGCATCTTTAGTAATTCTGAAATGGGAAAGTTATTTCAGAATGGAAAGATGCATCTACCACAGCCTGATTGTTTAGAAGACAGTGCAATCCAGTCTGCCTTGCCATACTTCCTGGTTGGAGATGAAGCTTTTCCATTAAGACCCTGGTTGCAACGGCCTTATCCAGGAAAAGAAATCCCAGAAGACAAAGTGATTTTCAGTTATCGACTCTCACGTGCCCGTAGAGTGACAGAAAACGCATTTGGTACACTGGTTGCAAGATGGAGAATATTCCTCACTTGTATCCAAACAAGTGTCACTAGTGCAGAATCAATAATCCAAGCAACAATTTGTCTGCACAACTATTTATGCCAAACGAACAGTGCAGCATATTGTCCTAGTGGATTTGTGGACTCAGAGGATAGTACAGGGGAAATAAAACCAGGAGCGTGGAGAAATATTGTTTCAGCTGAGAGGGGAGATGGAGCACTGAGGCCCCTTCCTTGTATGCGAGGGTCAAGATTACTTACGAGTGCTGTTTAAGTCAGGGAGGTGCTGAAGAATTATGTAAATTCTAATGAAGGGTGTGTGCCATGGCAGTGGGATTATGTCAGAAGCAGAGGCCCACGGAAGTAACCAACCAAACATTATTGCTACATGTAATTGCTGAACTACAGAAATTTTTTATTATTCAACATTTGCACTTTCAAATCTAAACAAGGGATATACAAATAACGAGTATTAAGACGAATTACTTATTATTTTCATGTTTGCAGATAAGTTACTTATTAAAAGAATTAAGATTTGCAGGTTAAACATATTGTGTTTAAGGTAGTTCTTTACTCCAGCCCAAAAAGGTTTTGAAGCATTCTAGAAGATAGAAAATGGGGATGGCTGATCATTTTGACTACTCTAATGATTGGTCATGTGGTTGCTAGCATTTTTCTTAAATTGCAACTGAAATAAAGTGGTATTCTCAATCCATTGTCAACCAACTCAACTGGAACTCTTTATTCTAGCAATAGCACAGTTAACAGACAAAAGACACATACCAAAAAAAAGCTTAACTCTCTTACATGAGTATCCCAACAACAAATTATATTTTATTTAAACTAGCAGAGTAATTGGGTTGTTAAAATTCTCTTCTGCTTGAATAACATTTGTGTTCACTGATTTCAGCTCCTGTAAGAAACTAGGTTGTTGTTGGAAAAAATGATCAGGTGGAAAGATCCTCCTCTGGTTTTCAGGGTCAGGGCTTGAAGAACGAGGTACTCCTGGTGCACCAATAGTTGTAGTTGATGATTCTCCCGAGTGCAAGAAATCAGAATTTGCATTCAGACTTCCACTAAGTAGATTACCACCTTGCAAGATTGGAGCAACAGGTGAGGTACTTCTCTCCCAATTGCCTCTTAATGCAGTGCTTGCTCTCATCTGATGGTCATACATTAATTGACTGATTTTCATTTTGATCATGATTTTGTCATGTGAACCCATTTTTCTTAGCTGCAAGGCAATTAATTCTCCAAATAAGGTATCTTCATCTCTTTCATTGGTTTTGTGCTTTTCCTTAACACAAGCCACCAAACTGGATCCAATTTCCTGTAACACCTTCAACTCATCATTGGCAGCACCCATGTTTTCCACCCTGTAGTTAAATCAAACAAAAAACCTGACATAGTTTCTAAAACGCAACAAGCACTAATAGTTCTTCAAAATGTAAGCACTGTAGCTTTCTTTCCCATCAAAGTGCACATAATTTATTATAATTAATGACCTACGTTGTTCCAAATGCCCTATAATTTTTATAATCACATTCGGGACTGAATATATCACTTTCCCAAGCTACATAACTACACAAAAGTGTTTCTTTGGGAATCTGTTAACAAAATGCTCTTTTTATTCTGGTTCATGCTTTGCCCATGTCTGCCCTCATGACAAAAATTTCTGTTCTAGAAGAATTCATTCGGCACAGACCTCCTGTTGTGAAAAAATAACCTTCTAATATTGAGATAATGTGACCCCCTACCTTGCTTTTTTAACGTATTTAGGACGAGACTCAATTTTCTCAGGTAAACAACTGTCAGATTTCTCTGAGATGGAACTGTCGTTTTCGTCCCCGTCGTTTTGTTCGCCATCTGCTAGATCATCTTCACTTTCATTCACGTCGACACGAATAACATTAGTTTTCGTTCTTCTTGGTGCAATGTATGGGTCAAGCCATGCCATGAACGGAAACGTCTGAGGTAGCTACTTTGGCTTCTTCTACATCCTTTGCCCCGGCACCAGAAATTTTCTTTTCCTTGATTTTCTTTTTGTCTTTAACATAACGGTTTCTGAGATATCGGAACAGGGTCAGAGCTTCTTCCCCTATTCAATGCAACAGAAAATGTACGATTATACTGATAGTTAGAAAGCCATTTCTATATAAACCGGATGTAAGCTTATTTACTTTTTATTTTCTATCGAAAAACATACCGTTTTGTAGTCCCAATTCTATTGCCACATCCGTCCAGGCAAGAGTTTTCTTCAATTTATCTTTGAATTCTGCACAACTTTTGTCATAAAGCACCGGATATTTCCTTACACTCTCCGCCAATTTCTCGTCTGAAATGGAATTCGCCATCTTGCTTTCAACTCACTGAGCCGTGGTGGCATGGAACCGATGGAACCTGTGTTTTTTACCGTGCGTTTGCATTTGCGTTTGTGTTGTCCCGGTTCACACGTGTGAAATGCAAACGCAAGAAAATGAAAATTTTTCCATTTCTTGCGTCGGCGCTTGCGTTTGCGTTTGCATTTGTGTTAGGGTAGTTCACACGTGTATTTCCTTGCGTTTGCATTTGCATTTGCGTTTGCATTTGCATTTGCGTTTGCATTTGCGTCGCACGTGTGAACCAGGCTTTACATAAACTTTTTGGTATATTAATTACATTACTGCACTTTGTAATACATTTTTTACATTTTGAAAAGGAAATCACACAAGATAATATATCGGGAAAAAAATACACACAAAGAAAAAAAAAGGACTAAGCAAAGGTAAAACTAGGATAATACAAAAAATAGTGTAGTCGAACACAAAACCATAAATATAAAATAAAGTACGAAAGTACTTACAAGACGTGTTAAAGGGCAGAAGCATTTTCACACAAGAAGTTGTCTTTTAAGACGACTCTCAATAAATAGTTTTTGTTCCAATTTTAACACAAATTCAGTAATATTGCAAGCTTTATAGTACATTTTCTGGTAGTAGAGGTAGTACTTTGCAAATAGTAGACAATAATTAAATTTAAGCTCATTCCTTGAAGTATTTAGGTCTGTTCCGAATAATTTTTCATGATACGTTGGAGAAAAAGCGCAGTTGAATTTTGCATTGAACCAATCAACAACTTTAACATAAAAAGTTTGAGTGTAGTGGCATTCAACGAAAGTATGGAGAATAGAGTCTGGCTCTTCACAGTATGGGCATCTGTTTTCATCATTTACACCATAGGTGCACAGCTCCTTTTCAGTAACAGTTAGTCTATGGAGTAACTTAAAATTGAATTCTCGTAATCTGTTTTCATGACATATTTTTCCAATGTTATTAAATTTTGCCTTCCAATCAATATTCCCTGATTTTAGTTCTTTTTCCCATTTTTTGGGTCCTGTGGCAGTACAGGTGGTACCATTGATGTAGAGCCAATAGTAGTCCTTGCACTTCATTTTGTAAAGATCAATATTTAATGACGGCGTCAGAGGAAAGGTTGTTTTATCAGCTGTAGGGCTTTCTCACCTGTCTAAGGATTTTGCCTTATGTAGTAGATGCTTGGGAATTGCCGAAATAACCTGTAGGTAGCTTAAGAAATTACATTTGATCTTAAATTTGTCCTGAAATGATTTAAATGTTAAGTGCTTTCCATCATTGTCCAAGATGTCCTGAATTGAGATGACGCCTTTTTCTTTCCATGTTTGTAAGAAGAAACTATTCCCATCAATCAGGATATCTTTATTGTTAAAGAGAATCAAATCTTGACCATTGTCGTGTTGATATAAATTCCTAATTTCCAGAAAATGTGCTAATATTTGCCTATAAAAAACTGGAATTCCAGATTTCTCTAAAAATTCGTAATCGTAATTACATCGAAGAAGGAAATTTAGTCCACCATACTTCTTAAAAAAACGAGATGGAATAGATTTCCAGGGTTCTGTTGTAGTTTCGTCAGGTATCAGTAGCCTTGAGATCCAGGCTAACCGCAGAGATTTAAATAGAATATCTGGATCAGGGGCCCGCGGTCCCCCATTTATATAGTCTTGGCACATAATATTTCTTCTGATCTTATCTGGTTTCTTGTTCTTCAATCCAAACTGCTCAATAAGAGCCTGTCAGGTATTTTTTTGAGTTTACTAAAGACCATTAAACGACAACCGTTGTTTACCTGTTCTCTGTCTCATACTACATACACTATGAATATAGCATGAGTAGAAACAAAATATGCAAACTATTCTATTTTGCATTAGCACTAGGGTAAAGAGGATCCAAACTAACCCAACTGTGCCTTCGCAACAATTTCTCATTTTGAAGGAGCAAGTAGTACTTCCAGGAACACCGAACATCTTGGAACACCCCGGAACACCCCCAAAACCCGAAACATCCACAAGAAAACCCGGGACACCCCTAAAAACCCAGAAAACCCCCAAGAAAACCAGAAACACCTAACAAAAAAACTGGAACAGCGCAAAATCTCTTAAAAAAACTCAGAACACCTCTAAAAAATAGGGAACCCAAGGAAGATAGAAACCTAAATACGAAACACGAGACTTTTAATTACTGCAAATTTCTATAGAATACAAATGTCCACCTTCTGTTACTTTCTTTAATAACAGAATGCTGTAGTGCATGGCAAAATCACAGGTAGCTATACAGGGATGTAGATAAAAGCCGGCAGCCGGAAAAAATCGCCAGCTATTCCTAAAAAGTTTCCGGATGATGAACCTTGGAAGGATGATACACAACTGCCGAAATTGAAAACGTGATGCATAATCCGCAAGCGGCTTCTAGTGCCTGCCGCCTATTACAAGTATTCTTCCATCTATTGAAAATTCTAACTACAACCCTGGCTATAGCATCTTTTCAAAACATAGTCTGAAAAGTCAAACGGTATCGTATATAAAACGGGAAACAGTGTTAAGATCAAGAATTGTTCGTAGTGTGATTCTACAAAATAGTTCTCAAACTGAATTTTAACTCAAATGTTTCAAGGCAAAAAAGGCCATTCAAATTAATTACAAACATTGCGTGAAAAGAGTTGCGTGTTATGTTGGGGTACAATTTATCTTCAGTTTAGTTAAATTATTTTGTTTTTAACTTAAGGACGGTGCCTCCTTTTGTTACTGTGCATACGTTCTGTGCATCTTGGGATATTTGGGTTCCTTAAAGAATTTGTCCACTACTACAACAAAATTTTTGTGCGGTTTATAACTATGCGTAAAGAGCAGATCTTAGCAAGGGCTACCAGAATCCAAAAAGAAAACTGGGGGTAACCACGCATTTTTTAGAGATCATTGAGCTTAAATTTGGAAAGAAATTGCCATACACTCTTTGACATACAACGCTTTTTAGGAACAATGGTTGCTTAATTATCTCAGAAAAATGCGTGGTTACCCACATTTTTCTTTTTGGATTCCAATAATCCTTGCAAAGATCTACTTTTTCCCCACAGTCATAACCCTTGCAAAAATACATCTTTGTTAGGAGGCACCGTCCTTAACACCTTGCAATACTCACCCTGGGAGAAGATTGAATTTCAACTGCTAAATAAACCCAACAAAGCACATAAACAATAACATCTAGTACACTCTCGGACTGAAGTCCTTCTCCTTTAGTGTTCATTAGTTTAGTCCTTTTTTCTGGGGGGGGGGGGAGGAATTCAAGCTTCAGCGTCAGATGATATTATTGCCTTGACACGGTGAAGGGTCGTTTAAATTTGAGGAGAAAGATAGAGACTGAACTGACACAACTTCAAGTGCCTTGTTAATTTCTTCGAATTGTCAGGCAACACGCCTTTTAATTAATCTAAATATTTATTACTATTTTTTTATAGTGCTTTTCACAATGTACCTTTTTACATGAAATTTTCGGGACACGTTTATTTCACGATTTTGTGGTGCGCATATTTCGCAACATTTTAATTTTGCGAAAAATTTGTGTTTCGAATCACTTTAATTTCGCGTTTTTGAGTAAGAATTTTTTTCCTTGGCAATGTTATTTAACATGTCCTTGAATTAAACAAAACGAATTTATCAAAGGAACAATAATGTCCAAATTAACAAAAACGCAACCGCGGGACTACATGTCAACAGTGACAAAAAAGCAGTTCTTACAATGTCCACAAGCAGTTCACGCTTGTACGTGAATTATTGCCCTCAAGTCAATTGACCACAACATCCATTTACATTGAAAATTCCTTCCTACAGACTCCGGAGAGAAAATGATGCCGCCCAGTAACATAATGCAGTTTAGAAACATATACAAGTGTCATAAGTCATTTGTGTGAATGTGTTGATAACGATCAACAGGCAGTACTACTTCTTTTCCAGTTACTACACCCTTATTCCTGTTTTCTCCCATCCTTTCAAGACATGAACTCTCAAAACCGATAGCTTACATTCGACATTCATGTCTTCAAAGTTAACTCTTCTATCCACTTGCATTTGGACTTTTGCTGAATACCACGTTGCAAACGTGTTCTTGCAAAATTTCTTGCAATAAACTCAGTTTTTCTTGATTATTGACATAATGTTAAGTCATTTAATTTTTGCGCCATGTAATGTTCGCAACACTTAATGTTAGCGTCACTTTAATTTCGTGATTTTTCTTAATCGCAAAATTCGCAAAATTAACATATCACGAAAATTTCATGTAATAAGGAAAACGAGTTTTAAAGAGTAGGCTTCTTTTTTGGTTCCTGACTAACGTCAAAAAAATTACGTAACATAACGTCAAACGTAATGTCAAACGACAATAACGTCAATAACGTAACGTCAAAAAAATCCTGGTAGTAAGGGTGGTGCCCCTTCTACAGCCAGGAGATCAAGCCCCAAGTTGTCAATAAATGAATGCGTAAAGTGTTTATATTCTCAAAGCAATAACATTCCAAATGTAAATCTCTTGCAATTCCAATGTAGAGTTGCATGCATTCAAGCAGGAGAGCCATCATTTGTACCATGCTCACTGGTTATCCCTGAGGGAATGCCATTTACAGAGTGCCACGAGAGCTATATTACGAAGGAGTTCAGTCCGAGAGTGCACTAGATTTAATTTTTGTTTTGTTATTGTTTATGTGCTTTGTTGGGTTTATTTAGCTGTTGAAATTCAATCTTCTCCCTGGCTCAGTATTGCATTTTTTCTTGATAGTATGAGTTAAAACAAAACAATTTAACTAAACTGAAGATAAATTGTATCCCAACATAACTCACAACTCTATTTACGTAACTATTATAATTACCTTGAATGGCCTTTTTTTTGCCTTGAAACATTTTACCTAGAATTCATGTAGAATCATCCTAGGATCAATTTTTGATCTTAACAAAATAATTTAACTAAACTGAAGATAAATTGTATCCCAACATAACTCACAACTCTATTTACGTAACTATTATAATTACCTTGAATGGCCTTTTTTTTGCCTTGAAACATTTTAGCTAGAATTCATGTAGAATCATCCTAGGATCAATTTTTGATCTTAACACAGGATGGTAAAGGGGAGGGGTACCGATCACATATCACAAGCCTATTTTCTTTCAAATCGCGAATCACGTATGTTTTTTGAAGCATGTCACAAAGTATGTTTTTAACATACACCGTTGCCAAAAAATTTGCCGTCCCTCCTTGACTAATCAACTTGCTTTGTGTTTATTTTCAATACACTCCTTTTTTTTAGAACCATCTTTATAAGAACGTTGACTCTGAGATTTGCCCCAAAATTTATGTCAAGAGAATGCGTTCTTCACACAAAATCGATCCTTTAGGTGTTCTTTAAGAAAGCGAACAAGTTGTCTCTCCTAGGCTTTGATGTCCTGAATGTCGTAGACATTTTAGTCTATTGAATTGTTCTTACCTTCATTAGTAGGACGACAATGGTCTTTTTGACAAAGTGATTGCCCTCGCTGATCGAGAGCGAATTGGTTTTGAAAGTAAGTTTATTGCAACCTCATTCGTTTCTGCTTCCCTCCTGGGCTGTTCATGTATTCAGATCAATTCCCATGTTCCTATCAATAAGATTTGGAAACTCTTGTTTCCACGCCTCCTGTTACGTAAGGAATAGGTCTTAATTCCTCTAACACTAGCAATTTTACTACACGGGCATGTAATGTCAACGTTTTTCTTTAAACCTTTGTTAAATGCAATGTCAGTGAGACCCATAAACTGAATTAAATGCTGCTAGAAATTGCACAACTTTTTCATGACCCCTTTCAATTTCAGATAGCATTAAACTTTTCTTTCTGCAGCGGCTGGTGGGAGGTTTGTCCAGACTCCGTAGCCAGGAAGAATGATGCTAGAACTCGAACTGTTTTAGCTATAATGTTGTCGCACTCGACTCGCTGAGCTCTGAAGACATGTAGACACGTGTAGAGTTAATGAGTTAACAATAAGCTAGATATCATTGAAAATGTAATGATTTGTCTGACTTGTGAAAGGTTACAGACACGTATCAACAACGTTCCTCACCTTTATTTGTGTATTTATTGTTTTACTTGCTCATTTTTGTAAATTGATTATTAGTAACTAAGTTACTTTCAGTTTTCACGAATATTTTCACATGGAATCGCGAATTACGGTCTTTAAAATAAGGAGATCACGCATCACACTAGACCAAAATTCACGAATCATGGCAATATTTGAGCTGCTTTCACGTGTCACGCGCTAATTTTTGCTCAAATCACGCACAACCCCTTTATCACCCTGTTAACACTGTTTCCCATTTATACGATAGCATTTGACTTTTCAAGCTGTGTAGTGAAAAGGTGATGCAGCTACCTATGATAGTGCCATGCACTAAAGAGTTCTATTATTAAAGAAAGGAACAGAAGGTGGGGGTGTTCCGGGTTTTCTTGTGGATGTTCCGGGTTTTCTTGTGGTTGTTCCGGGGTGTTCTGGGATGTTCCGGTGTTCTGTATTCCAGTGTTCCTGGAAGTACTAAATACCTTTTGAAGGCGCCTTAAAACTTCCATTGTAATAGCCACATTTTTCTAGATATGGGTAAATAGGAAACAGGCTTCGTTTGTCTAAAGGATTAGTAACACCATCTATCCAGTGGATATCATAACTGGATTCTCTAATAGTTATCCGCTGGATTGTGTTTTGTCCAGTGGATAAAATTTCCAACCTTTGAACAACTAGGGCCAGGAGACTTCGTATCATAAATCATTTGTTTATGAGCGGATGATGATTATCGGAAACTGCCATTGCTGGACCCTCCAAAACAGCCATCACTGGGTGCGTATTTTAATGCATCCATACTACCTAGGATGTAGCAATTAGTGCTGAAACTATTACGGTAACCATAATTAAAGATTGTTCCCCTGTTGTTCTTTGGAACTGCTGTGTAAATATTACTCTTGGGGGTTTTATACCCTTGTTTCTAGTAAGGCTTAAAAGCAAATATCCACAATGTTGGAATTTTCTTTCATGAACTAGCATATACTTAAATGGCTGGAAGTCCACACCCTATAATAAAAATTCATAGCCTTGATGGCCGGTCTCAATTTTGGATCAAGGCCACCACAAGCTTAAATCGATGACCCAAAAAATGGTTTCGTAAAATGTCATTTGTATTTGCATTTGTTTATCAGCTGTTACAATGCAGTGTCCTAGTGAAGTTGGGTGTACCAGGCCTGCATTTTCAGCATCAGATGTTATTACTACCATGGCAGCAGGGAAACAGAGGAGGCTGTTTAGTTTTGGCAGGCCTGTCAGGCAGTTCACTGCCAATAACAAATCAAAAGGAAAAGGACAAAAGTCTCCCACATGTACAGTGAAATTTGTGTGCCTTGCACCAAAGGATGCAGTCAAACCTCCCATTATGAAAAAGAAAAAAAACACTCTGTAATTGTGTATTAGGGGATGGCAGTATCACCTTTGACATGAATGAAGGACCTGATTACTGCCATAGCAAAATCCTCGAGAAGTACCCCACATTAGCAATGGCTGGTGGATATGAACTCCTATTACATCAAAGGGGTGCAGGTGATGGTGCTGGTTTTCATCCCATAAAGCCTCCTTACACCCCACTGAGGTTAAAGGACTTCAGTGGTCAAGCAATATACATTCACCCGCTCCAGAAAGATCTTGCCATTGAGTGCGAGGACTAAGCGGATGAAGAAGTGAGTGAATCAAAACATTGAAAATTATTAAATTACGTGGTGCTGTAATCAAAGAGAAGCTTACTTTCCAGCCTCTCTTGGTCAGATTTCACAAGTTATGCAAATTTGATGTGCTTTTGAACTGAAACTACCTTGGGATTATATTCACTATTTCTTACAAATTCTCAGTTTACAGTTGTCATTGACTTTCAATGTGAGCCTCTTTTACTGTTTCAATTTTAATCGAAGGATAAAGCACGTGAAAGAAAGGTTTGATTTGTTCCCACATCGCTCGTGCAATTTATTTTGAGACTTGTGAACTAAAAATAATCCCAGGAAAAAACCTTGCTATTTTACTCTAATTCTCTTTCTAACATCACAACCTTCGATTTCCAGTAGAAGTTGCAATTGCATTCAACAGTTTCACTTTGACAGCAGGTTTGGCGAAGGCAATTTAATTCTGAAAATTTTAGCTTCATACTTTACGTTACATTCGACATTTGCTTTTTTCGTCTTCAAGTGAAGATTGATGACTTAATTATCAAATTAAATCTCCACCAATCAGCATTTTGCATCAAAATTTTCGATGCAGATATACCAATTCCTGAGACGTCGGTGCAAGCTCTCTCTCTATTTTTCCCTTCTTGGCACCCCCACCCCCAAATTTTAAATGTAATCTGAATGACAAAATGCTACATGAATAACAACAGTAACTAGCAAATAGAATAGCCTTGAATAGCCTTTACCCGAATTGTTTTGAAATCTGCTTATTAATCTTGTTGTAAATGAGTAGGAAACCACTACAAGAACATATTACTTGCTTGTAGGGAAAGGTGATGAACCTGAATTTGCTACGCATGTGTGTAAACTTTACATAAATTTACATAATTTTATTCCGGCTGATGGATGGTTCACATAAGGGATCGCAAGTGGAGACTGGAAACATGCCACACAAACCAGCCGACAAGAAAACCTGTGAAAGCACCAATTAAGATCACCAGTTTCTTGGCTTTCAAGAAAGGTCAAGCCCTGAACAGAAGGTAATTGTTTTTGTGAAGAATTTGTGCAAGATGTATGTGGCAGTTTACTTAAGCTTATGTATCTTTAAAAGATGTCTCGGGGTTCATTGTTGATTTTATTTGCCTACTTTCATTGCTATCTCTTCGCAACTTTAACAATTAAATCGAATGGAAAAGTTCCATGTGTTTAATTAATTCCTTGAAATAGTTCTTTTCTCTGACTCCAGGCATCATGTCACATCCTTAAAAAAGTGAGGTTGGTGTGATCACCAAGAAGCCCCAAACAGCTGCCATCAGCCTCAAACAGATCTTCTCTGTGGCAAAGAAAGGAACAGATTGTTCTAATTCAGTTTGTCGCTTTATTCGGGGAGTTAAAGAAAGAAGGTTCCAAATGGCCTACATTCGGCAATCGCCACAAGTATTGGGACAAGGCTATGCCTTTTGTGCAAGAACAGCAAGACTGAGTTTTGAGGATCTGGTAAGTCTACAAATCAATCATATTTAGGGGCTGTTCAAAAGGGTTCAAAGTTCATCAATAGATGTCACTTAGTTTATGGGCTTTTTTCGTTGTTTAGCATTTAACATAGAGATATATTGTTGCAAGAAGAAGCATTCAACAGCACGTTCTACGTGAATTAAAAAAGAAATTTGCCACAGTAAGAGAAGCAGAAGATGTGTTGGGTATCACTGTGTAGACAAACATTGATGGCACACCAGCTCGTCATGCAAGTTTGCCAGATGAGTTGCAGCAGCTGCATGTATCACGAACATTACTGGGAAAAATGAGTTTATCTCCCAATCAGATTGCTGATTTGGTCATTGAAGGGTTCGCTTCCTTGGGTGGAGGGAGAAGTGGAACTTCCTTTGCTACTGGAGTTAGCAATGCGCTGGTGATTTTCTGTGAGAAACAGGAGTATGTAGATGTGATGGATATCTTGGACAGCTGTATACCTGGGCAGCTTGCAAGATCGTTGTTGCAGTTGTCTCTAAATGCTATGAAGAGGTTTGAGGATAACAGAAAGCCCAATTTGGTGTCCAAATTTTGCTACGGACTGCCCATGGGCAGACCTAACAATGCAGGGCCACTCATCCCAATTCAATATTCCATTGTATTCTTTACATGCACAAATGTCATGTAGGTATGTGTAACTATCAGTTGACTACCATGGCTCATAGAGGACATCAATATATCTCTTTCAGAATTTACAGTTGCAACTCGGATTTTCACTGCAAAACACCTACTTCCGTACATTTCAAAAATTGCAACTCGGAATTCCCCACAAATATCCAAGTTGTCATATTTTAAAATGTACAAAATCCGAGTTGCAAATATCGTGGAATTTGCAACTCACATTTTCACTGCAAAAATCCGAGTTGTAAATATGTGGAAATTGCAACTCAGGTTTCACAGTCCGCACACAAAAAATCCAGGAGAGGTCACGTGGATTACCGTACTGCTAACAATCATGGCAGAAAAAAACTGTGCAGAAGGCAATATTTGAATGTCCCCTTAGCTCGCAGTGGACTCAGAATCTGTGAAAGTGAAAAGAGGAAATGTTTCCTTTTCCAGATTTTAGATTTTCTCTACTGAGATGTAGATCCAACAGTGATCGAACAGCTTGAACGGAGAAGGTGAATGTGCTGATCGTGCAACCTTTAATGTTAACCCTGACTTTAATTTATGCCTTGGTCACAGTGGTTACGACAAGATTTCCGTACAACCCTTACATTAATTATGTATGTATATGTTATTGTTTTAGTGTTTCTGGTTCTGTTTTTAGTGTAAAGAAGTGTATGCATGCTTAATGTATGGGTTTACTTACGGAAATCTTTCCAGGTTTTCTTTACGCTCCTTTTTTTATTTTGTTCTTATGATTAACTCCTTTTTTGATGTAGTTTTCTTCTGTGTTAAAAGTAAAGACACAGCTAAATCAATCCTAAAATTAAATTGAGTAGAGCTTGGCAAGTGAAGAAAATGCCTTTCTCATTCGTTTGTTTATTATGACTGCTGATTCGATTATATTTTAAAGAGAAATGGAATCAAGGCTGGCAGGGCATGGATAAACCATGCTTTTATACATGAACTGTCATGCTCATGTTTAATTCCTGATTTATGCCCCCTGTCAACTCCCACACAAGGTTAAAACAAACCTGAATTCCCCTAAATCTCACATTTTGCATTTGCATGCATGTGAATTAGTGTTGACAGAGGATAGTAAAAAATTGGGATCAAGGGGTGACAGAGATACAGGAAACTTTAAGGAAGCAAAAGCTGCAACAGACAGGAAAAAGCACACTAAGGAGTACAAGAGGAAGAAACTCTTGTTAGATGGTGCACACACTGAACTTAAGTGCGCTCAAGATGCATTATCAAAATCAATAAAGGTTAAAAGAACAGAAATAGAAAATCGTTTAAATGTAAGGACTGGAGATATACATGTGGAAGATGCTGTACCTTCTAGTCTTGAGGAAATTTGAAAATATACTCTGCCATTCGCGATTCCTGTTTAATCAAAATAAGATGAGGCCAATTGTTTCAAACATCCATAATTGCTTTATTAAACGAGAAACTTTATTGAGCTTTATCTAGAGTGGGAAGGGTGACTTCAGGAAACTTTGCCCTCCCAAATTTGCAAATTAATTTGCATAGAACGGAAGACTTTCATGCATTTACCCTCTTGTATTTCTTGTACTTATTATGTGAGTTTTAGTTTTAGCTGCTTGTTTTGCGCATCATTCCTTCCGACTGAAATGCAACCAGTAATTCCAGCACACTCCCATGTGAAGCAAATGAAATAGGAAGCACCTACACGCAGGCTAAACCTAACGATATTCACAATGTATTCTATTTTTCTTCTCTTTTCTTGTATTTTTAACTGTTAGGCAATACGCTGTTTGTAAAAGCGACTGCCAATTAACTTGTTGTTGTTGTTGACTTTGTTCGACTGTGCTCCCAGTAGTTAATTTGTCAAGGATCTTAGCATTATTAACGTTGGTTAGACGAAAGCTCGATCATTCAATTTAATATTTGGGTAGTTTGTTAATGTTGCAGAAGTTGTGAACATCAAAACACAGTAAAAAATACCTATGCCAAGCCACCAAGAAACTTTACCTTGTGTACTCATAGTGCGTTGAAATTTAACACACGACACCTTCCATATTCAATAATATGTGCATTGCAACCACTGGATATCTGAGACAACAGGACGGACTTGTGCTGTGAAAATCTTTTTTTCAGCTCTCTCTGCCTCAGAGACTCTCAGTAAAACAATATTTGTGCGTTTTTCAGACAGGTTCAAAGACGAGGGAAAAGCGCAATGCAAGCATGGAGTGCGAGTCACCCTTGACAGGAAGAGTACAAATTCTTGTTCTTTCCTTGTGCTCGCATGAAAAATGCCAAAAAATTGGAGGACGAGAGAAAGATAACATCATGAGAACGAAACTTGGGACTCAGAAAAAGGACACCATCCTTAAAAACAACATTGAGAGGATGTCTGCTGCCATCATGCTGTAGAAGAACTGGATCAAGGGGTGGCAGAGATACAGAAAGCCTTCAAGGAAGCAAACGCGCTAGCAGACAGGAAAAAGTACACTAAAGAGTACAAGAGGAAGAAACTCTTGTCAGATGGTGCATACACTGAACTTAAGTGCGCTCAAGATGCATTATCAAAATCAATAAAGGTTTAAAGAACAGAAATAGAAAATCGTTTAAAAGCAAGGACTGGGAATGTAGATGTGGAAGATGCTGTACCTTCTAGTCTTGAGGAAATTTGAAAATATACTCTGCCATTCGCAATTCCTGTTTAATCAAAATAAGATGAGGCCAATTGTTTCAAACATCCATAATTGCTTTATTAAACGAGAAACTTTATTGAGCTTTATCTAGAGTGGGAAGGTTCACTTCAGGAAACATCGCCCTCCCAAATTTGCGAAATTAATTTGGGTAGAACAGAAGACTTTCATGCATTTACCCTCTTGAATTTCTTGTACTTATTATGTCAGTTTCAGTTTTAACTGCTTGTTTTGCGCATCATTCCTTCAGACTGAAATGCAACCAGTAATTACAGCACACTCCGATGTGAAGCAAATGAAATAGGAAGCACCTACATGCAGGCTAGGCTCAGTCTCCAGCCGTGAGTGTCTCGATGCGCCCGCGATTCTCCCCACCTTCACGGCTGGGTGCACGGGTTTGGTTATTGTTTAGACTGACCAATCAGAGACAAGCCCCCTGAAATTTGCGGTGCAGAATGTGCGGCATAATTTAGCGGGATTTCGTCTTTCTTTTGAATTTTCACACTTTTAGGAGGCGATTCAAGAAATACTTTTTTGTATTTCACTTTTTCTCAAGACGATACAAAAGAAAGAACCGATAAAATTTATGCAGTCGAAGTGTGGATTGTCTGCATGATTATGACGTCACGGACATGCAACCAAACCCGTGCGCCCAGCCGTGAAAGTGGCGAGAATCGTGGGCACATCAAGACACTCACTGCTGGAGACTGAGCCTACATGCAGGCTAAACCTAACGATATTTACAATATATTCTACTTTTCTTCTCTTTTCTTGTTTTTTGATTGTTAGGCAATACACTGTTTGTAAAAGGGACTGCTAATTAACTTGTTGTTGTTGATTTTGTTCGACTGTGCTCCCAATAGTTAGTTTATTCGTCAAGGATCTTAGCATTATTAACGTTGGTTAGTCGAAAGCTCAACCAGTTGATTTAAAATTCGCGTAGTTTGCTAATGTTGCAGAAATTGTGACCATCAAAACAGTAAAAACTACCTATGCTAAGACACCAAAAAACTTTTCCTTGTGTACTTGTAGTGCATTAAAATTTAACATGCAGCACCTTGCATATTCAATAATATGCGCATTGCAACCACTGGATATCAAAGACGAGTGAAAAGCGCAATACGAGCATGGAGCACAAGTCACCCTTGACAGGAAAAGTTCAAATTCTTGCCCTTTCTGTTGTGCGTGACTTGGTCACACTACGCGCTCGCATGAAAAATGCCAGAAAATTGGCCCTGTTCTTCATTCAGGCAATTTCTGACATGCCATCTAATGCATAATGCCACCTGGTCTAGTCTGAGCGACCTGGACCGTCTGACAATCAGGTATAGGAGTCAATCAATCAATCAGCATCATGACCACTCCAGATGCCACACGCACACCATGACATGTTTCATACAGTAGTTGGAACAAGTCCAAAGAATTTCACAGCTTGCAGGATTCTGTAGCCTAAAGATTTGATTCATCTCTGGCGACTCTTTCTGTATTAAGTCGTTCTTTGGTGAGCATCTCAAAAAACATACAAGCCGTCATCTTCATCCCAACTTATGATTATTGTGATTCTTTGAAACAAGAGCATTAGTAGTGTTACATTCGTCCCATGAACTGCCAGTGCACTGTGTGATATATGTTGTTAGCTCAAACTCAGTTCAGACCCGCCAGCCACGCTTCCTATGGATACGTAAGAACCATTCTGGAGAGTGTTGTTCGAACACCCGTTGCATCCCAATGATAGGACCTTCCATTCCGTGGGTTCAACCCAAATGGGAGCTCTTGGATCCGATTAGTTCAGATGAAGTCGCCAAGGCTCTCTCGAGAATCAAGGATGGCGCGCCTGGGCCAGATAGTCGCAAGCTTAAGGACGCGAGAGCTTTACCTTCCGATCAGTTGGCTGGACATTTCAATTTATGGCTGTTGGCAGGATACCTACCGAGCGCCCTACAGCAGGGCGAGACTGTTCTGCTCCCCAAGGAGGAGGGAACTGGTGCCCCGGAGAAGTTCCGCCCGATCACGATATCAGATATTGTGGTCAAGTGCTTCCACCGGATTTTGGCACAACGAATGCAGGCGAACCTTCCGTTCAGTTCTTGCCAGAAGGCGTTCAGACAGTGGGATGGTTTAGCGGACTCGGTATGGTTTATCCAAGAGGTCATCCGTCAACATCAGGATGACCTAAGGCCACTGAACATTGCCTTTGTGGATGTGAAGAAGGCCTTCTACTCGATTTCCCACCAATCCATTCTGGTGGCGGCTGCCAGTTGGGAGAACCACCGCCATTCTCGAGCTATCTACGCGAGCTGTATAGCGATGCATGGACAGTTCTCAGGATTGGCACCGAGCGAAGCGGTTCCATCAGATTGGGGAGGGGGGTCTGACAAGGGGACCCGATGAGTGTCCACTCGATGAGCGAGTCAACCATGGCGCCTTTGTGGATGACATTGCGTTATACGCAGTCATGCTGGCTGGATTGCAGGCGCTGCCCGATGACCTTAACCACCAGCTGGCGCTGTGTGGTTTGGAAATCAGTACCGGCCACACAGGAAAATCAGCTCTCCGCATTGACGTTGATGGCAAGGCGAAGATGTGGGTGGTCAACCCACTTCCCCACCTTCGGGTGGAAGAGGAACTAATTCCAGCAGTTTCTTTTAGCCAAGGCTACCGGTACCTGGGTGTGGACATTTCACCCCAGAGTACCAGGGTGAATGTTGCGAAGAAGCTTGTGGACGGCTTGTTGAAAATTTTGGCAGCCCCACTTAAGCCGCAGCAGAGGCTGTACACGGCCAGTTGTCATCTGTTGCCGTCACTGTACCATCAGCTGACTCTATTGCCAACCTCTCACAAGTACCCTAAGTGGCTCGATCGAACAACGCGAGCGGCTGTTAGGTCATGGTTGAAGTTGCCTTGTGACACTGTCACCGTGTACTTCCATTCTGCAGCGGTCGATGGTGGTGTAAGCGTTGCGATGTGGGCACACCAGGTACCACTGATAAAGGTGGCGCGTGCTATGCACTTAGTGGATTCTGAGGATCCAGCTATCCAAGCCCTGCTAGTAACACCAGCAGCCAGGCAGCTCATTGAGTCGCAACCCAGGCCTAGGCAGCTGAATGACACCGTTGTAACGTCTACGCGGTGTCTGAGGTCTGCCCTGGCTCAGACATTATATCAGTCTCTGGATGGCCGTGGGCTTGTGGATGTTTCCTTGGTTCTGCAGCAACATCTTTGGGTGAGTTCTGGGAGCCCGGTCCTATCAGGTTCAGCTTATGTTGGCGCTGTCAAGATCAGGGGGAACTTGCTGGCGACGGCCTTGCATAAATCGCATGGTCGACAGCTGTCAAGTCGATGCAATTGCTGTCTTCGGACAGAGTCACTGGGGCACATCTTGCAGGTGTGTCCTAGGATGCACGCATCCCGCGTTGCCAGGCTCGATAAGACTCTAGAACTTGTGGCAGCTGGGGCAAGTCGGTTGGGGTTGGGGATATGTCGAGAGCCGGCTATCCCTAAGCCCGCAGGTATCCATAGACCGGACCCGATCCTGGATTACCAGGACACCGTGATTGTGCTGGATGTCACCATCGTTGCCGACAACGCCGACCTATATCAGGCTTACCAGCATAAGTGTGATTATTACCACAAGCCTGGTATTAGGAGCTGGGTGTCTAGGAACGTTTCCACAGCTTCACCTACCTTTTCATCAGTCACTTTGAATTGGCGTGGGCTTCTAGCACCACCATCGACGGAAGTCATCAGGACACGCGTTGAGCGCATCGTCCTTGAGTTTACTGTTAGCAGTGACCCTTGAACGAGGAAGTTGGACTGACAGCCACTTCCGGCGTTCCACTTACAGGGTGCAGTCACTATGATGACCTCCTTCGCGGAGGTCCAATTTAACCCGCTGATGCAGGTCGCACCGGAGTTAAGCTTCTCCAACCATCTAAAAAGCAAATCTTCTTCCACCCTTAAAAGGCACATTCAGGAGATAACATCTTCATGGCGGAGCTGTGATAGCCAGCCATCGTTAGTCACAGGGCTCCGTTTGGCTAGGTTGAGGGTTGTGGATCTTGTGTCTGTTCTTTGGTCAAGTGCCTGCTTTGCAGGATCGTTGGGTGAAGGGAGGAATAGCCAAATGCCTCGTCATCTAATTAGTGACACACATGAAATTTTGTGCAAGTATTTTATTGGCTTGTTTGATTTAAGTAGGGATTTTGTTGGGTACTAAATAAAATTCGAAGAAACAACGGTAAAAAAATGTTACCATACATAGTGTCTTGCATACATGTATGCAGTACACACAACTTCTCTTTAATGTCTTTATTCCTTTCTGGGTGTTTATTAGGTTCCAAAATTCAGCATGGGATTTTTGGGTTTCATTTTGGTTTTTGTTTCAAGCCCGAGGGTTTTTTGTTTGGGTTTTCATTTGTCACCATTTGCAAGAAGAAAGTCTCTGGTCTTCCTTTGGATGACTGATCCGCTGCACAGTACTGCCAATAAAACCAAAACAATTTTCCAATGCACCGCCAGACCGATAAATAGCGTCAGCATATCTTTGATAAATGACAGTTCAGCATAATTTTGTATATCTCAACCTACTACATGCAATTGATATGTTTCTTCTGTGTTTTTGTGTTCTTGGCAATCTGGCCTGTTTAACTGACAATTGGCTGCTGGGATTAACTAGAACATGTTAAATTAGTTACGATTTGGCTCTTTATTGAGTCACGAGAGTTAATTGAGTTACAGTTGAGTTTGAGTTATCATTTTTACCTAGCCTGCGAGCAGGCTCACTGGTGTGTTATTCCCGTGAGTATCCTGGTGGCGGAGCTTCTATTTGCGAGCTGCTGAGAAGAATGGGGTGAGAAAAAGTAAGCCTACACGAAAGTCATTGAATTTTGAATTCTCTGCATTCGTCCACGAATGCAGCATTGTGATTGGTTTGAAATGACACGCAATGACAGACTTCATTATTGTGACAAAAAAACAAGGTAGGTGCTGTTGTTGTTTGTCGCCTTTCTCAATTAAATTTCAAAATGTGACTTTGGCTGCTAAGCTATGGTGGTTTTACACAAACAAAATATGTCTTGACTTTTAAAACGTACAAGTTACGATTTTGTGTATTGCTAGCTGTTATGTTGTCTAGGCAATCACAGCTATTTATTCATTTACTAGTAGTTACGTACATACCTGACTGATTCTATAGTTTGATAACCTGATGCAGAAAAGCCATGCTTTAATGGGTCAAAGGATGCCCCATACATATGGTTCTCGGTAAGAATTTTTTAACACCAAAATCAATATAATAAAGACAATAATAATCAAATCTAACAACTGAAGAACTATTTCCAGGTTCTCACATGGAGGAAAAAACGTTGAAGGATGCTATCCTGATAGCAAAGGACATGTGCTGCAAGACGAAAAATGAAAGGTAAATTAACTGTCGAATAGTGGTTATTTATGACAGTTCAAGTACAGTATTTTAGTTGCAACTGTTTAGGCAGTGTGCATGACGGATCAAGACGAATAACGTTTATTTTTAGGGAGGAGCTAAATAAAGAAAAGATTATCAACAGAATTCACTAACAAAATACCCATTCTTTGCAGAGCAGAGGCAGTGGGGCATGAAACAAGAGACGGGAGTGTGATAGGAGGCACAAATAAAACCATAAAATGGCCACCAAAAGAGTACCATTTGTCAAACCATCTTGGTCTAATCTATTGCGATTCTCTCAAACAAGAGCATTAGTGAGTGTTACGTTCATCCCATGAACTGCCAGTGCAGTGTACGTGATATATGTTGTTAGCTCAAACTCAGTTCAGTCTCACACAATTAAAAAAAACTGCTTGTTTTTAATTAAGTTTACTTACCAAGTTAATGTTTATAATTGGATAGTGATGTCAATCATGAAAATTTGGTTTCGTGTCTGATGAAAGTTGTTCCATCTGACCTTCCTTGATTGACATGTAAGTAACACAAAGACGTACTTTGTCAGCCTGCTCTACTCTGCGCAGACAATGGAAATAGCACGAATTGTACCAATGTCATCCATTTATCTTACAGAAGCAGATGCTGGTGCTGCAGAAAGTCAAGCAGAAAATGAAATTCATTTGATAGTGGACGATGAGGGATGTACAGCTAGAATGATCATAAATCAGTTGCCTGGTTGGGTTGGATTGGTCCTCTCCTAGCTTAGAAAGATTGATGTTAAGAACTAAACTAAAAATAAATCTGCAGAAAAATAAATAAACGTAATATACCAGGACAACTAAATAAAATGGCAAACTCATAAAATTCATCACTGTAGCATAATATAATCTTAATACAATCTAATAACAAATACATCGGATTTCCAGCCATGAAGCTAGTGGGAGTGTGACATGTAGTGGTATGTACAGCTTCCTGCATTCTACTACTATCATATTCTCACTGTGCATTCTATTTTTTACAGGTGTCTTTGGGATGACAAGAACGCATGGGGAGGACCTCGATAAGACAATACAAGATGAATGGACAAAGGTATGCCTTCTTGTATTTATCCTTTTTGGCAATGTGTTGCATGAAGTGGCTTCATGATCTTGTTTTCACGACTTCAAACCCTTAGTGTATGTTTTCACAACTTCAAGCCCTTAGTGTATATTTGGGATGGGGTTTTGGGCTAAGATACCATGAGTTTGTGTCCCCCACATAACATAACAGACTCGAAGCTAAGTTTTGCCTGTGCAACTTATTACTTCCATCTATGACCTATTGGGAACAAATATGAGAAACATCATAAACTGCATAATATTAAATGAAGTTCTATTATGAGGTACAGAGGTGATGAAGAACCAGAAGGAAAGAGGGCGCATCTAGATGATGACAAAATGATTTAGGCCATAATATGCACAGTAGCGGAATTACTCCTGACTTCAAGTGGCGCATAGGTGCAAAGGATTTTTTTGGTTTGAAATTCGCGATTTTTGGGCTGTTGCAAGTGCGGGCCGAGTGCCCAGGTGTGTGTTGTGCAGGCTAAGTGCCTATGTGAGTGTTTGGCATGGAGTACCAATAGCACGTGGAGAGATACATATATATTTAAGGAGCGGTATCTACGCTCGAGCCTGCGGCCCGAGGCCCCAATGGCTCTATTATGCGCACTTGACATCTTTCATGCAGTAACGTTCCGCTCAAGCCAGAGACCGAAGGTCCTCTATGGCTTTGAATGTATACTAGGTGTAGTTATCTTTACCGTCCTGCTGGACCCGTTGGCATCGGTAGTTTTACGCCGGCGTGGGTGCCTGAGTCTCCCATGTTATTTCATTTCACCTTTTCACTTCTGCACCTACCACTACGCTGGGTGGGCAGTCGTCTGGTGAAGCTAACGGTACCCTAGGCCTGCAGCGGCCAGCAATCCCTGTAGGTTGTTGCAATTTCTTCAAGAAACACTAGGAGATTGGTTGGGGCTGCCACCGCGGCCCCATTTGGCAATTGCTGACTTGCTACTGCGGGGGCTGAGAACCTGGGTGTCCATCGCTGCCCCGATTGCTCTAAAGAGTTCAGGAAAGCGGTAGGGCTCAGTGTCCACCGCCATAAAGCTTATCCTCAGGTGTATCACCTGGAGAATGTGCCAGAGCAGAGGAAGAGGGCACGTTGGGATCGAGAGGAATTGGTTCTCCTCGCACGTGAAGAACTGCATGCTGGCGCAGAGGGAGTGAAAGGGATGAACAAGCATCTCCACTCACTCTTTCCAAGCCGTACTTATGATTCCATCAAAAGTCAACGGCGGGCGGGTAACATATTACCACCTGATCCTTAATACTCTAGGGGCTGAGCATCAGGCCCTGAAACGTGGGTGGCCCGTGGTAGGCCACTCCCAACGTAGCTGAGGGAACGGAAGCAACATCTCGAACGCACGACGGTGCGTCATCATTGCCATTCTCGCAAGAAGATCATGCAACTGAATTCTTTGGAACCCAGAAGATTGATGATGGTGTGGGTGAATGGATTGGGAAACTGAGGGATGCACTAGAAGGTGTCGAACTCAATTTGCAAGGCTTGAACCTTGCTGAGATTAAGCCTGGTCAGCCATCTGACCAGGTTAGGAAGGCACTGGATGATGAGTACATTGCCTGGTTGCCACCTCTAGCGAGGAGACAACCTGAGCAGCGTGCCAGGGCCCCGCAGACCAGGGCCCAGGACTGCAATATGCCCAGGTGCAGCGAGACAATCGAAAGAACTGTTCTCACTGCGCCCAGAATGTCATCTCCAGCACCTGGTGAGACCTGCCAGCCATGCTTCCTGTGGATACACAAGAGCTATTCTGGAGACTGTTGTTCGAACAGCCGTCGCATCCTGCTGATAGGACCTTCCATCCTGTGGGTTCCACTAAATGGGAGCTCTTGGATCTGATAAGTTCGGATGAAGTCACCAAGGTTCTCTCAAGAATGAAGGATAGCGCACCTGGGCCAGATGGTCGCAAGCTTAAGGACGTGAGAGCCTTATCTCCCAATCAATTGGCTGGACATTTCAACGATATCAGATATCGTGGTCAGGTGCTTCCACCGGATTTTGGCACAATGAATGGAAGTGAACCTTCCGTTCAGTTCTCGCCGGAAGGCGTTCAGACAGGGGGATGGTTAAGCGGACTTGGTATGGTTTATCCAAGGGTCATCCGTCAACATCAGGATGACCTAAGGCCACTGAACATCACCTTTGCGGATGTGAAGGCCTTTAACTCGGTTTCCCACCAATCCATTCTGGTGGCGGCTGCCATTTGGGAGTACCACCGCCATTCTTGGGCTATCTGCGCGAGCTGTATGGCGATTTACAGACGGTTCTGAGGATTGGCTCCGAGCGAAGCAGTTCCATCAGATTGGGGAGAAGGATCTGACAAGGAGATGCTTCCCCAGCTTGACCCACAAGTGGGACCGAAGGTGGGAGGCATGCGAGTCAACCATGGCGCCTTTGTGGATGACATTGCATTATACACAGTCATGCTGGCTGGATTGCAGGCACCGGCTGATGACCTTAACCACCAGCTGGGGCTGTGTGTTTGGAAATCAGTACCGGCGTGGCAGGAAAATCAGCTTCTCTCTGCATGGATGTCGATGGCAAGGCGAAGAAGTGGGTGGTCAACCCACTTCCCCACATTCGGGTGGGACGGGAACTAATTCCAGCAGTTTGTGTCAGCCAAGTCTACCGTTACCTGGGTGTGGAGAGAGCACCAGGGAGAATATTACAAAGAAGCTTCAGGACGCCTTGTCAAACATTTCGGCAGCCTCACTTAAGCCGCAGCAGAGGCTGTACATCGCCAGTTCTCATCTGTTGCCATCACTTTACCATCAGCTGACTCTATGGTCAACCTCTGACAAGTACCCTAAGTGGCTCGATTGAACAATGCCAGCGACTGTTAGGTCCTGGTTGAAGTTGCCTCATGACACTGTCACCACGTCCTTCCATTCTGCAGCAGTCGATGGTGGTCTAAGCCTTCTGATGTTGGCACACCAGGTACCACTGATGAAGGCGGCACGTGCTACGCGCCTAGCGGATTCTGAGGATCCAGCTATCCAAGCCCTGCTGGAAACACCAGCGGCCAGCCAGCTCATTGAGTCGCAAACCAGGCCTAGGCGGCTGAATGACACCATTGTAACATCTACGCGGTGTCTGAGGTCTGCCCTGGCTCAGACATTATATCAGTCTGTTGATGGCCATGGGCTTGTGGCTGCTTCCTTGGTTCCGCAGCAACATCTTTGGGCGAGTTCCTGGACCCCAGTTCTATCAGGTTCAGCTTATGTTGGTGCTGTCAAGATCAGGGGGAACTTGATGGCGACAGCCTTGCGTAATTCGCGTGCTCAACAGCTGTCAAGTGGATGCGATTGCTGTCTTCGGACAGAGTCACTGGGGCACATCTTGCAGGTTATCATAGGATGCACACATCCCGTGTTGCCAGGCACGATAAGATCATAGATTTTGTGGCAGCTGGTGCATGTCGGTTGGGGTGGGGATATGTCAAGAGCCGGCTATCCCCAAGCCCGCAGGTATCCGTAGACTGGACCTGATCCTGGATTGCCAGGACACTGTCATTGTGCTGGATGTCACCATCGTTGCCGACAATGCCGACCTCTATCAGGCTCACCAGCATAAGTGTGATTTTTACAATCAGCCTGGTATTAGGGACTGGGTGTCTAGGAACGTTTCCGCCGCTTCACCTACCTTTTCATTAGTCACTTTGAATTGGCGTGGGCTGTTAGCGCCACCATCGGCGGAAGTCATCAGGACGCTTGGGTTGAGCGCATCATCCTTGAGTTTGCTGTCAGTTACATGGTCCGGTCACTATAACGATCTCCTTCACGGAGGTCCGATTTAACCTGCTGATGCAGGTCGCACCGGAGTTAAGCTTCTCCAACCATCTAAAGCAAATCTTCTTCCACCCTTAGAAGGCATATTCATATGAGATAACAGGTGGCGCAGCTGAGATAGCCATCATTAGTCACAGGGCTGCGTTTGGCTAGGTTGAGGGTTGTGGATCTTGTGTCTGTTCTTTGGGTGAGTACCTGCCTTGCAGGATCGTTGGGTGGAGGGAGGAATAGCCAAATGCCTCGTTATCTAATCAGTGACGTGCATGAAATTTTGTACAAGTATGTTATTGGCTTGTTTGATTTAAGTACGGATTTTGTTGGGTACTAAATAAAATTCGAAAGAAACAATGGTAAAAAAATGTTACCATACATAGTGTGTTGGATACATGTATGCAGTACACACAACTTGTCTTTGATGTCTTTATTCCCTTCTGAGTCTTTATTAGGCTCCAAAATTCAGCATGGGATTTTTTGGTTTCATTTTGAGTTTTGTTTCAAGCCCGAGGGTTTTTTTGGTTTTCATTTATGTTACCATTTGGAAGAAGGGAGTCTCTGATGCCCATTTGGATGACTGATCAGCTGCACAGTACCGCCAATAAATCCAAAACAATTTTCCAATGCACCGCCAGACCGATAAATAGCGTCAACACATCTTTGATAAATGAGTTTAGCATAATTTTGTATATCTCAACCTACTACATGGAATTGACATATTTGTTCTGTGTGTTTGCTTTCTTGGCAATCTGGCCGTGAAGCTAGTTGGAGTGTGACATGTAGTGGTATGTACAGCTTCCTGCATTCTACAACTGTCATATTCCCACTGTGCATTCTATTTTCTACAGGTGTCTTTGGGATGGACCAAAGGCACAGGGAGGAACTCAACAAGACAGTACAAGATGAAATGGTTGAGGTATGCCTTGTCGTATTTATCATTTTTGGCATTGTGTTGCATGAAGTGGCTTCATGATCTTGTTTTCACAACTTCAAGCCCTTAGTGTATGAAGATATATTTGGGATGGGGTTTTGGGCCAAGATACCATGAGTTTGTGTACCCCACATAACATAACAGTCTCGAAGCTAAATTTTGCCTGTGCAACTTATTATTTCCATCTATGACCTATAGGGAACGAATACCAGAAACACTTTAAACTGCACAATATTGAATCAAGTTCTATTCTTAGGTACAGAAGAGGAAAAAAAAAAGATCAAAAACAAGAAAAAGAAGAATTGCAAAGATCACGAAGAACCAGAAGGAAATAGGGCACGTCTAGATGATGAAAAAATGTCATTGCACCTTTTCGCCTCCAACAAAGTGCTCGAACCTGCTTCCCCCTTTGAAGTTTGAAAGGCAGAAATGTACGTCTTAGAGGATCATATTATTGACAACCCTGTGGAGGAATAACAATTGCAATCCTAGAGCCGGCCATCCCTAAGCCCGCAGTTATCTGTAGACCGGACCTGATCCTGGATTGCCAGGACACCGTCATTGTGCTGGATGTCACCATCGTTGCCGACAATGCCGACCTCTATCAGGCTCACCAGCATAAGTGTGATTTTTACGATCAGCCTGGTATTAGGGACTGGGTGTCTAGGAACGTTTCCACCGCTTCACCTACCTTTTCACCAGTCACTTTGAATTGAGTGCATCATCCTTGAGTTTACTGTCAGCACCAGTATCGAGCGCTGCACCGGTGTCGAGCACTGCACTGATATCGCAGAGGTCATGGGTTCGATTCCCATTCGAGCCTGAATTTTTTCAGGTTTCTTCTTTTCAACTGCTTAAGTTGAAACACTTTATCCGCAGTTCAAATATGTGATTATTTCATATATTCATATTCACTGAAAATAAGTCTTTCCGACTTATTAGTAATGCTGGCCCTCTAAGAAAGCTGTCATCTATTGTGTTTCCCTATGCACAGTTGTTTGACCTCGATCACTACAGAGGGGAACCAAGAAAAACATTTGATCAAGCATTAACAGTAGCTGAAAAGCTCGTAGAGTTTTTCATGACGTGGGGAGAGCAAACTAGACAAAGGACTGGCCATGTTTCTACACAAGGTTCCGATCAAATTATTCCATACTGCACTCGTAGGTCAATTATGTTTATGCATGAGAGCCTGGTTGGCCTCCAAAACATGCTGACGGAGTAAGGTGCTACCGATCTTCTTTCACAGATCCGTCTGAAAGGAGTGGTCATGCTGATGGTTGAAAACTTTTCCCTTATGAGGAAGGATGACCCGATGCCAACCCAGATGGAATACAGGAATCAACGTGCATCTTGTGTCAGAGAGCTTCAAAAGAAAACGCATCGTGGCCAATTTCACTACTATACAGGCCCTAAAAGCTACTACCCTAACAAAGTGATAGATGCTAGCCTCCTACCAATTTCCCAGGTGCTGCAGCTTGAGACAGCAATGGAGAAATTGTCCTTGGAAGACAAGCAACAGTTCCACAAGTTTGCTACCACCTTTGGAAAAAGCGTGACACAGCACACCGTACGGGACAAAAGCAAAGAGGATACTCGCCATTTACCGTACCAAATATCGTTTTGCACACAGCCACGAGAGCCAGGCTTCACAGTTACAACCGCCTCCTTGCTTGGTGAACCCAATCCTGAGGAAAACAACGGGACGGATAAACAACAAACACCTTCAGTACGAAGTATTGTTCTACACGTAGGAGGTGCTTGCTGTAAAACATGCTCGACGCAGAGAACAATTTTGCGTTTTTCTGGCCGTACTGTTAAAAGACCTACTCGTTAAGAGTCGAACGGGAATGGAATTAGACTTTGCGGAAGACACGGTTGACCTTCTTTAGCTAGACAACAGCAACTTTGAGGACTCCCTCGTGTTTAAGTAGGGCTTAAAGGGACAACAAAAATTCACCTTATGCCATTGTTGACCGAGTGAATACTAACATCACCACGGATGCGTCGGGTGCAAAACTTTATAATCTTCCTCAAACGGAGGTAGACAGAATTGAGCGAATGTTGCAAGGAGGATGTCACACTGACGTAGAAAGCTACAACAAGAGCTCCTCTGATGATGAGGACAGCGACGGTCTTCCCCAACGCACGCCTTGCAGCACAAGGACGGGACGATCTGCTACATGAATAAGGCTGTATTAGTGACATTGATGGAACCTTGAAACGTGGATGCGTATTTATCAAAGAGAAGTAGCTGCCATGAGGTATGTTTGTGAATCTATGCTTTAACCTCCAAACATTTAGGGAACTGTTAACATTTATACTTTCACGAGTGTCAACGACGTGTTTGAATATCGTTTAAATTCCAATGCCAACTAATTCAATCGAATCCACAGACACAATAGAGCATAAAGTGAAAATACAAAGTGTATAAGGCTCCTTCCGTACACAGCCCTTTTTTATTCCGTTTGGTTTCCAGTTTATAGGTATGGCTGACGTATAAGATCGAAAGTGATTGAAAACACACGGACATTTTCAAAAGTGCTGTCCTAGTTTGAGTTGTGTGCTGCTTTTAGAACAATGTGGACGATAAGAATGATCGAACATGGACCATTTTAACGGTTCAAGTTGTCCTTTCATAAACACCGAAGTGATCGGAAATGGACGTTTTTGGGAATTGTTTTCCTTTCGAACAAGTCCCCACAAAGTGGCGTTTTCGATCATTTTTAATCGCACATGTGAGCAAAACGAAAACGTTCACTTCAAGGATACTTATATGAGGGGACTGACAATGTTTTGCTCTGAACACATATACAATTTTTTTTTTGTCACCACGACAACAGATACATGTAGACTGGAGCAAAGTCAAGAGAGTACTTCTTCAGTATCTCTTCTCTTGAAATTTTAATGTCGGTGATTCGTTAAGTTGGAGATATTTTAAAATGAGAAAATGAGTTTAAACAGTGTATCACGTACAATTTTATTTGTGTTTTCTTTCAGTTTTCTGAATAAAACAGTGACAAATGAATCATGAATATCGAAATAACATTCAATAATATGCACATTGCAACCACTGGATATATGAGACAACAGGATGGACTCATGGAATTCAAGTCACTAAGCCCGTTTCTGGACATTAAATGTGTCATTAGAGTTGGAGGAAGAGTAGACGAAGCCATCATCTCATATGACACAAGGCACCCCGCCCTTCTCCCGAATGATCACTGGATCTCCTGGTTAATAACGAGACACGCCCATCAATACAGGCATAACGGTGTAACAGCCAAGATAAGGCGAAAGTATTGGATTCTGAAATCAAACAAACTAAGCAAAGCAGTAAAGTACAAGTGCGGATTCTGTCGTGAGATGGCTCACGAGGCCGAGACACAATGGCAAATCTACCAGGCCTTCACTTAGCTCCGCACACCCCACCGTTCTACTTCACCGCATGCGATTACTTCGGGCCTTTTAACGTCAAGATCTCGAGAAACAAAACTGCCAAGCATTACGGAGTCTTGTTTACATGCCTGAACACGAGAGCTGTCCATTTGGAGATGGCAGCAGACTGTTCGACAATGGAGTTTCTTCAAGTCCTGCAAAGATTCTCTGCCATAAGAGGTCGACCCCCGCAGTCATAATGAGTGACAATGGCTCACAGTTCGTTGGTGCTAAGAGAGAGTTGCGTGAAATGGTAAATGCCATAAACAAAGAGGAAGTTCAAGAGTTCTGTGGAGAAAAGAGAATGCAATAGAAGTTTATCATGCCTTCTGCCCCGCATCAAAATGGTTGCGCAGAAGCACGAGTCAAAACCTGCAAATGTTTTCTGAAGAAAGCTGTTGGCAGTCAATTACTAACACCATTTGAGCTGTACTACTCAGGTCGCATAGCGTAAATATCGTTACTGGCTGGATAAAAGCACCAATTTTTGCATGCAGCCTCTTTTCTATATGTTAATAAAATTTAGCCGTGGCTCCATCCAAACTTTTCTATATTTTCTGCAAAATTAAACAAAAACGTTGTTAACTCATTTGCATAAATTCAAAATGGCGGCAGAAGGGTTTAAAATTTTAAAAAATCTGAATTTTATTGTCATTTGTTTAATGAAATCAACCTGTATCTGTACAAACCTTACACTCACCAGTTCATGAATGTCTGTTCACAAGCTTCTCAGAATTGTATTAATGTTTCGCCAGTATTTACATAATTTTCATGGTAATTTGGGACATGGCAAATTTGCTTCTAGACTACAGTACTTGTAATAAACTAGTCAAACTGCAGGTAGTGAATATATACTCATTACATCCAAGCTTTCAGTTAACGTTAACATGTTCAGTTAACACCAGGTCACTTGTTGCGTGATCTGCTGTACGAATTGCACTTGCAATTGCAAAGTGGTGAACGCTTCAGCTGGGCTTTGCCACATTTGCAGCTAGAACAGTCGCATTTACGTGAACACTTTATCAGTTCTTGACAAGCCTTAGATAGCTCTGGAACTGTCAACCAAACTGGAACCCACCCACTTGCCACTTTTTCCCAAGCAAATTCCGCTGGTGAAGGGACCTCTTGCTGTGCTTCAGTACTCGTTGCCCAGATTGAAGCCTGATACACCGCCCTACTGGTGTGTTGCAGCAAAGCATTTCGTGTCGGTGGCATCTTCTCCACTGTTACGCTCTTGAGAGCTCCTTGTTTGGTTAATGGGAAGTGGAGTGCTCGCCTTGTCATATACAATGACGATTAGCCGCTCAATCTTACGGAAATGCTCGCAGTCGGCATCAAGGGACTAAAAAGAATCGGATGTTAAGTAGATGAGTGTTTCTGTCACCTCTTCAAACGCCTGCCAAGTTTGCCAGAATGACTTCTTCCCCTTTCCCCTAAAACTGGAGGTAGTGTAACATCCAGACAGAGCGTGAAACATTAGCAGTGCGCGTGATTTGCTTGCTCCAAGACTTCCATCCTTGCATAAGCTACTCTAAAATTCGAGTTAAAATAAAGTTTATGAAATTATGAATATATGATATTCATATATTTGAACTGCGGAATGAAGAAATAAAGTTTATGTTATGTTAAGTTATGTACGTGTTACAGATAGCATTAATACTGTAAAGCTTGTAAGTCTTGTCTATGCCAAAAGCGACCCAAATGTTAGCTAAAGGCTGAGACTGTAACATTCTGTGAAATACACCAACAAAGACAACTATCACGTCAGTGTCCACAGTGCGAACCTGCAGTCTTTCATCCTTGCGTAAGTGCGTGCATTACATGAACCACAATCCTGATGTCCGCTTCTTCATGATTGCAGTTTAACATGGAACTGGACGCACATACTGTGACCACCAGTTCGTCTGCTGTGATGTAAACGGCCTTGCCTTGTGGGAAGACATAGTTTTCCACTTTAGAAGTCAGAACGTTAAAGAGTTCTTTCTTGTTCAGGGAGTCAGGGAGAAAGTCCATCCAGTTTTGTGGAAGTTTGTCAGGAGTGTATGTGTCCCACACGACATCCAATTTTGCAGTGCCTTGCAGCTGCTTCTCTAGATGAGGGATGAAGACTTGCTGTGCATACTCGATGAAGGTTGTGATACCAATAGTGGGTAGACAGTGGACGACAACAGCTCCATCCAGTACTTTGCAGTCGAATGTTTCAAGTTTCGAAGATTGCTGAGGCAGTTCAAGGCATTTCATCAGTTTAGACTTTGTGCCAGGCAAATAAAGTTTGCCAAACTCTGACAAAGACGGTGGGAAAGACTGAACTTCGTGAGAAAAAAATTCCTCTAGATCCCTGTCACAACTCTGCATTGAGATATACAGCTGGCCGAACAGAGACACATTGTTCTGAAGAACTTTTAATTAATCTTCTTCCCTTCTTTGGACTGCGTGTGAGGTGTAGGCTTTCGAAAGAGCGCGCGGTTGTTCCTCTTGATGGGATCGTGGATAGAGCGTGTTCGTTCTTCAAGCACATCTTTGACAAAGGTTGGTACTGGCTCTTGCCTGTGTCTTCGAGAGAGTGCAGTCCAACTGACTGATTCATCCACGCTGTCACGACTATCTACTGATACAAGATCTAGAAAATCGGCCAAGAAAGGATTTCTCATGTTTCTGATGGTGTTACAGAGACTGCCAACTTGCCTGTGAAACATTGTCTGTGTTGATACACCTTGCTCGTGGTTTTGAAAGTTCTGGGGGTTATCTGGATCGTCATCAGAAAAGAACTCTCTTTCTAATTGCTTCTGCAGTCTTGACAGCTCTGGCCCTGAAAGCATCTAGCGCCTGAAGGCAACGGGATTTTTTTAAAGTCCAATACAACCACCCGAGCCTTTCACGTTGCGGTTTTCTTGTTCGTGAGCTTGGTCAAACGGAATTGCAGAAAATGGGTTGCTGGTTTTTGAAACAACCCAGTTACCACGACTCTCGAACTCCTCCTTGATAAGTTGAGGCAAAAACTTCATATCTCTGATATGGAGAGATACCCACCTTGCATAATTCACATGATCCAAGGCAAAGAACAGAGGCGTTAGTTCCTCCAAAACGTTCATGTACAAAGGGAAGTTCTTTTGCCTGTGAGCCCGGATAAAGATGTAAATAAGCGTCTGGTATCTTAAGATAACGTCCCAGAACATGAGCATTGGACTTTTAGCTATCATCCCAATCCTCCAAGCTGATAGTGGCGCTTCATCTTCGGAACTCTTAGAGAGCAAGAAAGCTTCCCGTTGAAGTATCTGCATGGTCAAGAGAGTGACTTGGTGGGCATGCCTAGTACGGGTGAGGTGAGCTGCCTTCAGCAATAGATTCTGTACTTCTGAACCTCCCAGGAAGTCTCCGAGTACATTCCAGAGGGCCATTTCAGTGTACAAACCTCCCAGCATAACCACATACTTTTCTTCGCCGTGAGTGGTTGGAAATTGCCACTGGACAAGCTTTGGCAGCGCAAACAGCGGCTGGTCAAATGTAAAAGTGACTGGAGTCTGGCCTAGGTTGAGGAATTGAATGGCTTGCCTCTGCACACCCATGCCATGCTTGATCATCGTGGGTGAAGCGGACCTCTCAAAGAAGAGAGAAGGCAGTGCGATCAGAGCCTGAAGCCCAAACATGGCCGGCTGTTGTGACGCATGTTAGGCGGCCCATGCTATGGCATCTCCTCTCTCCAGTTCTGCTTTCCTTAATAGTTGAATTGAACTCTCCACCTATTCATTTTCCTCTAGTTTTTCTTGATCCAAACATTTTTTGCTGGCTTCATGTCACACTTTGGAACAGAGATACTAGGGTTTGTGATAGCAACAGTTGGAACAGTTGAGTAGCTTTCAGGGAGAACATGCTTTGTGGACCCAGAGGGAGTAATGGTAACTGGTGGTCTACATTAACCCGGCTTGTTTGCAGTTGGAAATTGTAAGAGGCTGATGCCAGTACCATGAAAATAGCTTTGTTAAGTAGTTGAGGTCGGATTATGGTCCAGGTTGTCTAATGCACCAACAGTGAACAGGCTTTTACGCAGGCAGGTAGGGGATACAACTCCATCTTCATCAAAACGCTCGCACATTGCTGTGGCTATCCAGTCTTCAAGCTCCATTACCCTGTCATAGGAAATACATATTCCTAGCTGACATAACTGCTAAATAAGATACTTGCTTCTAGTCAGTCCACGTATTTTCATGCCAATGTAGATAGGGAAAGGTGGCTCACGCTCCAAGGAGTGTCTTGACACACAAGAGAGTGCCTTGAGTGCCAATCGTTTCTTAGTGTTGTAAACAATGGCCTGGCCAACAGTGAGGCATGCTTGGGACTCGTGCCTGCATGTCTTGATTTTTCAAGTTGGGTCCATTGAATATTAAAGAAATTAGGGTTTTGAGACTCGATGGTAGTGACGTTTCTTGACACTTTTCAGGGAAAGATCCATCAAATTTACAACCTTCGTGGCGGAAAATGTCTTTTCTGACTATAGAAGCTGCCCTGGCCAATACATTCTCGTCTTCTGAAAAGTCTCGTTTCTTCAAGGCTTCTTTAAGCATGCTTCTCATCCCCTCTTTAAAAACCAAAATTGTGTTTTTTCCATCTGACTGTTCTTGTGCTTCCTGAAAGTGTTTTAGCAAGCGTTCCTTCAGCCTGGTCTTGTTAACTGTTTTCTTATGCCCTAGATCTTCAAGACGATTTTCATATAAAGAATGGAGTTCCGACAATTTAAACAACAGTTTTTCCGAAATGACTTCTTTTTCGATGAAGCTTGTAAGCTCTACAAACACCCAGGAGTTGTTCATATTTTTGGCAATACTCTGATCAGTCCTGTTTTGATTTCCTGACACAACTTCGATATCGATTTCTCAGGTCCACCAAGCATTTAAGATGGTACTTGGTCCCCATCGCAATGAGATCTCCTCCAACTATTTTGACATGTAAATGAGAATCACTTAGCTCATTGATCATTGTTCTTATGTTCGCATCTGCATCAAATGTTGACACGCGGTGGAGTTCTTCTTCATCTTTTCCCTTCTCGCACAAAAAAACACACGTCATGATCCAGTGCTTGTCGCTTACAATGGGGCTTCTCTTCACTCTCATCAAGGTTGAGTTGGTGAGACCGCTGATCATGGAGGAGTGAGGACGTCTCTTGCAACGCTCCGCAGAAAAACTGAAAAATTTTAGCCTAAAATCCCGCGTATGGAATTTATCAGATCAACTATCAAGAGAAAATCGCGAGGTTCATCTTCTGGAGACTCTGCCTGCTCCCCATACGAGAAGAAACAAAAAGAAAGTTCCGGAGATATTATCCTTGAAGCCTTCAATATGGCGGAAGGTATGGCGGAAGGTTTGGCCGAGAAGGTCGACCTTATCTTATCGAAATTGTCCAAGCTTGACAAACTGGATCAGATCGAACTCCGTCTAAACAACCTTACCACCTCCGTCTCCAGTATTGAAATGTCCGTGAGTAGGCTTGAAAAAGAAGTCTCAGCTCTCGATTCTAAAACCAAGACCATCGACAAGTCGGTCAACGTGCTGAAAGAAAGCGTAAGTTTCTGTGAAGATGAAATTGAGGAAATGAAAAAGAATGCCTATGACATCAAAGACGGCTGCACTTCAGACATCGAAAATCTACGTAAGCAATTTTTGTATTTAGAACATTACAGCAGAAGGGAAAATTTAAAGTTTTTGGGCATTCCTGAGAGGATCATTTCTGCCGACGAAGATGATGACAGGCCGAGTGAAGACACGAAGGCACTTGTTTACAAGTTTATGGAGGATGAGCTGGCGATAGAAAACCCACAGCAGAAAATTGAATTTCAACGCATTCACCGTTTGGGAAAATCAGCCAAGAATGGGCCACGTCCAATCCTAGCCCGATTTCTCCGCTATTCAGACCGCGAGGAAGTTTTACAGCTGGCTCGAAGTAAGTTGAAAGATTCTGATTTTGCAGTCTACGAAGACATTCCCAAAGAACTGTATGACATTCGAAAAGCTCAAAGGCACAAAGTTAAAGCAGCGAAGAAAAAGGGTTTAAAAGCTGCTTTCAGTAAGGCCCAGCCTGATCGCCTCTTTATTAACGGCAAATTTATCCCTGTAAACCAACCGTTTTTCTAGGTTTATTGTCTTTTCCTTCATAAATTATATAACTTTGAGACACCACTCTTGTAAGAAACAAAAATTATACAAGAATGCAGGATTTTGCTTTGAATAACCTTTTAACGGCTCTGCGGAGCGTGCATGACGCCTGGAGAAGATGACGCCCACACAACTTGTTTTGGGGCAATGGGTAACACTATGCTTTTTTCTTTGTTTTGTTTTGTATGTGTTTAAAGTTTTTCCAGATGTCAGTTTTTTCAATAAGTTTATCAGTTTTTGCAGTGTAATTATCTCTTTTTGTTCACTCGGCTCCACTTCCTTTTGTTTCCATCTACTACTTTTAACACCCCCACTTGAGTATCGCTAATTATAATTTTAAGCTTTTGTCCTTAAATGCTCGAGGGATTCGAGATTTTCATAAGCGTAAAGCAATTTTTACCTGGATTAAGAAACAAAAAGTCGATATCGCTTTTCTACAAGAAACATACAGCTCCCGTGAAATTGAAAATCAATGGAAGTTTCAATGGCTAGGCAAAATGTTGTTTTCGCACGGCACAACTCACAGCAAAGGCGTTCTTATTCTTTTCAGCAGTGATCTTCAGATTGATATTAAGAACGTGCACGGGGATAGCGAAGGCCGATATATCTTTGTGGAAGCACTTGTTCAAGATACACCGTTTCTTTTTGTTAATTTATATGCGCCAACGGAAAGGTGTGAACAATGCCCTTTCTTTGATCGCCTTGCCGAGGCTTTAGAAAACATGAATGCCGACCCCAACAGTCAAATTATCATTGGTGGTGACTTTAACACTCATCTTGACCCTATACTTGATAATCTAGGAGGAAGAATAGAATCCAAACCTTCTGTTAAAAAAATTAACGAAATAATGACGGCAATGGATCTTATTGACATTTGGAGAATTCGCAACCCCGAAAAAAAGCAATACACGTGGACTCAAAAGAAACCGTTAATAAGACGACGCCTAGATTACTGGCTCATTAGCACAGAAATTCAAGATGACATCACGGAAGCAAACATAATCCCTGCTATTTAGTCTGATCATTCGGCAATAACTCTCACAATAAATAGCCTAGATAAGCAACCATTCGGCCCCTCTCACTGGAAATTTAATTCTAGCCTCTTAGACGATGCGACTTATATCCATCTCATCACCTCAAAATATTCCGACTGGCTTAACGAATTCAAAGACGTCAACGACAAACGTGTTCTGTGGGATCTAATTAAGTATAGAATAAGACAAGTTTCTATTAAATATAGCAAGGAAAAAGCTAGAGAACGAAGAGCCCGTCTGGTAGAAGCCGAACAAAAAGTTACGCAGTGCGATTAAATCTGCAATACAGACCCTTCAGAGAAAAACATCTATAACCTTGAGACTGCAAAATATGAATACGAACTTCTTTATGACTATATTGTGCGGGGAAACATTGTAAGATCAAGAATAAATTGGTATGAAAATGGCGAAAAAAATTCAAAGTACTTTCTTAATCTAGAAACTACAAGGTCCAGTAAAACCGCGGTCCGTCGACTTTTTGATTCTAAAGGAAAGATAACGGTTAACCCACAAGCTATAATGAACGAACTTAAAAGCTACTATCAAAATCTATACAGTAGCCGCGATCACGACTCGAATGAGGATCTCTGCTCAGATTTTTTGGATAACAATAGTATCCCAACTCTAAGTGAACAATCAATGTTGGTATGCGAAGGAAAGCTTTCGCTCACGGAATGCCATAAAGCTCTACAAAAATTTCCAAACGGTAAAACTCCGGGTAATGATGGCCTTACTGCCGAGTTTTACAAATGTTTTTGGAACTTACTAGGTCAGCAACTTACGGACTCCTTAAATTTCTCTTTTGAGAACGGCGAATTATCTAACTCACAAAAACAGGCTGTCATTAGGCTTATAGACAAAAAAGACAGGGACAGAAGATACATTAAGAATTGGAGACCTATTTCTCTTTTAAATGTCGACGTTAAAATTGCCTCGAAAGCCCTCGCCTCGCATTTAGAAAAAGTTTTACCAGAGATCATACATCCTGATCAGTATGCTTATGTCAAAGGAAGAACGATATTCGATGCCGTTAGGACAATTGACGATATTATGGAATACACTAAAATCAAACAGCTACCTGGACTAATGGTTGCTTTCGACTTCGAAAAAGCTTTTGATTCATTAAGTTGGCCTTTTTTGTTTAAAGCTTTGAAATCTTTTAACTTTGGTGAGTCCTTCATTAAATGGGTTTCTACACTTTATTCCAATATTTCAAGCTGCGTCCTCAACAACGGCTTTGCGACACAAATGTTTGAAGTACGCAGGGGTGTTAGACAAGGTGACCCGCTGTCGGCCTATCTTTTCATCGTGGCTCTGGAGGTATTGCTTATCAAAATTCGTTGCGATAAGGAGATCAGAGGAATTATGGTTGAAAATAGAGAAATAAAATTAGCAGCTTTTGCTGATGACTTAACTACATTCTTACAAGGAATCAACTCCTTTCAACGCCTTTCTATAATTCTAGACGGCTTTGGAATTTGCTCAGGTCTGAAACTAAATGCGGAGAAGACCGAAGCTTTATGGTTGGGGAGCAATCACGAGAACCCTCCGTATATCGATATAGAGAAAGTTAATAAACCAATCAAGATTCTAGGGGTGCATTTTACTTACAACTGGCGCAAACGTCAAGAACTAAATTTCGATGCTGTATTGAAATCGATATCGAAAACTCTGAAGGGGTGGAAATGGAGGAACCTCACCCTATATGGGAAAATCCAGGTCGTGAAATCCTTCGTCATACCCAAATTTATGTTTCGTGCTTCTCTCATCTGTCTCTCTAAAGATATCATAAAACAGGCTAACTCCGTTATTTATAAATTTATTTGGAAAGGAACGGATAAAATCAAACGTCTCACTATTATCAGCGATTACAAAAACGGTGGCTTAAGAATGCCTCACATTGAAACATTAATCGACACACATCGCATTATGTGTCTTAAAAAATATTCTCAGGACTATATTTCCCCTTGGAAGCACATCCTGTCTTTTTTTCTGAAGGACTACGGGGGCAAATTTCTTTTGCATTGTAATTTTAGTGTTGCTGATTTACCTAGCTATCTTCCAAATTTCTATAAAGAGTGTTTCACAGTCTGGTGCAAACTATCAACCTTATCTGTTTCAACTCGCGAACATGTCCTAGAACAAGTATTATGGAACAACCAATTCCTTCGCATTGACGGAAAGCCCGTATTCTGCAAGAAAATATCTTCTAACGGTATAATATCCCTTGGAAGCATATTGACAAAAAATGGAAATCTCAAACCTTGGAATTTTTTTAAAGTAAATGGACTAAATCCCAACGACTATCTTCTACTTATAGGTCTTTATAAATCGCTCCCTTTTGCATGGAAAAAACTCATTAAATCCAATGATGAAGCTGATGATCCATCTATCTCTCAAAACACTGCCCTTAAATTCACTCTTAATTTGAAGGACGATACTCTGAGCCTTGACTCAATTACATCCTCAAAACTGTACTGGAAACAGATAGAGACTATTCAGGTCTATCCCTCTGCACGAGTCAAATATACTACTCGATTTTCTACTTGCAATCTTGATTGGGATACAATCTATCTCATTCCGCACCTTGTCACCCTAGACACCAAAACAAGAACTTTTCAATATAAAGTACTTAATCGAATAATCTTTACTAACAAAACACTATACAAAATGAGGTTAGTCGACTCACCTCTTTGCACCTTTTGTAAAATTTCAGATGAATCCCTCGAGCATCTATTATGTAGTTGTGAATTTACTATAGCTTTCTGGAAGTCTGTTGTTCTTTGGGTTAAGTCTTTACACATTGACATTGACTCTCTAAATGATTGCGACATCATTTTTGGTCTTATACAAAAGAGGCCTCACTGGCTCCTTTTAAATCATATAATCATTGCTGGCAAACAGATTATCTATCAAAACCGTCTGAAAAACTATGTACCATTACTGTCTCATCTTATAGCTAAATTAAGGTATACAGAATCTATTGAACGAGCAATAGCTAAAAAGAACAACAGACTTAACATACACGAAGGGAAGTGGAAGCCTTTGCTTAATATTTAATGTATCAAAAAGATACTGTACCGCTAGAAAAATTTAGATTTAATTAATTATTAAATTAATTTTATTTTATTTCATTTTTTATTTATTTTATTTTATTTTTTTTTCGTTTTAGTGTGTATAGGTTGTTTATCTTTATCTATGACAGTGATGTAATGCAATGTATGTAGTGTAACGTATGCAACGTAGTCAGTAATCTCAGTCGATGTGTGTATGTAAAGATGTTAAAATGACAATTAAAAAAAAAAAATCAAGGTTGAGTTCCCTTTCCTTTTTTGCTCTTGTTAGCTTACAATTGTTAAATTTCGCAAAACAAGACTTATGCCATGACGCACGATGGAATATAAAGTTTTCTGTGGTTTCTTCGCATCCAAATTTGACTATTAATGGAAGGGCATCAATGTTTCTTAACTCTTCTACGTTCTTTAGAAATGTCGTATACGCCTCTAACTTGCCCACGGCTGTCTGTACACCGTTTGTTTTCTGTAGATTAGATTATTGGCTTATATCTGACAAATTACATGATTTAGTATCCAAAGTAAGACATCATACCTTCGATAAAGACAGATCATTCTGCCATATTTTTGGAAATCGAAGAGATACAAGCATGCGGTAGAGGACCTGGTTTCTGGAAGCTGAACACCTCTTTACTATCAGATGAAAACTATAAAACTATGATCAATAATAAGTTGCCTACTTGGCTTGAAGAAGGCAAAGGTCTTGATGATCCCAGATCTATATGCGATTGGATAAAGTTCAATATAAGGTCAATCTCCATTATATTTTCGAAACAAATAGCCAGCATAAGACGAAAACAAGAAGAATTGAATCAGAAATATCAGGCTTCACTCTCTGCTTTTCAAATAAATCCCTGTGATAACACACGCTTGACAATGGAAAGATGTAAGCGTGACCTTGAATTATTATATAAGGACAAAGTCGAGGGTATCATTCTTCGCGCAAGGGCCCGCTGGCACGAACACGGTGAAAAAAACAGTAAATATTTTTTAAATTTAGAAAAAAGAAATCATATCAAAAAACATATAAGAACGTTACATATTAGTGGTGTTATCTCCACCGACCCTTTTAAGATTATGGATTCTCAGCGCCAATTTTATAGCAACCTATACAAAAGTAAAAATGTTAATCTTGAGTCTGTTGAATCCACATTTTTCTTAGATAATCCACTTTTACCGAAACTCTCTAGTGATTCAAGGGAAAATTGCAAGGGTCGAATAACCGCTGATGAGTGCCAAAATGTTTTGAATACCTTTGCAACCGGGAAAACCCTGGAAACGACAGCATACCTATTGAATTTTACAAAACATTTTGGCCACTACTCGGTGAAATCTTGGTGAAAGCATTTAATGAGGCATTCGTCAAAAAGGAGATGTCCACTTCCCAGAGACAAGCTATCATTACTTTAGTTGAGAAAAAAGACAAAGATAGGACCTATGTAGAGAACTGGCGACCTATTTCGCTGATTAATGTGGATGCAAAGATTGCTTCTAAAGTTATAGCGAACCGTATTGTAAAAGTTTTACCTGAAATTATCCATAGTGATCAAACTGGGTATGTGTCAGGTCGTTATATAGGAGAAGCTGCGAGATCAATTTTGGACATAATGGAATTTACAAAATTTAGAAATATTCCTGGAATGCTACTTTTTATAGACTTTGAAAAAGCCTTTGATAGTCTTGAATGGAATTATATGTTGAAATGTTTAGAGCTCTTTGGGTTTGGACCTAGTCTAATAAGGTGGATAGAATCTTTTTACAGTAATATATCCAGTGCTATCATCAACAATGGCATAATCTCAGAAAACTTTGAATTGAGTCGAGGTGTAAGGTATCATCTCCATCGAATTATTGGCAGCTGCCATTCGCTCATGTGCTTATATAAATGGCATTAAGATAGACTCAAAGGAATTTAAAATTGTCCAATATGCAGATGATTTAACTGCCTTCGTATCAGACATCAAATCAGCACAAAGTCTTTTCAAATTACTTCATCGATTGGAAAAGTGTTCTGGTTTAAAGGTTAACTACACAAAAACCGAGGCGATGTGGATTGGTGCTACTCGTAACAATACTGAAACACCTCTGCCATTAACGTGGTGTAAAACTGTGAAAGCATTAGGTGTTTATTTCAGTTATAATAAAGAAGAATTGTTGCAAAAGAATTTCTATGACAAGCTCAAGGGAATAAAATCACTGGTGCGTTTGTGGAGTTGGAGAGGCCTCTCGTTATTCAGTAAAGTCACAATCATTAAGAGTCTCTTGCTTCCTAAGGTTTCCTATATTGCTTCTGTTATCCCTTCCCCAGCGGAGTTCGTTAAATCCCTTCAAGCTGTCATATTTAACTTTCTCTGGAAGGGTCCTGACAAAATTGCAAGAACGGCTGCAATTAATAATAAGGAATATGGCGGCTTTAATGTAACTGATTTCGAGACTTCGATTAAGTCTGCCAGACTCGCTTGGATTACTAGATTTTTTAGAGAAAAATCCTACCCCTGGAAAGCTGAAATTCAGAAGTACCAAAGACGAGTTTGAAGCATACCACCAGTCAGAGGCTAGACAAATTCTTCCACAATGCCCTCGCTGAGAAGCTACATTACAGTGTCCTGTCAAAGGATGTGAAATTGGTTTTAGTACTATCGCACGGCCAAGCTGGCCAATAAGATCCTCTTATTGTAACATGGAAGATGATTCTTTGAAGGCATTTAGTACTCTGCATGATGGCGTTAAGCTTTTGAGATGTGAAATTCATGAGGTCCCTGTTACCACAAAATATTTGCAAACTGTAAAGGCTGCACAGAGTACAAGAGGGAGTTACAGTCCACGATGAACAAAGTTTAAAAAACAGAAGACTCACAGCCTTCTAGATGAACATCTCAGCTTAGTCACGTAACATTTTTTCTGAATATTTTTTTATTCAAAATGTTCAAGGTCCTGACCAAAACTTTTATGCACTTGAACTGAATCTAGCTATTATGGTATCACGAGCATCAGAACAATTACCCACATTGATTGGATGACAGAATTAAAAGGATTGCATTTAACAGAAAATGCATGGACTGGTACCAAGGACTGCACAAGATGTTGCTTTCTACTGAATACCCACCGGGGCCCGTTTCACGAAACTCCAGACAGTTTTTTCGATTTTAGAGGAAGATAAAATAATAATTCTAAAATCTATATAATTAGCTACAAAACAGTGGCAAGTTTCCATCCACAATTGCCACCAATCCATAAACATAAGCAAATAGATAAATATCTAACAGTGACTAACCAACTGACGAAAAAAAAACAAATAATACACTTTCGGGCCAGTACTGAGATACTGAAACTGTGAAGACAATGGCTGTAGGTCATAAGAGTGTCAAGATAATTTTTTGTTTTGGTTCGCTTTTTTTATTGTTATGTTTTGTTTTGTTTTCAATGACTAGGAAAGAGGGAGAAGACTATTATCATCACAGCATACAAAGCAAAGCATCAGCATGAAAAGTATGTCACAATTATTCTAGATGGAAAGGGCAACAGTAAGACGCACCTCCCAAGAAAAAGAACAGTCTCCAAAGAGCACTTGAATGTTTCCTGGTTGAAGTCGCATCTCGTTGGAGCAATAGTCCACAGTGGGCTTTCCACTTATGGAAAATAGATATTTGCCTGTTTGGATGTCTTAGAGTGGCTCATGATCCCAACCTGACTGCCAATGCCCTTATCTGTGTCCTTGATAAGTGGAATTGCCTTCACAGCCTTGCCCCAGTTTTGTACCTCCAGCTCAATGATGTCTACATGGGAAGACTTGAAGAAAACTTTTTATACAAGACTGAATGGTCCAACTCCCTTATAATCTGGGTACGCTTCATTGATGACATATTCATAATATGGAAAGGGGACAAAAACAACTTGATTAAATTCATAGACTACCTTCACAATGTCGTACCATCAATCAAATTTACACAAGAAATCTCCAACAATTCAGTCAATTTACTTGACACTACAAGCTTAAGAGATATGCAAAACAACATCAGCACAGATGTTTATCAGAAACCAACAGACACTCACCCCTACTTACACTGGACACACCCACCTTATCCGAAACAAAGCATCCTGTGTAGTCCACCTTTGAGACTGAGATGAATGTGCTCTACAACAGATACATTAAAGAAATGGACAATCGAATGCAGGGGTAGGGCAAAAAACTTCTCAAAATTTGCATACACACGTTCCAATGAAAAATGTCATTATTTCCGGTTGCAAAAAGCGCTGATCTGGTTGTTCAGCAAAGCTACAAGATGGACGCTTGGTGCCATTTGGTTTCTTCGTTATTTTCACCACCAGTGAACCATGATTTTGTATGTTGTGTATTAACGATGTTGCAGAGATATTTTGGCAGCTATTTTAGCCAATATTTTGGCAAAAAAATATGCTGAGCATCATTTTGACGATAAATGACACACAACTTAGACAATGTCATGGCGATTTCTTTGCACTTTCAAAATGAATGGCATTCAAGCTTTTGGCTGTTGTGGTTTCTGATTCACTGAAGGCATTATTTTATTCGTAGTCATAACCCATACATTAAGTTTAGTTTAATACTATATCTAGCACATTTATACGTTGTTTGTATATTTTTGCTGTATCAGGACTCCATTTAAACTAGCTATGCTTAAAGTGCTACTATGACCAAAATTTTTGTTTTTCTTTTCGACTTTTTCTAACGTTAATTTGGTCAATAAGTCTATATTTAACTAACGCGCTAGAATTTAGAACATTGCGAGCGATATAAGCCTTGAAATAGCTTGCCGAAAATCGTGGAAAACCTGTCCGCCATTACTCGGACCGCTAAAGTGAGCCGGCGACTGTACTGAAAAGCGGATTTACGTATGATTTACGTCATATGCGCATCTTTGCTTCGAGTGTTCAAAGAGGGAATATACTGAGAATTCACAGGGTTATGAAATTTGTCTTCTTCGTCGAGTTCTTTGTCCATTTCGTCCAGTAGCGAAACGGAAGAAAACTGCAACGAAGAGACAATGGAATTTAGCTGTGTTGTTCCTTATGATGAGAATTTAGAGCCGTTAGCCACCGAAGAGGAATCCAAAGAGCAAGAGGAAAGAATGGCTCAACTCGAGAAGTGGAAGTTTCTGCACAGGACAACAAGTAACTTTTTTTTAAACGTTATGTTGATGTCCTCAGCCTGTTTTTAGCCTTTATTATGAAATTGTTTCACTGTTGTATGCAGCATTCTCGAGTCTTGCCCTTCTTGTTTACAATAGTTGCTATGGGATTCTTTTTCAGAAATGCTTTCATGAATCCTTTCGAATTATCCATGGTGGCGTCTTAAGACAAGTTTTTTTTCTTTGTCTAGGTGTTTTTGTTCTTATTGTTCTACTGGCCTGACCACAAAAGCAGAAGAGTGCCAATGCTGTCAGGAAATAGACTGTTGTGGCGAGGTAATGGAGCAGTTCGGCGATCATCAGCGATCTATCACTCTTCATCCTGGATTTCAGGATGTTTGCTTGAACAAGCACGTGTTAGAAATTGCAGCTTTAAGTCTAAAGACTAAAGCTGGAAATTCATACCGAACGATGTTTGTTCAAGGACGAAGAACAGAAGCAGAGTAAGTTTTCCTCTATCAATAACATTTCCATCATATTAGTTAGATGGAATACAATTATATGTCAACAAAAGACAATAGATTTGTGGACTCAAAATTAAGCAGCTACTGCCAGCTGGTCAAACATGACCCATTCTTTAGGATCAGCTCCCAACGCTTCAAAGGATGCCATGGACATGATCTCATTTGACTTCATGCAAAATCTGCCTATGCTGAAGCTGTCGTGTCACGATGTTTTCTGTCTATGCCAGTTGTAAATGTACATCTTCGGAATTCACAACCTAATTGAGGACAAGGGTTGTATGCATATGTGGGATGGGACAGTTGTCAAGTGGGGGTCGTCAAAGGTCGCCTCTTGTCTGAACTATTTCTTTCAGACCTACCGCATGGGTGTTTGGTCTTTGGTTTCAAGTTCTGATGGGTGGGGAGGGCAAAATAAAAATCTCACTATCGTTAACTTGTACAACAAACTTCATCTTTATAGCGGGGTGTATATCCCTAATCATAAATTCCTTACGAGGGGTCACACCTTCCTCAGGAATGACTCTGTCTGCCACCAAATCAAAAAGAGGAAGGCAAGTGCTACAATGTACCTTCTGAGTGATTGGTCTTCGGTGGTGAAAGAAACCAAACGCCAAAACTCCTTCAAAGTTGTCAATATGCAGCAAGGGGAATTTTTGACTTAGAAGGATTTCCTCTCTGACAAGTACACCAATTGGCACTTTCCTTCATGTGGGTCTACTGTTTGTGACGTTTGGCTGGTGAGAAGAAGTGAACCCAGTCACTTGCAAGATCACACTAGTGCACCATCCAAGGCTCCTCTGATGTGCTTCACTTGTTCATTAGAGGAGCCTTGGAAAAAGGTGAAGATACTGAAGAAGAGTGCAGGTGATGTTTCCTTAGAAAAGTTGTAACATTCCCCACTGGTACCAAGCACCAAGAATGTTCATGACCTTAAAGCTATGGCTCACAATCATATTCCTTTGCCCCAGCATAACTTTTATGTGGAAATGGTGTTGAAAGTGGACATTATTGTTGTTGAACTGTCTATTTATTCATTGAACCGTTAATTACCCTGATGTCATAGCCTCAATTGCACCTAGACTGGCATCTTTGCCTCGTGGTTCTGTGAACATCGTAATTAGTTTTTGTTGCTTGAAAGTTTTTCCATTCAGACAGCTGTAAATCTTTTTTTTTGGTTCTGGTTTCTTTTTGTTAATGTCACAGTAAGTTTTCCTTTTTTCTCTTACTCATTTCTTCTCTTTGCCAACTTGCAGCATCTCACAACCAGAGCAGTTTCAGCATTCAAGAGATGCCGCACCATTCATTTGTTGCATCGGCAACCATCAGATGAATTTCAAACTGTGTTTTTAATATTGTTCAACTGAGTGATCCAGCTGGTAGCTCTGAAGAAAACAAAGCGAAGCAACCAAAACTGGATGGCAGTGGCTAGAAAGACTCTGTTGTATTCCTTCAAATTTGTGAATTAAGCTTATTCAAGCAGGGAAAATGCATCTGCTCTCGCAGGCTATGTCAAATGGTGCCGAGATGGTTTATTATTTGGTCCACATTTCAAGCAAAATCACGCTAGTACAATAAAACAATTTTTTGCCAGCAAATACACAGGACATAGATGGATTGCATTTTGACAATTTTACTTTGTGCCTCTTGTTTTCGACCACATAAATCACATGGCCCCATACTCCCCTGAACAGTCACAATTCAAGCAGAAGGCATGTGCTCTTCATTTCATCAAGTGAGACACTACCCACCCCTGCCCATTTTTCAATTGCTACCTACTCCACTGAAACACTAAAACAGCATGGTACACTTACAGCAATTAACTAGGTGTGACGTTCTTCGTAACGTGTTTTGCTCCATTTGTACCTTTGCTTCTGTCGACTTAAGTCAGTGTATGAAAAAACTACTGGTTGTTCATTAGTTCTTATTGTGGTCCAGCCAGGGATAGCTCTAAAATTGTTTGCTCTGAGTCCCAAGACCCTTTGTCTGTTTATTTGGGTTCCCAACAAAAAAAAGATTCATAAATGACTGTACGTATCTGAAACAGAAAAAAAGGTGGAAGTATACCTTTCTCAAATGAGAAGGGTATACTGGTACTTCCAGAACAAAAAGTGCTCATGGAAAGTAGTATTCTTTTTATATTAACATTGCATAATGTATCACTGACATCTGCTGAAAGCTATGTATGGCATTCTTTTTTAGCTTTTTATCTTGATAAACTAGTTCCCTAATGCCTAATGTTCTTTTTCCTATTCTCAGCAAGTCAACAAGGCCTATTAGTTTATGAGACTTCCAACAGCGGGTATAATGCACTGATTTGTTAGGTAAAAAACTACTCAGTATATAAATATGGCTGCTCCAACAATGCAATACAATGTATTGATTAGTCATCTTTCAATTGGAATAACAGGAAGACGGACACAAGATGTCTGGGTGTTTGGAGTCATCTCATCTGATACCCATCTGGCCAGAGGCTACTACAAAGTAGTAAGGAAAAGAGACCATGCCACCCTACTCCCAATACTGGCCAGGTGTATTTTGCCAAGAAGTGAAGTACATACAGACGATTGGGGGGCCTATGATAGGCTCGAGCAACTTTTGTCAAACCTTGTCTCTCAGCAGAGAGTTGTTGTAAATGCTGATCATTTTGTTGACCCAGTCAGCGGGCTCCACACCCAAGAAGCGGAATCAGCCTAGGCAATTTTAAAGGCCCCATAAAGCAGTGGCACAGAATTCCCAAAGATCTCCAAGATCTGGAGACAATGGAGAGGACTATACGACGTCATTGCATATTTCTTACTGGTGTTAGCGTTGCAACATATGGACTATGTGGTTTAAAATTTTTTAAAAGTTAAGTATGAATACCCATCTCAGGTGTCTTTAGCTTAGGACTGAAACCTTGAATGGCTAAACATTATTTATAGTTGAGTCTTTACATTACTTTTACGTATATGACGTAGAGGGACTTACAAGGAAAGTGTCGGTTTATGCATTTCACTTGCTGATTAAGGTCGGGTATCTCCCATTTTATATACATAAATTCTTTAAGTTTCACTTGAAACTTTGTAGCCGCAGAGTCCAGGATCTTGAAACAATCTAGTGAACTGGATGTCCTAGAAGAATCTGAACTCTGCAGTAGCCTAAAGGTGTGAGAAGAACTGTCCGAAAATAAGTGTTCATGTACATATGTCGAGAAATGTCAGCTAGTTTCACCATCATAACAACTTGAACACGGAAATCTACATACCAAATGCATGTGAAGCCCTTCAGGGAAAGCATCATTCATGTTGAACACATTGTTGATTTTAAAACTAGTGCTTCTTCATTCCTTGCTGACTGCAGGATCTCTTCACACTTCACAAACTACAGCCTCTTATACAAAGAAACTGGCTCTTACTTTCTCCTATGAGATCTTCGTAGCTGTTGTTCTCTTCAATGAGAAACCACTCAACAAATTGCGGTTCAAGAATCTTACTTAAGGCCATCACCTTTTTCATCTTTCCCACCCAACACATTGGTTGTTCCAGGCCTTCTCAGAAAATGGAAAAAATTCCAATTATTTCCATTTTTTGGATTCGGAAATTTCAATTTTCGGGGTTTTTTTTGAAAATTGAAAAATAAGTTCCTATAATTCCCATTTTTTATTTTGAAAACTAAAAGAGATGAATTCGTAAAATTTCAGTTTTAAACTTTTAGTAAAATTGAACAACAAATTCGAAAAATTTCAATTTTAATTTTTTTTGGAAAATTGAATTCGTAAAATTTCAATTTTCATTTTCTTGGGAAATTGAGAAATAAATTTGAAAAGATGGGTTTTTTAAGGTCGTTCTCAACTTTCAAAAAAGGAAAAATGAAATTGAACTAGAAATTTTAATTTTTTTTTTCCGAATTCTCTGAAAAATGAATTGGCATTCTATTCCTCTGTGGCACGAAGCTTTGGATTGAGTTGACTTAAGTGGTAGTCAGTGTGGCAAGTGATTCCAACCAGTTTCTTCTCCTCAGTTTGTTTGGTTAAGAGAGAGAGAGCGAACAGCTTACCAAGAGGACAAAAGTGGGACAAACTGAATGGTGACGGCCGAGTGAAGGAACTATCGTTCAATCCAAGTTGGAATGATAAAAGGATGTGGCAGTTGATCGTAAGCCGTTTTCCCTGCATTAAGGAGAACAGATATAAGTAGGCGACTCAAAAACCAACTTGTTATTATTCATAAATGTTCAACTTAAAAAGCAGCAGTACCAGGGAAAATATCTCCACCTTGAAATATCAATGTATATCAGAAAGAAAAGGAAAACTGAAACCATACTACATTACAGTGATAGAAAATTCGAATTTTCCTTGAATATTAATTAAACATATTTTTCGGTCAGTGTAAAACGAAGACTGCAGACTGCAGAATGCTGAATGTGGACCACAGGTCCACAGGTCCACGGGACAAGGCAGACACATTCCAGACTTACGTTTCATGGACTCACATGCCCATAGGGAGTATGAGGCTCATGTGCGCTCCACACCTAGCATGTGAGCACTTTCTTTTTTCGTATTATTTATAGCATTACTATCATTTTCAAGTTTCTCTTTTTTCTTCTTCTTCACTTTTCTAATCTACAAGTGTTGATAGTTTGTAATTATAATAGTTTAGTTTGCTAGCTCCCTTTTGATAACAGAGTCAGTTTTAACTCTGACTGAATCACCCTGGCATAAATAAAGGGGTTTATTATAACTTTTCTTCTCTTGTGCGCTTCTCTCAATAGTCTTTAAAAAAAAGACTGTATTGCAGTCCAGGAGGACAGGAAAATGGATCGTCCTTTATTTTTGATTGCTTGAGAGTTACGAAATGACCATATATTGGTACCATACAACAGTCACACGAGTAAATTTGGTTCTGTTGTACATGAAGGTTACATAATCGAGGAGATGCTGGTGTCTAACTGTAAAGCCAAACAATAAAATGCGCCCCCCCCCCCCCAAATCTACTGCAGCCAGTAGTCAGACACGACCGCTACCTAGGTAAGAATTCGAGGCCAGGATCAACTGAACAGCTAATTCTCTTTGTGATCACATGACCCATGCAACTGAGACCAACACTTTATGTCAGCATGAGAAGTAGTTATATGGCTGTCCATTCTGAACAGGCTTTCCCATTCAATCTTTTCTCCACAGTGACTGCAATGACAAATTGCAGGACAGTCTAGCTAACACTCTGCAACATTCAAGAGAGGAGGCCCAGGCAACGTATGACCGATCCACAGCAGTGGAAAAAAATCAAATAGCAGTTTCCTTGGCAAGGGAAGCAGCACAGCAAGCATGACATCACACAGTCCCAGAGCCCTGATCCGAACAAGAAAAACCGAGGACAAGGAGGCAAGCAAAAACAGGGCAGAGTTTTTGTTGCTTTGGTGGAACCCCTCAGTACACTGCAGGAACCAAATATTTTGCTTCCACGAGTGCAAGCCTTGCTTTCTTAGAGAATGGCAGCCCTGCTTACATCTTTATGGAATGTTCTGCCCAGAATCATTGGACTCTCTCATCCCAATTTTTGTGAAACCTGCCAAAGGTCGGCCAAATGCTTAACGTCTGTTCACCAGCCCTAGGATAGACCACCGGTATGTCCACTATGAACAGGGTTAAAAGACATTGAAAAACTTTTATTAAATAAGGCAGTGAAAAGCAAAATTATTCAACTGAAAATTCATAGTCACTTATTTGCCGCCTAAATTTTTCGCATGAGCCTAAATTCATCTCAGAGATCAACAATATTAGGACAAGAGACTAAATTGTCCACTGTGAACAGGATTTAGAAACGAAATAATTTTTAATACTAGTCTTTTGCAAATAAACTGTTCAGCGAAGCACATAAATGGCTGTTTGGATGCCACACATAACATGGTAGTAGCCTGAGTGCATGCTAGCCCGAAGTGAGTCTAGGAAAGTTCTCTGCATGTCAAAATAAATATTACCAAATATTAGACCGACTCAATTTTTAGGTCAGAACCATACTTAAATATCAAGGACTTTGTAGAGATATCAAAATGGATCTAAATTTTCAAATAACATTTCGAAATGACCGTATATTGGTACCATACAGCAGTCACACAAGTAAATTTGGTTCTGTCACACACAATCAAAGTTACATGGTTGAGGAAATGCTGATGTCTGTAACTCTTTTCCTTTCTCTTTTTTTATATTGTAGAGTCCAACAATAAAATTTGGCCCCACATACTCTACTGCAGGCGGTAGTAAGTCACAACTGCTACCTAGTTAAGAATTCCAGGCCAGGATCAACTGAACAGCTAATTCTCTTTGTGATCACATGACCCATGCAGCTGTCACCAGCATTTCATGTCAGCTTGAGAAGTGGTCATACGGCGGTCCTTACTAAACAGGCTTTCCCATTCAATCTTTTCTCCACGGTGACTGCAATGACAAATTGAAGGACAGTCTAGCTAACACTCTGCAACATTCAAGAGAGGAGGCCCAGGCGACGTATGACTGATGCACAGCAGTGGAAAAAACAAAAAATGGCAGTTCCCTTGGCAAGGGAGGCAGCAAAGCAAGCAGACCATCATCCAGTGCCAGAACCCGCTCCAAACAAGACAATCCAAGGATGAGAAGGCAATCAAGAACAGAGTTGTTGTTGCTTTGCTGGAACCCCTCAGTACACTGCAGGAACCAAAAATATTCCTTCCACGTGTGCGAGCCTTGCTTCCTAAGAGAATAGCAGCCCTGCTTACATCTGGATGGAATGTTCTGGCCAGAATCTTTGGACTCTCTCATCCCAATTTTTGTGAAACCTGCCAAAGGTCGGCCAAATGCTTAGCGTATGCTCACCAGCTCCAGGATAGACCACAAGCAGGTCAAAATAAATATTAAAAATATTTAGACTTAGTCAATTTTTAGGTCAGAAGCGTACTTGATTGGCTGTATCATGGACTTTGTAGACATGTTACAATGGATCTCAATTTTAAAATATCATTTAGAAATGACCGTATATTGGTACCACACAGCAGTCACAACAGTAAATTTGGTTCTGTTGTACATACATAACGTTAATAATTGAGATACTGGTGTCTGTAACTCTTTTCTTTTTTTTAATTGTAGAGCCAAACGATAAAATGAGGCCCCACCAACTCTACGGCAGCCGGTAGTCAGTCACAACTGCTACCTAGTTTAGAATTCCAGGCCAGGATCAACTGAACAGCTAATTCTCCGTGATCAGAAGACCCATGCAGCTGTCACCAACATGTAATGTCACCTTGAGAAGTGGTCACGTGGCTGTCCTTACTAAACAGGCTTTCCAGTTCAATTTTTTCTCCACAGTGACTGCACTGACCAATTGAAGGACAGCCTAGCTAACGCTCTGCAACATTCAAGAGAGGAGGTCCAGGCAACATATGACCAACGCACAGCAGTGGAAAAAATAAAAATGGCAGTTTCCTTGGCAAGGGAAGCAGCAAAGGAAGCTGACATCCGAACAAAAACGAGGGCAAGGAGGCAATCAAGAACAGAGTTTTTGTTGCTTTGGTGGAGCCCCACAGTACACTGCAGGAACCAAAAATATTCCTTCCACGTGTGCGAGCCTTGCTTCCTAAGAGAATAGCAGCCCTTCTTACATCTGAATGGAACGTGCTGGCCAGAATCATCGGACTCTCTCATCCCAATTTTTGTGAAACCTGCCAAAGGTCGACCAAATGCTTAGCATCTGCTCACCAGCACCAAGGATAGACCACAAGCGTGTCCACTGCGAACAGGATTAAAAGACATTAAAAAACTTTTATTAAATGAGGCAGTGAAAAGCTAAATTATTCAACTGTAAATTCGTAGTCACTTATTTTTCTTCGTAGCCCCTTAAATTTTTGCGTGAGCCTAAATTCATCTCAAAGAGTAAAAACAATATTAGGGCAAGAGACTAAATTGTCCACTGTGAACAGGATTAAGAGACGTTGAAAAATTTTTATTAAAGTAGGAGGTCAAAAGCTGAATTGATTGCCTGTAAATTCAGTCTTTTTTTGTTTTTCTTCGTACCCCTTTGGTCTAACTTGGAATTCAAAAACCAGCAGTCCAACTTGGAAGAGTTTGTATTTTGACGAGAGCAAGAGAAAATAATTTTTTTAGTAATAAAAATAGCCTCATGGTGACGCTGTCATCCACTCTCAAAACCTTCAGAATAATCTTTCGTCAGTGGGACTTGAGGCTGATCCTGTTTCTGGTGATTGTGCATTTTCGAGTATCATCAAACAGTTATACAAGATGAGCAAATTTATGAATGACAGATTTTTTTATGCAACACCTCCAAGACATTCTTAGCAACAAACATGAAATTGACACTTACATTGCGCCAGCTGTTTACTGACCATGTTCAAGCTAATGAGCACTACCAGTTCCTCACAGGAATCTCCACAGAGAGAGAACGATGAGACTGATCTTTTTCGTGAAGAGGGAACTTTTTGTGGGAATCTACAGGGATTCAGTAATCAAGGTTTGCTCTGACATTACGAATTCCCATATTGGTCATCAGATCACTACAGTACCTCACACCAGTTTGGCCCTTCATCCCTGATGATGCATTGGTTACATCACCTTTTAAATTGCATATAACAGCCATGATGCTGGGTATTACATGTAAGGTGTAGTTAAGTGTCTTTGTGTTTATGCCTGCAGCAACAGTTTACTGAATTGATTAATTATTTTCTTACTAAAGTGAAATTCTATAATAGACTAAAATGCGGTGTTGATTCTCAGGTGCACCCTTGTGGCATTAGTGCCAAAAAATTTTCAACACTGAATTATCAAAGATGATGTACATCTGTAGGAATCTGCAAGGAGATGATCTCCTTCCAGGTGATGATAGAGGTACCTAAAGTCTCACATGATATGCGCAGTTTTTAGTGGTGAATACAGGGGCAAGTCTGACAGATGTCTGAGAGTACAATCACATCAACACAGCCCTGACCACAATTCTGCCATGTTTCAACACTTGCACAGTTGCAAGGCATTTAAGTTTTTGTTATCTTTGAATTATTTTACCTGAGTGTACTAACAAAGCGGATTTTAACCTTAATTCACACGTTCATCAAACTATTTTAGATAGCGTAACTATTATTGCTTCACCATTTTTTTCTTAATTAGCAAAAATGGTTTTACAAGTTGCCATGGAAAGAGTTAATCGAAGTGTACCATGAAGCTGATCTGCAAATATAGTCTGTTTGTAGACAAGGCATGTGTATATTTCATATATTTAGCGATATATACCCATTCACCAAAAAAAAATCAATATGAATAATAACATTTTCTTATATAAAACCTTTTCACATTGTTTTCACTAGTGCTATTACTGGTAGTTGTCATTAGTTTTTTCGGGTTTCTGCTTTGTAAGTGCATCATTACCATTCTGCAGTGAGAGTTCTTTTGTTGTTATCTCGTTTTCCAAACACTGGAAGTCATTATTGGATGTCGTAGTTTATTTTATTTTTTTTTTAATTAATTACTTGCAAGCACAAAAAAGAAAACAACGCATACAGTACAAACACTAAAGCACATAACTAAACTATACAGCAGAGTAAAAAGTAAGTGATCCTAATTACAATGGTTTAGGTGTATTACCAAAATTACAAAGAGTTAGTCAGTCGAGGGGAGGGGAAGTAACATTTTGAAAGTTATTTGGGTTTGCCATAGTTACATACATATACAAAATATACTTAAACAATATTTTCTTTATATGAGCATAACAGTCCTTCAGTCAGGGGGACAGGAGATAAACTCTTTATAAACATTCTGCAAAAGGAATCCATTTTTTTGTGTCACCCGCTTTTGTCTCTAATACATATCTTGATTTAACAAGACGTAGAAAAGATGTGAAATTTGGTGAGGTTTCCTCTAATCTGGCTTGCCATATATGAGACCGCGCTTGCAACAAGATATAGTTTAATTGAAGTGAATATTTAGAATGAGGGTCCGGCCTCAGGCCCAAAGCTGTTGTATTCAATAAAGTGAATTCGCCTGTTATCGAGGTTGTCCTGAAGCCAGTCAGTCACTCTTTTCCAAAAGGAGGATGTAACGTGACTTGACCAAAAAAAGGTGGATTAATGACTCTGAGGCACTGTGACAAAAAGTGCAATTTTCGTTTTCCTTTCTTCCTATTTTAAAAAGGAACTTGTTAGTTGGTATGCATCTATGCAAAAGTTTAAACTGGAACTCGATCAGTTTGGTGCTTTTAGTACAACTTGGAGCCCTGAGGTACGCTTGTTCCCAGTTGAAAGTAGTTTTTTCATCTAAAAAATTGCAATCCTGAAACCATTTGTTTTGGCTGTTGCTCGGGGTTAGACCTTTTGTACTGATTAGCTTTTTGTAAATTATTGGGCCTGGTCTTTGACTTTTTATAATCTTATCGCAGAGTGTTTCAGAGTTGCCTCCTCTAATCTCAGCAGCTCCGGTAGCGGTTTTTCGAAGGGATTTTACAGCTGATAGTAAGCCATAGAAACTAAGAGGACGTAATTTTATGTCATACTTTGACGCAAGAGCATTAAGGGACAGAAATCCTTTGTTTTCCGTCCTTTGAAGGTGTTTCACTTTTGTTATACCTTTTTCAAGCCAATCCTTAAAAAAAATTGGCTTGTTATCAACGCTTATTAAAGAGTTGAACCATACACTCTGTTCGCAAAAATTGATTTCAGAAGTTACTTGGCGCTCAAAATTGGTTTCTGCCCAGTATTCTAATATTTCCTTAAGGAAGGGATCCGTGACCTTTATCATTTTCTTTGTGTCATTAACGTTAAGGTTACCCCGGAAGAGATTTTCACAGCCATAGTTCTTGAGTTCCATATCGAAGAGGAGTTTTCATTTTCCTTTGTTGGTCGTGTCCAAGAGCAGAGATCAATCATTTTCAGACCTCCATTTCTGGGACCGTTGATCATAACTTTTCTCTTCATTTTGTCACCTTTGCCATTCCATAGGAAATGGTAGAACATGTCGTTTATTTCTTTTATAGCATGGTGGTTAGAATGCAGCGGCGCTAATAAATAAACCAACTGTGATGCGGCCAGTGTCTTAACTACGGTGATTTTTCCTAGCAGCGAAAGCCTACGGTATTTAAAATTCGCTGTTTTTGCTTTATTAAGCAAAGGAATTTTTTTGTTGGTACATGTTAGTTTCTGGAGTGTTATGTCATCTTGGAGGTGGATTTTATCTCTTTGTATTGTTTCATAGGTGTATATATTTTGTTGTTGTTTATTGTTTCTGGAATGTCTAATGATCTTTGGTTATACTGTAGAAATTTTTGGGTGATACCGCTTGGTAAAGCAACAGATATTTGTTTTTAGTTTTGCAGGTGCTATAAATGATTTGTTTTGTTTCGGGTGCTTGTTTTATATGTTTGGTGTATATTCTGGTTCACTGCTGTGTTTGTGTTTCATTGGCTTATGTTTGACATTTCTTTTATTCTTTCTGTCCATTTGGCTGATAATCGGTTGGTTTACTTAGAGAGAAAGGTCTGAATGCTTGAGCAAGAGAAGACTTCAGAGACCACTGAGGGCACTTTCACTAATCTTAACTGTCCCAGCAATGCGTTTGATCGTTCTGAGGTGCTAGATCTTTTGTAGGCCTTACTACACCTTGCAAGCACACAAGCAAACCAGAAGGCCAAAGAATATGCTGCAGGTTTGGACAAAGTTCTGGTAAGGTGGAACTCTCTGAGTTCCCCAGACCTACAACGCCAAGAACGTTTCAATCACATCCAACATCCAAGGCCTGGGACCCCCTATGGGCAAGGACCATGCTACAAATGTGGGGACACTGAGGACACTGGTGTCTGCTTCACTTTGATGCTAGTACTAAAATGGTTTCTTATGATCACGGTTTGAAGATGAGACAGGAATCAACTTAAGTTGCCCAAAGGGAGAAAATCCTTGGACTGCAAAACCCACGCAGGATACAAGATGTGTCTTTCAGGCTTAATCAAACGCCTGAATTCAACTTTCCACCCTCATTTACCAAGTAACATCAAAACCTACAAATAATATTACCATACACACTGTATGATTATGGATGTGCAATATTGTAAATTCAAACTACCCATTACGTCCCTTTTCGTATAAATACATACAGATACAGACATGGATGAAGTGGTCATAGAAAAAATGATGGAGAGGGCAAGAAACCTCATCAGTGCCCTTACTGATCAAAGGTAAAAGACAAAAAAGGAGTAGTGTTTTGCAGTCTTAGCTTTTTAAACAGTAACATTACAAAGAAAAAAAGAAAGATTGTGTGAAGACATGTAAAGTAATAAACCACTGACTGTGTCTCAATTTTTTCTTATCAGAGCTGAACATACCAGATGGCCCAACAAACAAGCACACAGGGCAGGGACTGAAGCAATGCAAAAAGATCAAAAAGGCTGCAGAAAAGGTTAGTAAAGTCAATAAAATGGAGCAGCTTATAACTACAACACTGGGTGCAAAGTATATAGCAGTTGATACACAAAGATAATGACCAAGAAACCCAAACCAAAGTGTTCATAAATTTGTAAGAGGTGGATCTAATGAGATGACAGATCACCGGGGGCTCTGCACTGCACTGTTCAGTGCACCGAATTTAAAAAAATGTATTTAAAAGCTTTCGTACACAACAAGCTATGACCACAACAATTGCTTGTAAAAGTGTGATGATGATCAAGTGAACATCAAAAATTTATCTCAATATGGCTTTTGTGAAGCCTTACAAAAGACACAAATGTCTCTTCACAGCAGTACTTGTTACATGCAAAGGAAAAGCAGGATGAAAGGGCAGAGGTGAGTGATGTCATCATCAGAGAGCACAATATCGTTACGCAAATACTCTTTATACAGTTGAAACACTCACAAACAAGTCACGTCAAGTCAAGCTAATTACTTAAGTGTCAAATCAAGGCCTCCTTGTAGAGGGTACTTGTCACAGGCCTCAAGTAAAACTATGTATCACAAAGGTTTCATATTAAGCAACAAGCTATGATCAGGACAGTTTCAATTGTATGTGAACATTTGGTGATCATCAAATGAACAAAAAAAATATGGTTCTTGTGAGGCCTTAGAAAGGACAAAAATTTCTTCCGGGAGCAGGAAATGTTACATGTACATGTAGAGGAAAAAGAGCAGGATGAAAGGGCAGAGAAGGTTAATGAAATCATCATCAGAGAGCACACTATACCATTGCGCATATACTCTGTATACACAGTTGAACCACTCATAAACAAGTTAAGTCAAGTGAAGCTAATGACTGAAGTGCAAAATCGAGGCCTTCATTTATAGAAAGTGGACACTTATGACATGTCAAATAACTGGGTCTGAAGTCTGTGTTGTTTGGACAAGTAGCATTCATGTGCATGTCTAAGTTCTTTTATTGTAAAGCCTGACAAAATTTTCTGACATCCAAGCCTTCGAACAATTGCCTACAGTACATATGGTTGATACAATGGGCAAGAAACAACCTTAAAGTAGTTATGTGCTGGATAGAAACAAAAAGAAAATAAGATTCAAACCACCAGCAGTGGTCACTAGAAAATTGAATAAGGAACATTTCCTGTGATATCAGATCTCCCTGCCCCACCCCATCCCTTCATGACCAAATAACAATAACGTGACTGACACACTGAACAGTGTATATGAACTTATCCTGTTGTGTGTCTGGCAGATAAGGTAGGCACAAAAAAGGTGCCTTCCTTGTGAACCAGAAGGTGGCATAAAAATATTCATCCGCACCTTTACAGGTCAAAAACTTCAGCAGGCACATCACAAAACCGCCTTTTCCAGGTATGAAAACAAATAACTTACACTGTACAGACTGTAAGTTTATCCGGTAATAAAACAATTAAGTATATTTTATCCTTTTGCAAATTAAAAATTAATAAGGAAAATAAATGGTTAAAGAGCTTGAGCTTGGTCAATATGCATGATATTAATCTTAATGTGTGCTTTTGTCATTAGTAGCAAGTAAATGACTGGGAAGGTTCATTACCTGGAATACCCTGTATTTTATCTTACAAAGAGGGGCCACCACCATACGGCACACAGATCCACTTGGATCTGGTGAGGTGCTTGACATTTGTGAACAGGTTAGTACTTTACTAATAATGGGAAAAGCTAAAGGGAGATGGCCCCACCAAAACTAACCAGGGTAAAAAGTATTGTTTAGTGTTGACGTGATAAAAGTGAGCACATGATGTAATCTTTTAAAAGTTAGCAACTCACTGTATCTTTAAGCCGAAGCCACCATTCTTTGCTAACTGAACCCCTCTCCCATTCTAATATTAATATTATTAATGTAATTGCATTGGCTGTTTGGTTATCACACAGGATGAGACAGAAATGGCAGAGTTTAACACGTCTCAGGTAAGGGGTGAATGTTGGTTGGAGGGGAAACAAAAGTGGGTAGAAAAGCAAGTAGTGTAAAACTGATGGCTGGTTGTATTAATCACAAGGTAAGAATAAGATATAATAAACAATAAATATCACATAATCTTAAACAAACAATGCATAAATAAGAAATAACAAATAAACATAAACAAAATAAACAACATAACTGAAAAAGAATTTGGAGAGCCACTAGTTTGTTTGCTATGGTTATTGAGGAATGGACCATTATATTTTGGGGGGGGGGGTTGGGCAATTTTTTTAGGCACATTTTTTTTTGGTGACAGCAACAACAACACAAACGATAAACCTGCATACAGCTGCCAGGCATTTTTAAGGACGTTTGTCCATTTGGACAAACCTCTACAAAAAGTGCCTGCAAAAAAAACAGTTCAAAAAATTACCAAAGCTGGCTGGGTGAAAGATCTGGCCTTTACCAAAAACAACACCGCCAAAGACATTCAGCGCATCCTTTTGGCAAACTTCGCAACTTTGATGGGCCTTAATTTATCAAAGTAAGCTTTTTTTCCTATTTTCAGATCATTGCAGAGAAATGACATTTAATTTTTATATCCTGACCATTCTTCATTTCTAACTGGTATTCTTTCTAACCCACAGATTGAAAGCGATCTCATCTTATTCGATGGGACATGCCATGGTGACTGTCCACCGAGGAGTGCCAAGTGGCAAACAGATAATGGATTAGTTCGGGGGGGGGGGGGGTCAGGAGGAAGCAAGAAAAAGGTTTTTTATACCGCAGAAGTGGTAGGTCGTCTACGTCATATGAGAAAAAAGGCAAAAAGAAAGACACACAAGTGCCAATTAACATAACAAATTCTGCCTTCGAAATGTTGACAAAGGCGACATTGTTTTTTCAAAGCAGGAGGAAGAAGATATTTTGACTGTAAATCTGAACATCCACCCAATCCACCCTCATCATCTGCTTCTTGTATCACTTGTTCTGCTGCTTCATCCATCGCCTCATCTGCAGCTTCACCTCCTGCCCCTTAGTCTCGCCCCATTTGCCTCTCCACTTGCTGTTTCAACTCCTGGTTCATCATCTGTCTTAGTTGTGTCCTCTGTTACATCATCAACATCATCTGTATTGTCCTCAACTGCTCCTCCATCATCTAACCCACTGCCATCCTCTGTCGGGCTGTCTGCATCCACAAGGGCAATTACCGGTGTTGTAACTGTGGTCAACACCCCAATTTCAGCACCAGCAGTACAGGATGCAAGTAGACGTAAGTAGTAGGAAAACAAGTAGACAATAGGTCATCAGTTCCAAAATAGCTGGAAATAATGTCAAAATCCAGTAAATTAAAATAAAATGGACCAGTAACTAGCTTTCTCAATATGTATTAATTTGTTCTTGGCTTTTTAGCTAGCTTTATTCATAGTTTCTATTTTTTTTCTGTCAAACACTTGTGTCATGAGCCCCCAGCTCAGGAGATTCGGTAACCACTCCCTGTGTTCCTAACATTAAATAAATTATCCTTATCGTTATCCTCACCCTGTGTACTCCACAAAGAAAACCACTTTTCAAAACAATCCTGTTTGATCAATTTTAATCCTCCCACAGCAACTGACATATTTTCACAAGTTATGTAGCCTTTTATTCTCCTTTGGGAATACATGTACTTTTATCTTTAAAGACTTGGATAAGGGAATGTGCTTTTACAGGGAGAAAACCGTTTTAAGTTTTATTTTAACACAAGATGTTGACATTTACAGACGTGGTATACTGAAGTTTCTTCGGGAATGGAAATAAAGTTTCCCACTTCCTGCCAACACAAAAAAGGTCATTACACCACACCTTCACTAATTTCTAAAGATAAACAAACAAATAAAAGAATAATGAGTATGAGAACATTTTATTTTAATATCCAGCCAAAATGCATAACAGAAGTATTACAGCAAATTTATTACCTCAAGGGAAGTTAAATACTTGCATGTAAATAATTTCGATGTACCCCAACCCCACCTTACACTGGATTTTAAACTTAAAAAATTTTGTTTTTGCAATATGACCGAGCATTGTATCAGTCAGAGTTTACTCAACTGATTTTATTTAACATAATACGTTATGTTTCGCTCTGAAGAAGCTTAGGCAAATTCAAACAAAAACAGGCATTGCACTCATCCACACATTCCCAACTTAAAGACAAGAAAAAGAAGAAACAGGACTGGATTAAATGGCGTAAGAAGGAACAGAGAAAACAAAAGCAATCACAGAAAATGCAAGACTGAAAAGCAAGGAGCCCTGCCTTGTATAAGCCAAGGGGTGCCTGCACCCGAAGTTGTTTTAACTCAGAACTATGGCAAGGCAATCGTCAAAAGAGAAACACTAAATTTTGTTGGTGACGATGCTCTACTTGCAAAAGGAACCGGGATCCAGGGAGGTGAAAAGCAGGACAGTCCAAGCCACGATGCGAGAAAATAACACCAGTTTACTCGTCAAGACTTCTGATGAGCCCATAGGATCTGGAGTGTTTGAACAAGTTTTCCTCACTGAGTACTGACGTATGAAATTGGTAGTCAAGGTAAGACATAACCAGTCGCACAAACAAAGTAAATGTTGCAAGCGCAAAGTGCTTCACAGGAAGACAGTTGTAGATAACATTGGTGATCACCATTACCTCCCATTCCTTTTTGGTGTTTGTACGGAAAAGAACCATTCTCTCTGATCTTGTGATTCAATTTTATGGGAAGAAGGGAAAAAGCCTTACACCCCACAAGGTCATAGAAGCTGAGATGATTAAACAGCAGTTGACTGCAAAGGCGTTAAAAGTAATTCTTATTACTCTGGAGTATATTCATAAGAAGGGTTACCTACACGATGACCTGAAGACGAACAACGTGATTATAATATACGGTGATGGAAACCAGAGCCAAATGCATGTTTTCGGCTGCAAATCGAACTCCAGCTGCGAGCATTGAAAAACGGCAATCAAGATCAAATTCCCTTCACTCTATGACTGGCTAAACAATGGATTCAGTAATTAAATTGTCAAACATTTAATTACGTCATTGTTAGCTTGTGTAGTGACTATGGCTTCCAATAGCAAGCCAAAAAATACCCTGTGAACGTTTTCATGTTTTTAGGAAAAGTTCTGAGCTTTATGGGGTTATTTCCGCCATAATTAAGTTGCAATGTTTGAAGCTTATAACTCACCATAGGATTCAGCAATAAATCTGCTCACAGCTCAAAAGTTTCATTTTAACAAATCTGACAAGTGTAGCACACTGCTTACCGTGAACAAACACAATTGACAACGAATGTTTTAAATTTGGTTGCCTGACATTTTCCCTTGGGCAACTACACTCTCTAGGACATTTACTAAATTTCGAGCACTGCTTGAACCTTTTCACATTCCTGGTGTCTCTCTTTTCTTGTTGTCTATTGTCTCATTGCCACATGGTATCACTGAAGTATGACAATGATAACAAAGAGAGAATGAAGAAGCTAGAGAGACAGAAAACAGAACATGAAAAGGAAGAAGAAAATTGTACAACAGCATGGTTTCATAAACACCTGCTCACCCTCAACACTTCAAAGTGCACATTCATGGTATTTGGTAGCCTCCAGAAGTTAACAAAGATCAGAGATCTGGACATTTATGCCACTGCTCAGTTGTTAGAAGGAGTGGAGTCACTTAAATATCTCGGAGTAACTGTTCAGCAGAACATGTCATGGTATGATCATGTCGACGCTATTGGTACCAAGATCAATCAAAGGCTTGGCATTTTACGGCGTATTAAACATCTTCTTCCAACACACGCCCGCATTACCTTTTACAATAGTTTAATCAGCCCTCTTTTTGAATATGCGGATTTTGTCTGGGGAGAAAAGAACGACACGAGTCTTGTGCACCAGCTCCAGGTTTTACAGAATAGGGCAGGTAAAGTTATCCTTGATGCCCCGATGAGCTCCTCTGCTACCGAAGCCCTTAACAAACTTGGATGGCACTCTTTAACAAAGCGGTGCATGTTTCACCGAGTTATGATGGCTTTCAAATATCTTCATGGCCAAATTGATTTTAGTTTTAATATTAAATCTAGCAAAGATGTACTTGATTATAACACTAGATGAAAGATGGACGTTAGATTGCCCTTAGCTAAGCGAAACGGGGGTCAACAGAAATTTGTTTACTCTATTTTTAGAGACTGGAACACTTTGGATCCCTCTACTCGGGGTGTTACGTCATTTTCCCTTTTTAGAGCTAAGGCTAAAAATGTGATGTTAAAATAATTTCACAATCATTTTTCTCTCTTTTTATTGACATTATTACTATTATGCACATTTGACTTATAATTCAAATGTGACGAGAGCTTCCTCCATAAAGATTATTATTATTATTATTATTATTATTATTATTATTAAGAGTATATGTGTGGCATTTCGGAGGATTTAATTAGCATACTAATGAGGGAACCCAATCGAACCGTAAGTCGCCATCTTGGATTGAACCCTAATTTATTCAACCCTAACCCTAAGTTGGTTGTTGAACCGGCCATCTTGGATTTGAACCCTAAGTTTTTAACCCTAAGTTTTTAACCCTAAGTTTTTAAGTCCGCCATTTTTATTTCCTTCGAGGGGAAGGCTTCTTCTCCCAATCCGCCATGTTTTTTTCTTACGAAGCGAAGCTTCTAAGCCGAAGGTTTCTTCGCCATTTTGTTTTCTTACGAAGCGAAGCTTCTAAGTCGCCATCTTGGATTTAACCCTAACGATATTTTTGGTTTAAGTCCGCCATTTTTATTTCTTGTTCCTTCGAGGGGAAGGTTTCTTCGCCATTTTCTAACCCTAAGTTTAATTTTGTTTTCTCTCTTACTTAGAAAAAGAAAAAAGAAATTTGGTTGCTGGATTCGAACCTGCAAGATTAGAAGAATAAGAATTAGTAACCCGTTACCTACCTACGTGCGCCACGCCGCGGCGGGCTGACAAATGACTGAAATTAAATCTATAGAATGTTTCGGACAAAAACAACGTTTTATTCGAGATGGCAGTAAGCCCCCAGTGGAGCGAATGCGTCTCCCGCTGAATAAACCGCTGTATTTTCTTATAGGGACATCAAACTCTTATAGTTGATGTTTATTTTTGATTCTTAACCTTGTGGGATGCAGAATAGCGCAGTGGAAGCCGCTCATAACCCAGAGGTCCGGGGATCGAAACCCCGTTCTGCTACTTTTGTTTTTTCAATCGTTTCGATTGTGCAAAATATTTTTTGCTTGGGACAAAACTATCGTTTTGTTATTTCTTATGCAAACATTCTTTTGCTTTATTGGTCATAGACTTTATTTAAATTGGTGGTTCCTAAAAGAACCGTTGTTTGTTTTGCTAAGAAAATATTATTCTTTCAGTTTATTTTGTAACCACTGAAAAAATAAAAACGTTTCTTGCTTAGGGCAATGCACCATCTTGAATAAATCCGTTTTATGATGTCCACAACTTGTTCCCTCGTATTGACTCCAAAGTGAATCGGCTTTCGGGCAACCCAACTCTTCTAAATTAATCGAAGGTAATCCCATCTTGTCAAGGAGATCTTTTTCTAAATGACCGCCTTTGTAAGCAATAAGTCCACCGCGGTAGAGCGCTCGAATAACCGCTTCTACATCTCTTTGCGGTAAAGCGACTTCTTTGAAACTCGCCTCGAAGCGTAAACCGTGAATATGTTTATAAACAAAATTGACCGTTCGCCGATCTTTATAATTTAAATCTTTGTAGCGCACGCGAGAATAAAAATGTTGACTGTCATTTTCGCCTCGGATCGTACACCATCCCAATTCTCGAACGATAAAACCACTGGAAAGAATAAACCCTTCCAAATCAATAATCAATGTGATCTCCTCCATGTCTTTTCCCAAAATAATTTGTTTTGTCTATAAACCGCTTGATATGATAATCTAGCGGACTTGTCCTAACACGTCCGCTTCACGTCACAATAGAGCAACACCCAATTCACGTCACAATAAGACTGTACCCAATTCAATAGAACGACGCTCCGTTCTTTTCAATTATACGTCACAAAGGGATCTGAGGTACGATTATAAAAACGCTCGATTTTCAGTCATTTCATCCCAGAGTCAACATACAACAGAGAAAATATCAGCATCGAGATTCCCAACTTAGAGCCTCAAGAAAAGCTTGAAGACAAGATTTTGAAGCTCATTAGCCACGCATTTGGACCTAAAACGTAAGTATCCTTTTCAATTGTTTACTAGACAAACCAATTGGTAAAAAAGTTTTTCTTGAAAAGCCAACGAGTGCGAGGACGCGTAGGTTCGTTGCAAGTCAACATTCGCCTCAAGTTGAACAACCTACTTTGTTGAACAACCCAAAGCGTGTTAGCACTTATCAACAACCACTACTGAAAACTCCAACCGTGGACTTTTCTTAAGAAAAAACCGAATATTTCTAAAGTGTCTTTAAGTAAATAGAAAACGAGTATCAGTTTTTGATAGAAAAACCAAAGCAAGCGAAACAAACCAAAACAAACGAAAATTAGCGAACCAAAACAAATGACGACTGAAAAGCGACGACGGAAAATTAGCATACGAACCAAAACAAACGACGACTGAACGAGGACGACGACTGAACGACGACGGAAAATTAGCATACGAATCAAAACAAACGATGACTGAGAATTAGCATACGAACCAAAACAAACGAGAATTAGCGAACCAAAACAAAGTTATAATTTTCTCGCTTTAAAAAAGCTCACAAAACTTTCATACGCAAAAACTGATACCCGGTTTTTTCCTTAACTTAGTATGTCTATCTCGGATGAAGACTTGGTTCGCGCCATGGAGTTACACGAACAAGATCCATTTTCGTTATCAAATGACGACGATATTCTAAACGCAGCCATGGATTTACACGATCTGCAACAGATTTATGACCATGCTAGACAAGAACAGAGGGACTTTCAGCGTGACTTAATTGAACAATCAGGGGGTCAAATTAATCCCAACGTCGAAGGAAGATTTGTGTTCGATCTTCGTCCACTACAACGGCAAAGGAATCGTCGTTACGGGATTCAAGAACGAAATTATGAAGTGCGTCTTCGTCAAGAAGGAAATCTCATCGACCAAATTGCACCAGCGATCCGCGATGCTATGCAACGCTCTGTTCAGCAAGTATTGGATAATGACACGATCCCCGATAGTCACCGTCTCTTTTTTGATTTGTTCAGCAACCGTCTCGCCGCGGGTACTTACAGAAGTAACGGGATGACCGTGGGTGACTGGCGCCACAATCCCGAACGCGTCGATAGTATCTTTGAAAATCTTCAGCAAACTCTCAATTCGAACGAAGACTTTGTTATGAACGATTCGTTCCATATGGAAATCACCACAGTGGCCCCCGTCTATCGCCAAGTCCGTGGTCAAAGAAATAGAAGAAAAAAAGTGGCCTACCAAGGAATCGATCAGTTTCTAGCAAACAACAAGTCCGTGATCAAAATCAGGAATGTAGATGACAACATGTGCGCAGCCCGTTCCATTATGGCATCCAAAGCAGCCCAAGACTATCCTGCACATCATCCCATGAGAAAACGACTGATGAAAACTGAAAAGAAAATTTCAGACAAGACTCAAAAAGAAGCCGCCATCGCTCTCTGCCAAGCCGCAGGTGTCCCCCTGGATGGTGCCGTAGGAGCAGATGAACTGAAAAAATTCCAGAACGTTCTTCCCAACTACCGTCTCGTATGCATATACACCGGACGAAACCACGAAGCAGTCGCCTTCAGCCCGTACCACAAAGACAAAAAAGTAATCACTATCATCCATGTGGATAATCATTATCATGCATGCACTAGTTTGAAAGGATATCGTCAGACAAGTTACGTCTGCCCTTATTGTTTGAAGGGGTATGACATGGAAGGTCATCATCGCTGTGGGTCAGAGGACAACCAGAAGTTCTGTCTCTGCTGTCGTAGAGAAGACTGTCCGGATTTCTTAGAATCTCATCCTCAAGGTCTGAAACCAAAACACAAATGCCCGCCCTGTGGTCGTTACTTTTATGGGTCTACCTGTTACCAAAATCACCTGAAGTACTCCATCTCCGGCCAGTTAAAGCCCGAAGATTGCATCTGTTTCAATATCAGGCGTTGTAAGCAGTGTAAGAAGCTTAACCGTTGCAAGCAAGACATCCAGAGCCATCGATGTGGATTTGCAAGTTGCCCGACATGTAAAGACTATGTTAAGTTAGAAGAACATCGATGCTTTATCGAATCTGCAGGTAAAGTGCGAGACAAACGCAGAGCAGCCGCCCTCGCCAAGAAACTCAACAAACGACGCAAGAAAGCCGCAGCCGCCGCCACAGCAGACCCCGACTCCGAAACAGAACCTGTCGATTTGGAAGAAGAACTCATCGCAGAAGTAGAAGATGTAGCGGCCCGAAATGAACACAGTGACAACCCAAAAGAAAATCAACCCCCCATTCACATATGGTTCGACATCGAGGCGAGACAAGAAACTGGCACCCATGAGGCGAATCTGCTTATTTATCAAGATGATCGCGGTAACGAAGTGACTTTGTGGGGAGACTCTTGTGTTGAAGAATTTATCAAAGACTTGAAAAAAATCAGCGAACGCAAACAACGTAGACTCGTGGTCATCGCACATAATCTCCAATCTTATGATGGGTATTTCATCATCAAAGAAATGTATCGTGATGGTAAACAGCTTACGCAAATCAGAAACGGAGCCAAAATTCTAGAATTGGAACACTATGACATTAGGTTTATTGACAGCCTAAACTTTTTTGCCATGCCTCTCAAAGCGTTCCCCTCTACTTTTGGCTTATCTTATCTTGATGCAAACGGGGAAGAAGCTTACTATGCCAAGGGATACTTTCCCCATCTTTTCAACCGTCGGGAGAATGAAGATTACATTGGCCCCCTACCCGATAAAAAGTACTACATGCCGGAAGCCATGTCGGTGGATGACTTGAAAAAATTTGAGAAATGGTACCAGGAACAGACCGACCGTGACGCCATCTTCGATTTCAAAAGGGACATCAAAGCATACTGCCAGATGGACGTCACCATTCTGAGGGAGGGATGTCAAACATTTCAACGTCTGTTCCAAAAAGAAATGGAGATCATAGACGCTAATGGTAAGAAGACACCTGGTTTTAACCCCTTCGATCATATCACGATTGCATCAGCCTGTAATCGTGATATGATCAACCGAACTGAAGATGAAACCATCGCCAGCGAGCCAGCGTACGGGTGGGCGGGACTTCGAGGGAACCAGAGTAAGCAAGCACTGGAATGGTTGTTGTGGACTCAGCACTGTCAGCGTCAAGTTTACACCGAAGAACAGCACGAATGTGATGAAGCGATGAAGGTTCCGTACCACCAAAGAGCCTATTACATTCAACACGCTGGAAATGGCGGAGAGAAGAATATCCAGTACGTGGGTCAAGTAGATGGATATTGCCAAGCTACCAACACTGTCTTTGAATACCAAGGGTGCTTCTGGCATGGATGCACAACCTGCTTCCCTAACCGCGCCGAGCGACATACACGCCTTGACAACCGTCAGATGTGGGAGGTCCGAGAAGTAACGAAGGAGAAAATAGCTAAGTTAAGAAGTTGTGGATACAATGTTGTAGAGATGTGGGGTTGTCAATGGGAGGATTTTAAAAAGAAGAACGAAGAATGCGCCACGTTTGTCAAGAACCTGGAATTAAGAGACCGTATGAATCCAAGAGACGCGTTCTTTGGCGGCCGTACAAACGCGGCAAAACTTTATCATAAGTGTTCCGATGGTGAAACCATCCAGTACTTTGATTTTACTAGTTTGTATCCGTTCTGTAATAAGTATTCAATCTACCCTACTGGCCATCCTCAAGTCCTGTTAAACCCTGAAGACCAAGATATTCACTCCTACTTTGGTATTGCTCAATGCATCGTCCGTCCACCCAGAGATCTCTATCATCCTGTCCTCCCTGTCAGAGTTAATGGGAAACTTCTCTTCCCCTTGTGCGTGGCTTGTGCGTCGGAACAGTTGGATCACCCTCTATTAGAACGAAGTAGTTATTGTCCTCATTCTGATGTGGAGCGCGAGATGATCGGTACGTGGTGTACGCCAGAATTGGAAGAGGCTGTCCAACAGGGGTATGAAATAGTGAAGATCGTGGAAGTTTACCATTTTCCTGAAGACCAGCGTCGAAAAGGACTCTTCGCCCCCTATATCGATAAGTGGTACCGGATTAAAACGGAAGCTTCAGGTTGGCCGGCATGGTGTACCGATGACGCGAAGAAAGCTAAATTCTTAGCTGACTTTAAAGCCAGAGAAGGAATCGAGCTCTCTGCCGAGGAACTAAACAAAGGTAGCAACCCTGGATTACGATCACTCGCTAAATTAATGTTGAACAGCATGTGGGGAAAATTCGGACAGCGCCCCAACAAAACACAATGCGTACACTTTACTAACCCGCAAGATTTCCACGAGTTCCTAGAATCGGACATGTATGTCATTCAGAAAATACAACTCCTTCCCGACCGTCAGGATCCCAACCAAGTAGATGAAGAAGCAATCGATGTGTTTTACACAATGAAAGAGGAGGATGCCGAAATCAATGGTAAATGTAACATTTTCATCGCAGCGTTTACTACCTGCTGGGCGAGATTAAAACTCTACCAAGAGCTTGAACAGGGTCAAGAACAAATCTTGTATTATGACACTGACAGTATTATACTTATCATCGACCAGAACAACCCACAACACTACCGTCCTATCACGGGTGACTACCTAGGAGACCTCACGAACGAACTCTGGGATAAAAAGAAAAAAGAATATCGCACCATTCAAGAATTTGCTTCAGCGGGCCCCAAAAATTACGGTTACGTTTTAGATGACGGTAAAGAAGAATGCAAGGTAAAAGGTTTCTCTCTGAATGTCGAAGGCTCCAAGCAACTCAACTACCCGATACTTAGGAACAATGTCATTACCGAGATCCAAGATCCTCAATTTATCAACGGTCAAGTGGTACGACGAAAATACCCCGTGAAACGGTCTCATAAAATTGTACGGAATGTCCAGCAACTAGAGCTCAAGACCATTGAGGAGACCAAAAATTATCAACTCGTGTTCGATAAGAGAGTGGTGGACCCCGATACGTTTACTACCTACCCGTATGGTTACGGTCAGTTGGATACGGAGGGCATGGAGCTGGACATAAACACTCTATTAGATTTGTAAGTGAACTTTTTTAACATGGAACTTTAGTAATTTTAAATAGGGTAATTTTACGGAGATGACATTTTAAGGCGAGTGTTGGTAGACAAGGAATAGAGAAAGGCCACTAGGGCACTTAGGTAAAATTTTTAGAATGAATTTAATGTAACTAGATTTTAGTAGGGCTTCGCCAAATATTGTAAATATGGGTATTGTAACTAGACTTAGGAAAAAACCATTAGGGTTGTTGTACATAGGTTTTTAGTTAAAATAAACACATTTGGCAGATTTTTTAAACTGGCTAGTTTATTGACTTTTACAATTTTATTTTCTTTTTGGTTTGCATGATACGTTTGACAATTTTTTCAGGGATTGTTTTCTTCCCGGGTAAAGCATCAATAGCTTTGATCATTTTCGTGTCAGCTTTCCACTTGTCCTTTAAATTTTTAGCTTTATCATAATCAATATCATGTTGTTTGGCAATTTTATCCAACCGATTAATCCCTGGGTCTCCTCTAGCCAGTCGTTTTTTGAGTTTAGTTCCAGGTCCTAAATATTGATATCCAGGCCAGTGAAATTCAATCCCTGTTTTTGCTAAGGCTTTTTGCACATCAAAGGCGCCTCCTTGTTGAATCCCTAAGGGCTTTCGTCGTACTCGAGTTGTCTTCTTAGTTTTCGTCCGGCGCCCCATTCTTCCCATCCGGGTCTGGGTTGTAGTTTTTCGACTTCGGTTTGCCGTTTTCGTTTTTTGGGTTTCGGGTTGGTTTCGTCAGGACGAGTGGGAAGTAACCGTCTTCTCCCAGTACTTGGTTTTGGTTTTGGTGTGATCTTGGGGGTTTTGACTTTAATCCTTTTTATAGGTTTGGGAGGGATAGGGTCTCCTTCCTCTTCCCCTTCTTCCCTGATCCGTTTGGTTAAATGTCCCAATTCTTTTGACAAGGGTTTAATGTTGGCATTGATGATAGAGGGTGGGTACCCCGAAGCGAGCCATAAATTCTTTTCCGCTGCTAATTTGGCTGCTTTGGTGAGTTGTGAATTATCCGTCAATTCATCTCGATACGATTCAATCAGTTGTTCCCATACTTTAGCGGGTACTCTATAAAATCCCTCCATTTGTTTTCTTTCGCTTTTCAAGCTCTAAATGAAAAATGGACTGGTTTACAAGCTTTTTAAAGGTTAAGATAAGCATACACAGACCAAGTCATATAAATCACGAAACAATTGATTGCCTTTGGCATCCATGAGCATCTGACGACGTTTTTTCACCGAATGTTGGCGTAGTCGTAGTTCTCTTAAAATCTGTTTATGTTTTCGAAGTCTTGCCATCAAACTTGGATCCACAGGTACATTTTGTTTCAATAAGTTTAAAATAACCTCACTCAACATATTGATTTGATCTTTGGTAGCTTGTAACAAGAGATGTCGTCTTGAGATTTGACTAGGTTGATCCGCCAACGCTTTGAAAAAAGGTTTATGTTGTTCCAAGCGCCTCATCGTCGTCGTCGTCGATAATGTCTGATATTATCTGTAATCCCTTTGAACGCTTGACCTGCGAGTTTGCCGGCAGCGGTTGTAAAGGTGGGAGCCGGTCCTGCTAACAAAAAACTAGCGCCGTAAGCAATTTTATCCACTAAACGTGGCTTTCTTCGACGTAATGCGCCTCCTCTCTGAAAAATTTTTGACATCGTGGGTACGGGGTCGGTGGTCTTTTATAGTTATCCACTTCACAAGGTTGATACTTGTTTTTATAGGCTTCTGACACACGAGTCGGAATCGGTGGCGCTAAATCCACAATGATATCATCCAAACTAGTCATTTTGATAATAAAACTTTGAAGGGAATCCGTGTTATTTTCTCTAAGACTTTGTCGTAATTCGTTCAGCGCTTTGGCATAGGTGGTATAAGCAAAAGCACTCATTCTCAGTTTATGTCGATATTGTTTAAACTCGTTCCATCCTTTGACAAACGTACCTGCGGCCGCTAAGACAGCCACTAAAATCGAATTGTGAATGATAGGACCCACAATCATCCCTGTTGCCACTAAAAGTAAAGCCAAGGCATTCAATACCGTGTAAATCCATTTGAAATAACTCCAACGTTGTTTATACGTCCACCATTGACGATGATAAAAATCAAACAGGGTTTTTAGTCGTGGGTCCATGGTTTTAAAGTTTCAATCAGTTCACGAAAATATGATTCTCCATAGTCTTGTATCATCTTATTTATAGGAATTTGACCATGCTTGATTTGTTCATAGAAAAACCATATCATGTCATAATCCATCGAATCAGGTGGCATTTCTTTCGCTTTGTCTTTAACATTTTCCACAAATTGTTGCCATTCTTCTGTTGTCACTAGCATCATGGTTCTTCGTAGATGTTTTCCCACTTCCCTGTTTTGGGGTTTTTAACCACACGTATCCTAGTACCTTTCTTCGGACGTGTCCAAAATTTCTTGGTAAAAATACCGGCTTTCCCTGCAAACGCTTTCTTGGCAATATCTCCACTCCAAAACCGATCAAAGACGTGTCGTGTAGAAGGAATCAGTTTACGAGTCAACCACTCGGCTTTTTTGGCGACGGTCCAAGGGGTACCAAGACCTTGTCCTTTCTGATAACTTCGGGTCCAACCTTGGTCTTTTAAGACATGGGATAACACACGTTCATCATCCCCGGAGGCTGGATGTAAATCTAACCACATGTAGCCAAAAGGTTCTTGCGTACAGGCTTGATAGGTCTCTAAACATTCTTTCCAACAGGTGGGAAAACTTTGCAACAGTAAATTACGAACCCCTAATTGATCCCGAGGGTTTTTAAATGCAATCACATAATGGGCGTTTCGAGAAATACTTTTAGCATATTTCCCTGCTGGAAACATATCCTGACATAAGTACAACACGGTAATGTCTCGATGATGTGAATGTTTCGTGAATAAATCCAAGACCCGTTTATCATGACTTCCTTCATCCATCAGATCATCCAACACTAAAATTCCTTTTCCTTTCGGAAACCATTGGTCTAAATCTTCTAATTCAGGGATCCCTTCATGAAATTGAGCAAACTTCATTTCTTTAAACTTGGGTTGCCATGCTCCATAACAATAATGAATACTTTGAGGATACGTTTCAAACAAATCCAAGTTGTTTTCTAACAATTTTTGTGTAAAGACCGTTTTCCCACACCCAGAAGGACCTACTACTAATATGGAAGAGGGGGTATGAATCTGAAAAGGTTGCACCAACGGAAACTCCATTCTTACGAAGCAGAGCTTCTACTCTTTTTTAGTTGTTGACACTACACAGAAAATAAACTAGGACGAATGTCTACCATGCAACGCTTTTTATTACTTTTTCACGAGGTTGACAACATTGATTGAGAAAGGTTGTGCTAGGCATAGGTAGTGGATCTAAGATAGTGGCAACTTTTTGATCATTTTGCACATAATCGTGATCTGAAAATAAAGCTAAGAAATCAGTTAAAGTTCCACCACGCGCTTTCAATTTAAGATAGGCTAAACAATAATGTCCACAGGCCGAACTGTGTAATCCTTGTAACGTGGTTCCATTCGTTACCCAATGTCTTTTGTCCAGTGTCGTTATCCAGTCAATCAGGGGTTGTGTCGTTCGATACCATTCCAGAGGTAAACCATAGCTATCCATGACTTCAATCAGATTGTTTTCTAACCATAGGGCAATCCAATGTTGACCGGGTTGTCCTGTTGGATCGGTGTTGACAATATAGGCGGCGTTCTTTTTACGGGGTCGAGGTAACCCATCACAAGGGAAAGTACCTTGAAAGATATTTTTCAAAGAAGGATCTTGATTGGCGATGAGATTACATTCTTGGGTCGATAAGGGTACAAATTCCATTTTCTTTCACAGCAAAAGAAACTTTTGCGAAAGAGTTAAAATTCTTACGAAAAGCGTAGCTTTTCTAGGACTCTAAGTGAGCTTTTTTCAAAAGCGAGAGAGTTAGTGCTGGTAGATGTCGTAGAGGACTGCGCCGTTGGGATCAATCTCGAGCAGATTTTCAAACTCACCGTACACGAGGATGGTGATATTGTTGGCGGGGGCGGCTCGGAACTCCAATTTAAGCTGTAGGTCTCCAGACTGTTTGGGGTTGAGGTTTCGGCTATCAGCACAGCCATTGGCTACATTGTCAATCATGAATAGCGTACAACCTTTGTCTTCTCCCCAATCTTTTTCTTCTAGCATGTTCCCTGTCAGATGACACCAAGCGCCACTCGCGAGCAGATACCGAAAGTATCCTAACAAATCTCGACTGCTATCATTGCCTACCAATTCCAGCGTTTCGTACGGGTATTCTTCCCCACGCACAATCTGCTTGATGGAAGTCAGATCAAATTTCTGGAAACAGAAACAGTTTCTGTCATACGCTCCATTGAAAGCACGACTGTCAAGCAGTGCTACAATCATGCGGTCTGGGATACGATTCTGAAACAAATCTCGAATTTCTTCTCGGCTCTTGGTATTTTCCATGCTGTAAGTTCGAATTTCACTTCGAACCGTAGGGTACTTGGCGACTGCTTTTCCATTATGTCGTTTACTTTCCAACGATCTGTACACCGCTTCGTTCAGTCTTAGTTGACACAAATGAAATCGTATCTTGATATCAGACTCTGTCAGACGTCCCGCTTTACCAACTCCATCCAGAAAAACTTTAGGGTCATTAAAGTGGAACTTCATCTTGATTTCAACCCCTGGCACCAAGGCTTTGCCTGTGTGAAAAACTTCTAGGTGAGGAACAAAGACATAATGTCTGACTTTACCTCCAGCCAGTTCAGCTCTTTCTGTACTCATGTTGGATAGCAAGAGTTTGGTGTTCGGGGCCAAGGCTTTGTAATCAGCATGCCCAGCGCCTGAATTCGATGCGGTATCCACATTGTTAGCAGTCCACTGTGGGGGAGGGTTAATCCCATTAAACCAACCTGCGGGTCTTAGCACCGTTCGCCCATCTTTGGTGTCAAAGTTCGTCAGTGTTTGTAGATAAGCCTTGTAGTGATACGTGTCCGATTGAGGACTGATCAAAGTGCCATTCAAGTACAGATCAATCTGTTTGATGATCGTGTGGGTGATGTTGTTAGCGGGCCACAAAGTTTCCGTGTTATCCCAGTTGTTTCCATCACTCTTTTTCATCTGTAGTTCCATCGTAAAGTAACTTCGGTTTAAATCCACAAAACTTTCCAGTTTAGGTACAATAAATTCCATAGGGTTAATACCTGTGGTGGTCGGTTGAATGGTCACCATGCGATAGGATTCAATACTATAATCCGTCTCCGGTTTCTTAAACAAGTCGAGCGTGGAGCTCATAACCATGTTGACGGCCATGATGAAATGGGTTTACTTTTTCTGTTTTCTTTGCCTTATATACTTTGCCAGTTGATAACCTGGAGGTCGACGCACTTCGCCACTAATCCAACCCCCTGTTTGATGGTACACACGACGACTCGTCCCTAACCCTTTATCTGCCATTCGAAATGTAGGTCTCGAAGGGATCGGTTCCATTTTTGTGTGAAAGTTATCTACCTAAAATATCTCGAATTTTTTTGACTTGTTTAGGAAAAAGGGCCGTGGTGACTTTGACGGCTTGTTTAACTTTGGGTTTTTTCAAGACTTTCCCCAATTCCTTTTCCAAGACTTGTTCTGCTTTTCGCTTAAGTCCCTGTTTAAATCCTGCTTGAGCCCCTTTTGAAATGTTACTGGGTAACTTGAGGGGGTTTCGTGTTTTTATAGCTCCTTTGAATCCGCCTTTTAGAGTTTCTTTAATAACTCCTGCTCCCTCTTGGTCGTCAGTTCGAAACCGGGTTAAACTACCTCCGCGCATGATAGTATCGTTTGAGACCTCTTCCCTTTTGTGCCTTCCTTTTATTCTTTTTCTTCATCCGCTGTTTTCCCTTTAAACCAGGGACTATAGCACCGATGGGAATCACACCACCTCTTTGTTTCATGTTTGTTTAAAGTGTAAGGTCAAAAGTGTATGACCTGGTCCAAATTGAGCTAAATCGTCTCCTGTTCCTGCCGTTTCTGCGACTTGTACTTCAATAATGTCCATCACTTCGCGTCGTACCGGTATATATTGAATATGACGTGGTTCAAAGTAAACTTGTCCTCGGGTGGTACGATCATATTTGACTTCACGCAGCAAATCCACAATTTTGTCACCCACCATGGTACTGCTTCCTACATCGGAATAGATATGTAGGGTTCTAGTAGGATCTTGAACCACACTTCGAAAAGCATGATTTAAATTAATAAAAGTCCAATTGACTCGCATACTGAGAAACATCCAAGTTGTGTTGTTAGCATCGGTATCACTGGTAAAATACAGCGGATCCGAAGCAGGAACAGTCACAAAATCCACCTCATTCTTGGCTGGGACTTTTCCGTTCGGAAAACTCATGATGAGATTGGGTCCTAGTTGAAATCCGCTTTCGGTTTCCACAAACCACCCCATTTTGAGACACACGCGTTTGTTAAAAGCCACAAACGGGCTATAATTTTGAACCGCTCCAGAGGTATATTGATGTCGTGCCACATGACTGTTGTCCAAGAACAAATCCTCTCCTTGCCATGTCCACGTTAAGCAGGTATTCTGGTTGTTTTCTTTGTAATGAAACCCATAGCTTTGCCAATTTTCTTCTTGAAACCGCTTATCCGTCCATTTTAAAATTCCTTTCATAAAACTAACCCCATCCGAGACAGGCCAACGATACTCCGTAAGTGTGTCAAAACGTAAATTAAACGTTTTTTGAATGCGTTGACTCCCCAACATGATGTAGCATGTTTCTCCAAAAATGTATTCATTGGGGTTGGCTAGTTTAGACAAATTGACATCGGTGTCTGGTAAAGACAATGAACTTAAACCGACTTGCCAATTGTCACCCATTAAACGTAAAGGTTCTGGTAAACGGACCTTAAACGAACTCGCATGATTGTTGGGAAATTCTTGAAGACTAGTATGACTCGGTAAGGTCACAAAGAACGACATCTGAGACAGTTATCTTGGTGAAAGCTTTGCTTTTAATGAAATAATGTTAAATCGGTTGCCTTTTTAAAGTGTAGCGTCAGTAACGTGTGATCGTCTTTAAACCTGACGAGTTCTTCTCCAGAGGCTGTGTTTTCTGTTAGGTTCACTTCAATGATATCAATCACTTCACGTCGCACCGGCAAATAGTGAATATGTTCTGGTTCATAGTAGACTTTGCCTTGACCTTGACGTGGATAATGTACTTCCTTTAACAAATCGGTAAAACGATTACCCACCATAGAACTACCACCTACATCGGAATAGACATGCAAAGAACGGTTCGGGTGAGTCACCAGACGATCAAACATTCTGTTTATGGCTGAAAATCTCCAACTACAACGACCTGTCAAATAAAACCAAGTGACTCCTTCATTATCTGTTTCCTCTCGCATGTACAAGTTAGCCGTTCCATCTTGGTTACGAAAATCGTATTGACCTCGTGTCTGAACCCGCTTGTTGTGGTAAACAATCTGTAGATTAAGCCCGGGTTCCCAATCTTTTTTGTAATCTTGACGAATCCATCCCATTTTGACACCAAAATCCTGGGTAAAGGCAAAGATGGGTAACGGGTCGTTGACGCCCCCGAACCGCTTTCGTATCAGTTTGTTGTTATCCATGACTAAATCACCGTCGTCTAAATAAAACTTGAGATAAGTATGTTTTCCTGCATCTTGATCCACACTTTCATACTCCCGTTTGAATTCTTGATTAAATTGTTCTTGATACCATAACAGCACAGCTTTCATAAAAGATATACCATCTTGAATGGGAAAACGTGTTAAATCGTTCAACGTCAACGTGTGTATCTTGTAATCAAACGTATTATCTTTTTTCTTACGCACAGAAGACATGATAAACAAACCCCGATTCAGAGGTTGAATATGAGACAGATCCATTCCTCGATCTGGTATAGACATGGAAGCTAAACCCACTTGCCAATCATCTCCTAACAAGCGTAAAGGTTCTGCTAAACGTACTTTAAACGAACTGGGTTGATTGTTAGGAAATTCTTTGCGACTACTATGACTTGGTAGGGTCACGTACATCTTCGGTGGTTATCCAACTGTTATACTTGTCAGGCCACCCTTTCCATTGAACAAACAACTCGTTCTTGCGTCGTTTAAGTACTTTTTCGACCCGAAACACATCGGTCGTATAGACTTTTTGTAAGTCCTCCTCGTAAAAGGTCCCATCTACAGGTGTACCATCCCATTCCGTGATCTTGTAAGCAGGAAATGGTTTGACTTTATCCACCAAAAACACTTCTTCCGTCCACCCCGGTAAATAACCTTTGGCAAAGGGGCGATGAATTTTATTAAGGCGAACCATATCTCCTTTTTTCAACGTGGGTTTTCGATGTTTGGGTGGTTTTCCGTACAAGGTATTCCAAACTTGTTTTTCATTTTTGAGGGTGACCTCTTGAGGAGCCATCTTGATACTAGAATGAGTGCTAGCATTGTAGCCTTTGACTAAATCTGGCAACATATCCGTAAACGTCAAGGTATTGGCAGCTGTAAAATACCGATACATCCTTTCTTTGAGCGTACGATTAAATCGTTCTACCACAGCCGCTTTCGCATCTCCACCGGTGGAAAAATGTTGAATGTTGTTCTTTTTCAGCCATGCTGTCATCTCCTTGTTATAAAACTCTTTGCCTTTATCCGTTTGTAACTTTAAGGGTTGTCGTCCTTCTTTAAGAATTTGGTCAAACGCTTTGACCACCGTCGGTCCTTTCTTGTCTTTAAGGGGTTGAACCCACGCATACTTGGATAAAATATCAATCACTGTCAGCAAATAACGAATACCTTTGTTTTCTTTAGCGATATTCTGTGTTTCGATCAAATCCGCTTGCCATTGATCATCTCGACTCATCACTTGAATGGGTAAGGTCGGAAATCCTTTACGTCGTCGGGGTCGATGTAGCGTATAGGCTAAATCTTTGCGTAATAAATTTTGGGCTCGTTTGTTGGAAATTTTCCACGTCTTGGCAAAACGCTTTACCCCTCCTAAACTACCGGGTTTAGAGGGATCCCGATATCGTTTAAGGAGAGCTTGGGCTGGAGTAACTTGTTTCTTTTTAGAAACCATAACAGTTTATGGAGATCCGCTAGCGAGGGAATTTTATGTTTTCGTAGAATCTGTCGAAACCAGTAAAAAGGTTTATCACTTTGTTGTAACCATAAGAGGTAAGCCACCCAACGATAGAAATTGTATTCAATACAGGTTTCTTCTAAAATTTCTAAAGGTTTGTCATGATAAGGTGGGAGCGACTCATTATCAAGGTCGTTTAACTCGAATAGTTGTTGACACACATCCAGATGGCTTTTATACAAGACCCACTGTCTTAGTAAGTCGCAGAGAAACAACACACAGGTACTCATAATGTCAAATGATGTTTTTATTTTAATACATGGTTTTTATAGCCTAAGGCCTTTTTTCTATGAATAACATTTTACAATGAGGGTCTTGGTAAGAAATTGACTCTATTGACTACAGTATGGACTAGTGCGAGACAACCTCTCAGCCAAAGGTGAAACGTAAACGCATGCTATCGACGACCCACGACTACTTTGATTTGGAATGTCGTTTCGATCTCAAGCAACATACTCCAACGCTTCTGGTCTACTGGAACGAAGATGAAATGATTTGGTCTGAAACCTTTTTCTATAAACAAAACATAAAAACCTATTACATCCTTACGGAAGAACTTAAAATGACAAAATATTATTTTTACCTATGATTCTATTAATAGTATGAAAGCAGTTCGTAAAGAAACCGAAAAGAAAAAACATACTTTTAAGCTGTATGCAACTATGCCAAAAGGAAATTCAATGTCACCCGATAGTCTGAAACCACTGGATGTATTCCACGAAGCCCATACAACCCCCATGGAAGATGAAGTCTAAAATGTCTGTTGTGGCTAAAATAAACCTAGCGTTCCACGTTCCATGACATCTTTGTGAAGTGGTACATAGTCTTTTTCAAAGTTTGTTTGGTAGGGATCCACAAACCCTTGGTTGACATACACAGGTGGGTCCGATTCCACGATTTCCTGTCGCCCCAACTTGGTCTGTTGTCGTCTTTGTTCTGCTTGAGTTAGTCCTTCTCCATACAGCTTGGGTAATTCTTTACCATTGTTGCTTTCTCCCAAGTCTGGTATGGTATTCAACCATTCTTGGACAGCCACAGGATCGTCAAAATTTTCTTTGTCCACTGGAAGGTCAGTCCATCGGAAGAACTTACATCGATTATCACCACAGGTCAAGTACAAACGGTCTGGATTCTTGGCGCTGAAACTCTGTTTGAGAACAGGCACACGACCACACAAACAACTGATTTTCTCCCACCGATCGCAGATATCCGGATGAATGTTTTTCCTGACAGCTGACATGTATTTCTCTCCATTCGCTTTTCCACAAAACAGAAAGCAAGTCCAAGCGGGACATCGGAGATACTGCCATCCTGTTTTAGCGGTACGTTCTTCCATTTTTTCCAAATGACAGGGACAGGTCATCACATCTTCAGGATCAGCCAAAGGTTGATCAGCCCATCGAAAAAACTTGCACTGATGTTGTCGACAAGCCAAGTACATCCGATCCGGGTTATGTTCCGACTTGCTTTGACGAAGTCCTGGTAGATAACCACAGCGACACTGCAATTTTCCCCAATGATCATGGATATCTTTGTGCACTTTGTTGTAGACGCCTTGTAAGTAAGAGGTCGCGTTGTCATCGTTGAAGACAGAAATCAGGCAGGGTTGATCGGTGCACTTGGATAAATGATAACCCTTGTTGTTGACGACCGGGCCTATCGTCTCCATATGAAACGGACATATGCGTGGTGGGTCTTCTCCTTCTTCTAGCAGTTGATAACCCTCGTTCACAGCTTTGACCGGTGAATCAACAGGGGTCAGCTGTTGAATCGGTTGATCCAATTGTTCTGCTTCTTTTTCGAGTTGTTGTAACATGTCTATAGAATCCTGGGGTGGTTCTCGTTTCTTTCGTTTGGTGACTGGTTTAGATTCTACTTCTTGTCGAATTTGTTCAATCGCATGATAGACTTCAGGATCGTACGGACCTCGTTTCTTCTTCTTAGGTTGGTTTGATACCGTCTTTGTGGATACAGTAACTGCATCTTGATGAACAATACTCAGATCTAACGGAGCTGGGCGTTTTTTCTTGCTTGGCATCGTGAGTGAATGATCTGAACGGAGCAACAAGCCATCTTATACTATACAGAACAATAGGTTTGTCTAGACATGCTCAGAACGATAGCGTCCTTGTAAACTGTTTGCCTAGACTTGCCCACCTTACGTCATAGCGTCCGTGTAAACTGTTTGCTTAGACTTGCCCACCTTACGTCATAGCGTCAGTGTAAACATCCGGTTGTTTGACAACACCTGTTTGCCTAGACTTGCCCACCTTACGTATAATTGGATCTATAAATTCAGGGAATGTTTCATTCTTTTCAAAACTACCATGTCTCCCAACATGATCGGAGCCTATTTACAAACATCCAACCGTGGAGATTGCTCGGTAGAAAATGAAATCAACGTTTTTCGTCTACATAAACCCAACGAAGAACAAGAAGCTTGTCAAGTCATTCATGAAGCAGCGTTTATTTTAAATCGACATGTACCTGATCGCCTGGACCCACTTTACCGCAAGTACTACAAAGTCAAAAACTCTGACACGACCTACGCTTTTGGTGTGTTAGCCGAGAATCGAAAAGAAGTGGAAGGAAGTCAAGGATGGTCTGTGCAAATGGCCCTACAACTCAATAAAAAGGTGTTTGTGTGTGATGACAAGACATGCCGCTGGTATAAAGGAGAACGTTTTGAAGCTAGACTACCAGACAGCGAATTCAAGACTGTGGTGAATCGTTTTGTGTCCTGCGCACCACCTACACTGGATCAGAAGTCTAATATCAGCTTACCAGTCTCTTTTGGAACCCCCACCAGTTACCAGTTGGAACAATTACTGGCCCGGCGATGTTGAACCGATTGAATAACATTTTGGCAGACTACGATAAGGAACGTAAAAACGCTACTACATTACTACAATTACAAGAAGCGGCGAGAAAGGTTGTCGAAAGAATAGAGACTTTATCAGGAGAAAAGACACCCATAGAACGTTTGGTTTTAGCTTTATTCAAGGGTTTGTCTCAGTAACCATTTATTTCATAAACAAGAGTTTAAAAGAATTTGTAGGTCATTGCTTTTATTAAAATTGGTGGCTCCTAAAAGAGCCGTTTGTAAGACGTTTTAAAACTTCAGCTGCTCTGCTTCGGGTCTCTGGTCTGGGTCTGGGTGCCATAAAAATTGAAATTCAGGATCGTTTGGGCTTGGTCGGCGCTGAAAGGCAACCACTTGATAAATAATAACATCGCTGTTTTTCCCGTTGTAAGGTCGTTGTTGATGTTTTATACTCCACAAGGTTATCGCCAACGAATAAATGTCCGCTTTCGTGGTAGGGAGTTGACCTTTAAAAAGTTCCGGGGCGCGATACGTGATGGTGCCTTGACAGGCCGAATGGTTTGGGTTTAACCGTGGTTGCGAACAACCAAAGTCGATCACCTTACATTCTCCTTGTTGGTTAACAAGAACATTATCAGGTTTTAAATCCAGGTGCAGCACGTTGTTAGCGTGAAGATAGCTGACAGCTCGGATCAGCTGGTTTGCGTAGGTTCGCCAGGGATAGTTGACATCGAGGTCGATCATTCGCTGTAGATTTTGAGCGTTTGGAATAAATTCCATGATGATCCGTGTGGGTTCGGCGGTGAGCAGTCGAATCACGTGGGGGTGATTTAAACTCAGGATACGGGATTCCGCTTCGAAGGCTTCGCGGGTGGCTAGTGGATTTTTCGTCGTAGTCTTCATGCGTTTAATAGCTACAGTCTTTCCTCGGTAAATACCTTCGTATACCTTAGCGAAACCACCACTTCCTAAACACCTCTCCATCTTTTAACGTTCGAAGCACAATAATGGTAAACCGCGTTTTTATACCATCTTTGAAAGACCGCTCGGATCGAAAAACGCATACTAATTTGAGCGGTAACGTTTGTCGGATTTTTTCTTTGAAAAAAATCCCATGTTTTCTGTGAGGTACGGTTATCGGTTATAAAGCAAGTTAAACTTGGATCAACACTAAACATGGCTAGTCTTATACAAGTCAGAAGTTACTGGGATTTTCTGCCCGAAGAGATCCAGCGTTACATCATCCGTTTAGCCATTCGCGCCCATCACCGAGATCAACTGCGATGCGTCCACCAGGTACTTGAAAACTTCTGGGACATTTGTGATTGTGGACCATTTCATATGTTGCGTGAAATCCATTTCGCTAAAAAATGGAAAGTTCTTTGCGGCATTAGACAGTTTTTAAGATCGCGCCATAGTGTGATCTTTAAACATCAAATCTGTTGCCGAAAACCTGACCCGATCTATCAACGATTTGCTGAGGAGCAAGAAGAGCAACAGTAGAGAAGCAAAACAAACGGCTCTTTTAGGAGCCACCAATTCTAAGTAAAGCTTTTGACCAAAAGCGTAATATTCTTTTATGCGTAAGAAATAACAAAGTGTTTTTATTTTGCAGATCTTAGAAAAGCTGTGGAACATTTGCCGTTGCGGTCCATACCATATGTTGATGGAACTACAATTCTGCCGTAGAAGAAAAATACCTATCTCCATTGGTATGAGAAAGCTTTTAGAAATGCAGGGCTGGCGCAGTAAAGAAAAGAATTGGAAGAAAGCAATCCGCTGCCGCAAAACCTCGGAAGACGAGGATTAAACCTCGACAAAAAACAACGGCTCTTTTAGGAGCCACCAAATAACTAGAAGCTTTTGACCAAAAGCGTAATATTAGCAAAAGAATTTTTGCGTAAGAACTGACCCAAAGTGGATTCGAACCACTAATCTTCTGATTTGGAGTCAGATGCGTTAACCATTGCGCCACTGGGCCGTCCCACATGGAAGCGATTGAAATTACAAAGTCATCTATAAGACAATTTATTACTTAATCAAAAGTACCAGGTAACTAGAGTGTATTTCTCGGAATATAGCTAGGAGCCCTGGTACCAAAAACTTCAATCGTCTAATGGTAAGACAGTGCGTTGTGGCCGCAAAAATCTAGGTTCGATTCCTAGTTGAGGTAATTCTTTTTGTTCGACTATTCTACATCCCACAAGGTTGAGAATCAAAAATAAACATCAACTATAAGAGTTTGATGTCCCTATAAGAAAATACAGCGGTTTATTCAGCGGGAGACGCATTCGCTCCACTGGGGGCTTACTGCCATCTCGAATAAAACGTTGTTTTTGTCCGAAACATTCTATAGATTTAATTTCAGTCATTTGTCAGCCCGCCGCGGCGTGGCGCACGTAGGTAGGTAACGGGTTACTAATTCTTATTCTTCTAATCTTGCAGGTTCGAATCCAGCAACCAAATTTCTTTTTTCTTTTTCTAAGTAAGAGAGAAAACAAAATTAAACTTAGGGTTAGAAAATGGCGAAGAAACCTTCCCCTCGAAGGAACAAGAAATAAAAATGGCGGACTTAAACCAAAAATATCGTTAGGGTTAAATCCAAGATGGCGACTTAGAAGCTTCGCTTCGTAAGAAAACAAAATGGCGAAGAAACCTTCGGCTTAGAAGCTTCGCTTCGTAAGAAAAAAACATGGCGGATTGGGAGAAGAAGCCTTCCCCTCGAAGGAAATAAAAATGGCGGACTTAAAAACTTAGGGTTAAAAACTTAGGGTTAAAAACTTAGGGTTCAAATCCAAGATGGCCGGTTCAACAACCAACTTAGGGTTAGGGTTGAATAAATTAGGGTTCAATCCAAGATGGCGACTTACGGTTCGATTGGGTTCCCTCATTAGTATGCTAATTAAATCCTCCGAAATGCCACACATATACTCTTTATTATTATTAACAGGACCGAGGAACAGACACTGAGCTAGTGAATAAGTGCTTCCCAGTGTGTTTCATGTCCATCTTATAATTAATATAGATCATAAGCATTAAAATAATCAGCAAGTCAACCTATTTTATAAGGAAACAACAAAAGCCACAGGGGCATTAGACCATGCCATTGTTTTCCCTCCTCTCAGGGTGCAAAGTATATTACGGTTACATACAGTAAGATACAAGGCCAAGCGAAAAAAAACGCAAGCTTGCAAACAACAGCCGGTCATCGGACAAATGTCCGGTAAATTTTAGGTTTCGACTGGCAAAAGCTTAGCCTGGTCGGACACTCTGACCGGGGATTACTGATTTAGTGAAAAAAAACTCGAACTTCGTGGCCAAATATTGAACAACTCTATTTTCTAATTCAATTACAATACAACTAGTCAGGCGGTTATGTGCAAAATTTTAGATGAATTGTGCACTTTGGGTTAAAAGCATGAAATTTGGTGTACATAAAGGTTTTCTAATGCTTATAAACATCTGATATGGAGCCACTGTGAAAAGTCAATCAGAGATCGAGAAGTTAAGGGGGGGGGTTAAAATGACCGCCATCTTGACCGGAAGTGGAATACTTAATTACCGGAAGTGAGAAGAAGTAGGTGTAAATGCCTTTTGAGTGACATCTTGTGTTCTCGAAGGCAAATGAACTTGTTGTCTAAATGTTTAAAGATGAAAACAGTGGAAAAGGGGCAACGCAACTTATTTTCTTTAATGAAAACAAAACTGGATGTGTGTAGGCCCTTCATTGAAAATGGTTATAAAAAGGGAGGCTGTAAACGAGCATTCATTTGTTGAAGTTCGGAGTCGTAGTCAATTGTTCCTTTAAGACTAACTGTTAAACAGTATACTGTTTGAAATTATGAATATATGAAATTCATATATTTGAACTGCGGAATGAAGAAATAAATGTAAAGAAGATCCTCGCAGTTATTAACGCAACTTATGCAGTTGCGAAAAGAAAGCCTGGAAAAATCAGGCTTGCCGGGATTCGAACTCTGACCTCTGCGATACCAATTACGAACCAATTTAATGACCAGCTCCCAGTTGGCTTGTTAGCTCAATTGGTTAGAGCGCTGCACCGGTATCGCAGAGGTCAGGGTTCGAATCCCGGCAAGCCTGATTTTTTCAGGCTTTCTTTTCGCAACTGCATAAGTTGCGTTAATAACTGCGAGGATCTTCTTTACATTTATTTCTTCATTCCGCAGTTCAAATATATGAATTTCATATATTCATAATTTCATCTTCATCTTTCCCGGGTATATTACGAACCAATTTAATGACCAGCTCCCAGTTGGCTTGTTAGCTCAATTGGTTAGAGCGCTGCACCGGTATCGCAGAGGTCAGGGTTCGAATCCCGGCAAGCCTGATTTTTTCAGGCTTTCTTTTCGCAACTGCATAAGTTGCGTTAATAACTGCGAGGATCTTCTTTACATTTATTTCTTCATTCCGCAGTTCAAATATATGAATTTCATATATTCATAATTTCATCTTCATCTTTCCCGGGTATATTACGAACCAATTTAATGACCAGCTCCCAGTTGGCTTGTTAGCTCAATTGGTTAGAGCGCTGCACCGGTATCGCAGAGGTCAGGGTTCGAATCCCGGCAAGCCTGATTTTTTCAGGCTTTCTTTTCGCAACTGCATAAGTTGCGTTAATAACTGCGAGGATCTTCTTTACATTTATTTAGTATACTGTTTACCGCCCAGGAAATTTCAAACTTTTTTAAAGACTCACAATTTAAGACATTTTAAAATTATTTTGCAGGCTTAGATTCAACTTAATACTGGGTTGGTTTAATTGTTTTGGTTTGTTCTAAATGTGGCAAAAGGTGTGACCTTTGTAAAAACTTTTTACTTCAAGCTTCCAAATTGGAAAGCTCAGCCACGGGTCGCCAATATCCTGTTCGGCAAAAACTCACTTGTTCGTCCAAAAATGTTATCTATTTAGCCACGTGCAATAAATGCAATTTACAGTATGTAGGTTCTACATCAACCGAATTTAAGGTCAGATTCTGCAATCATAAATCAAGTATGCTCAACAATAGGAGAACATATGAATTAGCGGTGCATTACAATAGCTCCGAACATGATATTTCTCAAATCAGTTTCATTGTCATTGAACATATCTCCACATTTCAAAATCATTTACATTTAGAGCAATTGTTACTGACAAGGGAAGCCTATTGGACCCCACAATTGTTCACGCTGAATCCGCATGACCTCAATAAAAGACGTGAATTTCGGTCTAAGAACCGCATTAATCACAATAGCTAATCAAACCGTTTCACGTACCTTGCTCGTTAATACGATTGTCGCTTATCTGGTTTTGTTTTGTTTTTTGTTTTTAGCTTAGTTGTTAATTACTATCATTTGTTACATTTGTTTTCGCATTCAAAAGCCCCACTGTGGGAATCTGTTATTTTCTTTTCTTTGGGTAGCTGTCGTTCAGGGATCCTGTACAGGGATTTTATTACTGTAATTGTTTAAGGGCCCTGTTCAGGGTCTCTGTTATGGCGGCTTTTCCATGAGATTATTCAGGGGCCCTCTTTAGGGAGTTTGTTACGACGGAGCGTTACGTAACAATTATCACTTTAGTTTGTTTTCTGTATCTCTCTTTGTATTGTGATTGACACTTTTTTAGTTTTCTTTTGTTTGTAATTTAGATCTTTTGTTTTGTTACGCAACCTTCATTTCATTCTTTTTCTTTTGTGTGTATGTAAAGTATATAAGGTAGTACCTAAAGTTGCACAACCATTGTACATAGTTTTTAGTTTTTAATTTTTAACCGTATGTGTTGTAATCTGAAGAAGGCTGAAAGCCGAAACGTTATTACACTACAGCATCAGTCAGAAGTTTGCGCCATTAGTTTTTCCCATATACCTTTCTAAGAATTCACGTGGCAGCATCGTATCCTTTCGGATCCTTCTACTGTGAGTCTATCGTTTGCGTAAACCTTATTATTCTGTCTATATATAAATATATATTTATTAAAAACTGGACTAGGTATATTGGATTTCTAGCATTTTGATTGGCTGAACGGAGCTAGGCTATCAGCTCATATACCTGCTGCGACAAATATGGTCAATGAACAGTCAACAACAAAGTGAGCTGAAAGTTTTTTCCTTGCGAGCAACCCGACGAGAAAAATGGACGAGAAAAATCACTTGGCAGCGAATTTAAATAAACTGAGCAGAAATTCCAACATCGTCATCAACAAGCATCACCAACAGCGTCGTCTAACACGAGTCAAAATTGTTTGAAGAAACTGTGCAGAAATAGAAATTTAAGCATTAAGCGTCGTGTTTACAATTAATTTCTTTCATCGATCGTCACGTCGATCATTGAAATTGAACACGGTAGGTTTTATCAGGAAAGCTGCCACTTCAAAATATCAAGAAGACATAAAATAAAGCACAGTGAAATGGAGCAGGAGCATTAATAAAAACTATCACAGGCGAGTCGGTGCGAAAATCATGAAGCAGTCTAAACAAGTACTAAAAAAATACAGCGGCAAACTACCAAGAAGGAAGGAAGGGCAAAATTGACACTGGTTTACCTACACTCGTCGTAGCTCTGTGTTCGAACAGGTCCAAATGCTCATATAGAAATCGGATGCCATGTAAACGGAGTTGAATCGCTTTTCCAGTTGTTTGAATGTTGTTTTTAAGCTTACCATTCCATCCGCAACCTCTAAACCGAGAACAACTGCATTTTGCACTTTGCATTTAACAAACTATGATATTGACTTCTAATGTTCCTCACTACAGTAATCTTGCTTCTGAGCCGCATGGAAATTACCTCTTCAAGTTCAAATTTGTTCTGTCTTCAGTTCGATGAAACACGCACATGATGGCTCCGTTGACAGTGCGAACAGATTACAAACTTGTTCAGTTTCAACTCCAGCAGCTAATATGGTGAAATTGTACAGCTTCAATCCGCTTTGAACAATGATAACAATGTTTCAGGAAAAATCAAACATGTACCATATTTCAGAGCCAATAGTTAGAAGATTTCTTTCCAAAACTTTTGCTACTTTGTTCACTTTCGAGCAGTTTTCATTGATTCATTCAGCTTTGCAATAAAACGCTGCCACACTTCGCAAGGTTTTGGCGCCTTTTTTGTTCAGTCATGTGAGCGATTCTTGTTCCGTTTAAATTTCTTTTCTCATTTTTCCCGTTCTTTCTTGATTTTATTTTTTTAATAGTGGTTAAGTTTTTAATAAAACAATTATTCTACTCGGGCTTGCTGGATATCAAATGATTATAACCAACTCGGCGCTACGCGCCTCGTTGGTTATCTATCATTCGATATCCAGCGCGCCCTCGTAGAATAGTTGTTAAATATATATATATAGTGTGGGATGAATACATTGCCAATAGCTTAAAGGTCCCGACTAGAAGCAAATGAGGGCAGGGCGCCAGGAGGCACGTACAGGCAAACAGCCAAATACCACAAAACTGGCAGCAGTTCCTGAGGAATGATGAAAACAAGCGAGAACTCTTCCAATTTCTGGCTCAGCGTGTGGTATCATTGCAGGAGGAGAAACAAGTCATCACAACTAAAGCTCCATGTACGCATGAAGAAGCGGATACCAGGATGATTTTGTATGCTGCAGACGCAGTCCAAGAGGGTCATCGCAAGATTGTGCTACGGACAGTTGACACCGATGTCCTTGTTTTAGCGATAGCACTTGCCGGGAGGCTCCAGGAGCAACAAGTTGAACTCTGGGTTGCGATGGGAACTGGCTCTCATCTGCGTTACATTGCAGCACACGAGATATCAAACAGCCTGGGATCATAGATGTCCAGGTCCCTACCAGTGTTCCACGCATTCACTGGATCCGATACGGTGTCCTGCTTCGCTGGGAGAGGCAAGAAGACCGCTTTTACAGTATGGAAGAGCTACCCAGGCATCACAGACGCCTTCTTGCAGCTGGCGACAACACCTACTCCTCTAGTCAGCGAAGCATGTATGATATATCTAGAACGGTTCATCATTCTCTTGTACGACAGAACAAGCAACAAGGCAAATGTCAATGAAGCCAGGAAGCAGCTGTTTGCACAAAAAGGCAGAGCGTATGATGCAATTCCACCAACTCGGGCGGCGCTGTTACAGCATACAAAGAGAGCTGCTTATCAAGGTGGTCACTGTTGGGGCCAATCACTTACACCAGACCCTGTTCTACCTTCGCCAGGCGATTGGGGATGGATTTTCAAGGAAGGAGAATGGCAGCCTGTCTGGACGACGCTTCCAGACGTGACAAAGTCATGCAGAGAACTTCTCCGCCGTGGATGCAAGCTTGGGTGCAGAGGAAGATGTTGCTGTGCTAGAGCGGCCCTGAAATGCACTGCTCTTTGCAGTTGCTGTGACGAATGCAATAACTGGTGATTACATAGTAAGGGTCAACGTTGAATGTCTGATTCGACAATGATGAGAGTCGAATGAGTTTTGGATAACTAGAAAGACAGGTTGTGTACTAACAACTTCGAATGTGTGATCGTGTGATGGCGACAGTTAGGTCGAACAAGTTTTAGGAACACGACGATTGCTTGCGTAAGGCATAGTTGATACTGAGATCTGTAATAACAGCACTGAATGAGTGGTGATAACAGTAAAGTCGAACAAGTTTTGTGAAAACAATGATTGATTGTGTAAAGCATAGTTGTTACTGAGGTCTGTACTCAAAGGAACAAGTGTATTAGTTCAGTGTATTAGTTGAGACTACTTCAAGCCAATAAAAGGCAATACAGTTCTGTGAGTAGTTTATGTTTTTATTACTATAAATCATAGTTTACGCTATTTGTAGCAGTTCTAAGTGAATCAAACAACTTAAACAAGTACTTACAGTAGTCCATTTGTCACTTCCGGTTCAAAATGGTGGCCATTTTGAAAATTCGCGTTGCATTTCTAACCATATTGATCTTTTTTAAATTTAAAAGATGAAATTTTCCTTTTTAAGACTGAAATCATTGTTACCGATAACATTTAGTATTGTAAGGTCAAGAAAACAACATTTAATGGAACTAACATTAAAAATAAATTCTACTTCCGGTTCAAAATGGCGGCCTTTTTTAAAAATCATCATAACTCGGAAAAAAACGGGTTTTTTCGGTGGCTCCATATCTACATCCATTAACTACATAAAAAGGCCTCTCCATGCAAAATTTCATGCTTTTAACCAAAAGTGCACAATTTTTTCACATAACCGCCTGACTAAACATAATTTTTTATCACGCGACAGGCACCAATATGTTCCATGTTAATTTGTGCAATTTGCAGTCACATCCTTAAGAGCCACCGTCAGTAACTTTCGAGAATCCGCAGTCAGGAAGCAAAAATTCGAATTTTCTTTTTTTACGCCAAAAGACCCTTTTAATGAACCTTTTTAAAAAATGATACCTAAAAGTTCCAGCGACGTCTTATTTTGACAAAAACGGGGAAAATTCGAAAAGCGACCAAACCGTCATCGAAGGCCGAAGTAAATTATGCAAATTAGCGTATTTTCAAATCGCCAGAACACGACAACAAAAGCTTGCCATGAATTCATCTTTTTACCATTTGTTAGCCACCTCTTGGACGTCTTTTTAAACTATATTTCATCTCCATGTTAAAAATTTTTGTTTGCTATCCACACGCTTAAAAACTATAACATTCGCTGTTCAATTGATTGACCAAATTTTACCTTATTTCGGAAGATCACAGCGCCGGGGGTAGACATATATACAGGCTAAAACAGGGTTATTGAACAGGTAATTATTGCTCTTTATCATACTGAAAAGGTTAGTTTGGCCTGTTAAAAGCATGCGCGCTAGAGGGAAAAATGTAGAGCCCATTTTCACACATTTCGCCATTTTCTTTGTTGTTCTCATATTACAAGCTGCACTTCATTTTGAAACAAAAAACAATGATATTGGTCAGTACTCCCACTATTATTTGTTTAATTTAACACTTTTTAACTGTAGCAATAACCTGACTGTTTTTCAGTTAAACCAGACTATTTTCAAATAAGGAAAATGTCAAGTACGGAATAAACAAATTAAATCGCTTACATGTGTGCGGGAACACGAAGCCGGCGAGGCAAAACAATGCTTTATATAAGATAGATCAGTAGCACAATCACCATACCCAATCCTGTAACAGGCCTTGAAAATACAAAAATATATATTTTTGGCCCAAATCACTTATTTAGGTTTATTTTACCCTGAAAATGGCTAATCTTGCTGTTTTGGGGAAAAATATTACATTCTTTGCATATTTAATAGCATTTTGAATTTACCCATGATTCCTTGTGGGCGTGGTCTTTTCTTGGATGTTCAGTTTTAAGCTCACCAGTACAAGAAAATAGTAAAAATAAAACAACTTTGAACCTTTTTAACCTTTTAAAAGGCATTTCAGATTACATGGAAACATGTAATTTACAGTTTCATAATTTACGTGAAACATGTGGTCGGTTCATCTCAAGACACGCGATATTTAGAGATTGCTCACTTCCCGGAAAATTAGCCCCTGGAATATGCCCTGAAACCCCCCAAAGTGTGGTATAAGGGGAGGTTACAAAGTGTTTTAGTTGGAGAAGAAAGCATGGCGCGTTTAGGAAGGAAATCGCAGGTTTGAAGACGATCTGGAGTCTTCAATGTCTAGCACACTGTTACGTAAGCAAAGTTAAGATGGCGAAAAACGTAGCGACTCAATCTAAAGCTAATATTCCAGCCGTTTTGAAAGCTAGGAGATCGAAGTTGTGGAGATAACTGGAGGATCTTGTGAGCATTCAGATTTGCTCGGTTTTGCAAGCCCACTGTGCTTTCTTTGGATCGGACGGCTCAAGGAAAAGGTAAGTTGGCTAAAACATTATTGCGTAATCGCGTTACAAATAAAACGTAGCAACTTCTTTGAACTCTCATTTCTTCGTTTATATTCAATGCTTTTGATCGATTCTTTCCCATATTAAAACTCAAGTTATGAGCATTTAGTCGATGTGTTTTTATCATCCTAGGTTTCAAGTTCGGCATGTAACGGACAACAACATTCTGAATCTCCATTTTCTTGCAAGCAGCGTTACAGGAAGGATACTCCAAAATGATGAATCCTTTTGATTTGTTTTAATAAACATAAAATGCTTCAACTTTGGTCAAATGTATTGTTATTTGTGGGTTCTCATTGGGTGTAATCCGTTTGTCCTAGCGATCTTTATTTTTCATAAAAATTGATTTTGAAAAATTTCACCTGCAAGATGGTGTTACGCGTTACATTCCAAATTTGCCCATATTTCTATCATTTTCTTTTATTTTCTCTTAAGAATTAACATCCTTTACCCCTTCTTGGTATGGATAGTAATCAACAAAGATAACCAAAGCTGTGTGCAAAAGTCTGACTTTATTGAAGGTCTTGAACTAAAAAAGTAAGCTGAAGTTTATCCAACTACCCCAAGTGGGCATGGTGATTGTGCTACCGATCATATCAGTTCAGTTGAACGTCTCGGACTCGCTAATTTCCCACTTCAGTGACATCTAATGCATTTTTCAGCTGACGTCTTAACTATTAGGGGTTGTAAGCCTTAAGCAGAGGAATTTGGTTACTTGAAAATCAGTGTTTTGCCCTTAGCGGGTTTCAATAAAACCGTCTGTTGATAAATAAGACTGTATTCGACTGCGAAAGCAGCCAAAACGAATTGTGCACGTAAATGTAAGATAAATTCGCAATCTTACGGACGTGTGCAGAGTTAGTTTAGCTTTCACATAGTCCCAATTATAATATTCAAGTCACTTGTCAGGGAAAATTATTTGGCCTCCTTCCGTATTCTTTTAAATTTAATACATTTGCATATAGTTATCATTCGCCCCTAATTTGTCTCTGTGTGATTCTGTAGGCCCAATTCGACTGAAAAATCATAAAAAGCTGACTTACCTTTTTAAAGGTTGGATGTCTTGTGCTAAATTTGCTGAAGACATCGGTTTCCTCGCGAACCAAAGATGGAACAAGACTGCCATTTTTGGATTTCATTGTGCCAACAAGACATCACGTTGCATGACAAGTGAAACGTGAAATACTTGCGCTGCATGGGAAATTGGCCAGGAACATACTATGTCAAAATTTGCGCGAAGAATGACCTTTTTCTCACGGTACCAGTCAGTGCATAAAAATTTCCACGGAAATGGTTTATAGACAGGGGAAGTGTTTTTTTTTGGGGGGGGGGGGCAGAAAAGTCTTGAATAAAAAAGAATAAAAAACAAAAACAAAGTAAGTGCGGAGTAGTCATGCCAGCTTGTCGTAGGAAAAAAATGTCTTCTTTTCAGTCAAATCCACTAACGAAAAAGGAAGACACATTCTACTCGGTTAATGAAGAAAGCAAACAAACAGTATTCGAAACTTCAATGCTGCATTTCTCAACACTTGTACAGCTTGAGCATCAACCGTATCAGTAAAACGCCGACTCGGGGTCGGGTGTCTTTTTTTTCCACTTTTTTTTACTATTTTATATATTAGGAAATAGATTCCTTCTGGCCAAAAAAAGTGTCTTTCCGTTGGCTCATTTCCCCGCAAAAACGGTCACATAGTCAATTATTCCCGCGTTTTCTCGCGTTTTCTCACGTTTTCCTCTCGTGAAGATGGCCGAATTGGAAGGACGCAGTTCTTGTACGCAAGCAATGCGGCTATAATCTAGCGCATGATTGACCCCCAAGAAACAATTCAATCGCTCGAAAAAAAAAAAAAGGCAAAATCCTAGCTTTGGTCTAAGAAGGTGAAAATACTTTGCACCTACTTGAAAGTAATGAGAAGTTAGCATGTCATGTTTACATTTTTGTAAATTTGTGGTGCGTATTAAACGGCTACCAGGCTGTAAATGGTTTGAACCCAGGATTCATATCATAAGTCGGGAAATTATGATCTTCCAGGTGAGTGTAGTCCTGAGAAGGACTGTTTGTGATAACATTGACTGACATTTCGACAACCTGAGGGGACACTTCAGTCAATGTCGTCACAAAACAGTCCTTCTCAGGACTACACTCACCCGGACGATCAGAATTTACCGAGTTATAAATGGCCACCATCAACTATAGCAACGCTCATGAGGTGTCTGACTTCGCATTTGTGCGACAACTACCGAGTTTTTACCTTTCATTCACTGCAAAGTTTAGTACACTTTTTCCTCAATACGAATTTTTGTCAGCAGTGCTTCAGCTGTGTTTGTCATCATCACCACAAACGAACACCGCGTTTGGGTAGGCACTTCATGGAGTAGAACTTTCTTGGTCCGCACTCGATAACATCCTTGTAAGGATGCAAAACAAACGTCTTCAGTACGTTTTTCCTTTGATGAAGAAAAAAATTGCAATGCTGAATTCGGGATTTCAGCCCTGTACTATTGCATGCAAAAACTGGAACCCAAACGGTAAACCTCTCTCCGTTAAGGGTCCCCTGATCTATCCGATATCCCTACCAGTGCTAGCCTAGGAAATAGGAGACGTTTGCGTGCAGGCCCCTCCAGTGCCTGCCCTCAAGTCCATAGGTGCAGTGTCGAACTTTAAAATTACAACTGCAACAGAAGCGACTTCAGTTTTTTTTTATATTTTACTTTTCCCTTCACAAATCAAGCACACGGACCCAAATAACAAGCAAACTATGCGATTTCCTTCCTAACCAAAATTGCATCCTTCCGCCATGTTCGTGAAGGAAGAAAAGACTTCAAGATTGACCACGTGACTATTTTTAAGGGGAAATGAGCCAACCGAAGGAAGCTCAGGTCACATGCACAGTTCCATGTTTTCACAATTTATTTGAAAGGATTTTCCTTTCATGTAAACCGACAGATACTTTTTTCCACCAAAAAGGAATCTATTTCCAAATTAATCGCAAAAAAAAACAATTGAAAAAAAAAGACACCCCCACCTCCACCCCGACCCAACCCTGACCCCGAGAGGACGTTTTACTGAAACCCAATCACCAACCCACAATGTGGGATGTTTATTAATGGCAACTTGTAGCTTTTCGTCCTTATTGAACTGCACCTCGCCATGTGGATCAAGCTCCAGAAGTCCGCAAGAAGTACATTGCAAATCTTGTCAATTTCTGGAGCTAGGTCCACATGGCGAAGTGCAGTTCAATAAGGACGAAAAGCTACAAGATGCCTTATTAATAAACATGTTGATGCTTGATCTGTACAAGTATTGAAAAATGCAGCATTGAGTTTTCAAACTGGTACGGTTTCTCTGCTTTCTTCATTAAGAGAGCAGAATGTGTTTCCTTTTTCATTAGTGGATAAATATTTACTGACAAGAAGAAATTTTTTCATACAAGAAGAAATTACTTTGTTTTTGTTTTTATTCTTTTTTATTCAAGCGTTCTGGCCAAAAAAAAACTTTCCCTGTGGAAACTTTTATGCTCTGACTGGTAAAATGAGAAAAAGGTCATTCTTCGCGCAAATATTGACATAGGATGTTCCTGGCCATTTTCGCATGCAGCGCAAGATTATCACGTTTCACTTGTCACGCAACGTGACGCCTTGTTGGCACAATGAAATCCAAAAATCGCAGTCTTGTTCCATCTTTGGTTCGTGAGGAAAGCGACGTCATCAGCAAATTTAGCACAAAACATCCCACCTTTAAACAGGTAAGTCAGCGTTTTGTTATTTTGCAGTCAAATTGGGCCTACAGAATTACACAAAGACAGTCCAATACAGTCTTATTTATCAACAGACGGTTTTATTGAAACCCGCTAAGGGCAAATACACTGGTTTTCAATTAACTAAATTCCTCGGCTTAAAGCTTACAACCCCTAATAGTTAAGACGTCAGCTGAAAAATGCATTAGAAGTCGCTGAAGTGGGAAATTAGCGAGTCCGAGACGTTCAACTGAACCGATATCTTACAAGCACTGTTTTGCCTCACTGGCTTCATGTTCCTGCACACGTGTAAGCGATTTGTTTATTCCGTACTTGAAAGTTTCCTTATTTGAAAATAGTCTGGTTTAACTGAAAAACAAAGTCAGGTTATTGCTACAGTTAAAAAGTGTTAAATTAAACAAATAATAATGGGAGTACTGACCAATATCATTGTTTTTTGTTTCAAAATGAAGTACAGCTTGTAATATGAGAACAACAAAGAAAATGGTGAAATGTGTGAAAACGGGCTCTACGTTTTTTCCTCTAGCACGCTTGCTTTTAGCGGGCCAAACTAACCATTTCAGTATGGTAAAGAGCAATAATTGCCCATTCAATAGAAGCCTGTTTTAGCCTGTATATACGTATACCCCTGGCGCTGTATTCTTCCAAAATAAGGTAAAATTTGGTCAATCAATTGAAGAGCGAATGTTATAGTTTTGAAGCGTGCGGATAGCAAACAAAAATTTTTAACATGGAGATGAAATATAGCTTAAAAAGACGTCCAAGAGATGGCTAACAAATGGTGAAAAGACGAATTCATGGCGAGCTTTTGTTGCCATGTTCTGGCGATTTGAAAATACGCTAATTTGCATAATTTACTTCGGCCTTTCGATGACTATTTGGCTGCTTTTCGAACTTTCCCCGTTTTTGTCAAAATAAGACGTAGCTGGAACTTTTGGGTATCATTTTTTGAAAAGGTTCATTAAAAGGGTCTTTTTGGCGTTAAAATAGAAAATTCGAATTTTTGCTTCCTGACCGCGGATTCTCAAAAGTTACTGACGGCGGCTCTAAAAGATAATCAGGCAGCATTTAATGTGAATCATATTCGACCAACTACAACTAAAATGTCAGGCCTCAATTTATCACTTGTTGTCTGCTGTCTGCGAGATTTCTGGGTTTATATTTACCATTGTAACTTGACCCGACTGAAGTTTAATATGCAAATTTGATATACGCCCGAAATTGAAAACTTTTACATGTAATATCCGAATGCGAAGACTTAAAAGACAAACTAAAAAGATGTAAATGTAACCAAAAAGTTTCAGATCAGCAAGATCACAGGTCAGTTTTATAAACGTCTTTGGTTCAAATATTATTTCCTATAGCGAAGTGACATTTTTGTGAAAAGCGTGAATGTGCAATTAGTCACGCTTCCTAGTCACCGTCAATTTGGCCAGAACGTCATGGTAGCCCACATATAGGGCAAGAACGTTATGCTAGCCCACATAATTATAAGGCACTAATGTGAAGGTAAGTGAGTACAAATGAAGGAAAGTGAGTACAAGTGAAGGAAAGTGTGTGTTAGTGGAGGTAGGTACGTTAATCAGTTGGTGTATATTCATATAGGATTGTAATGTTATTAGTGCCTTATATGTGGGCTAGCATGACATTCTTGCCATCAATTTCAACGCCGAATACAATTTTATTTTCCAATTCAAGCTCACAATTTCAATTGAAAAAAAAGTACCATCCATTGGTTTAAAACGTTTGTTATGTGAAGGGGGAGACAGTTAATGACACTAGATAGTTTAAGCGTGCTAAATACACAAACAATGTCCAATCTTTCACAGAAAAATTACTGTTGGAAAGTGTCAAAGAATTCACTTCAACCAATTTCAACTCTCAGAATGTTATTGTGAGTTTTCATATTCCATCTGGTGGAAATTTGTGCCAAGCTGACAAGCTGCCTATTGCTTCATCACTTCAGTAATTTTCCGTAGTTATCGCCATGGGAAAATACGCCGGAAAACAGAGAGAGCATGTGAATGCAAGTGAGTGAAAAACAAACTGTCAAAGTTTGTAGAACATAGACTTGTGTTTACATTTAATATTGTAGCTCCGATAGTCCGTGAAAAATTGTTTGGTTAACAAGCAATGGATTTTTTCAACGGCACTAGGATCCACAGTCAGATCCAAAGTCGCTGAAGAAAAATCTTTACCGAGGCTTCGATGAGGAAATTGAACGGTGCCCAGCAACTACGATGAAGTGACAGCCAAACACTTCTTCCGGACAAAAAGCCAAAACCCCAGGAAAGTCTACAAAAAACGACCAGCCAAATGTGTCCTAAAGCAAGATTCTTCTGGGCACCTCAGTTCATCAGAAAACTCTGAAGAGACTCTCTTCAAAAGCAACGAGGAAGACACAGACTATTATTAAACCATTTTTTCTGCATGATGGTCCGAAAAGAAAGTTAAAGTAGTGCTGTGTATTTCAGGAAATTAATATCTGAAGCTGTAGGGAAATTGAAATATTGAAACGCGTGAAATGGATTATGCACTCTCTAATTTTGAATTTCTAAACTATGAAAATTATTTTTGTCCAACCAGACTGGCTTCTTGTCCAGCCAAAACTTGACCCTGGCCTGACAAATGACCTGCTTATGGACAAAAATTATTTGCAAGCTTGAAGTGGGGCAGTGAAAAAAATTCCATATATGGATAAGGAACCACTCTTACAGTCAACTCTTAGAAAGACTATACACTGTATTAGTGCCTTTGAGCACATTTTTCTGGAGCCTCATTCTCCGTAAAGATAAATACTTTCCACGACAGGCACTGCTTCTCGCTTAGACAGTTTCAGCTTTGGAAAAGCTGACTACAATTTCTATCTGGTGGATGATAATTTACTTTAAAGCCAAGTATTGTTCATGATTTTGAATAGTAAATCAATTTTCACACAATTTTAGTTGGTGCTTTAATAATTGCATTAAGGCTTTTTGGTATGATTTTTGGTCAATTGATAACCTTAGGGCAACTGGGCTTTGCCAAAGCAGAGCACTGACTGTAGTCCCACCAGCATGTGAAACATGAATTGTTTATACTAGCTGTTTGTTTAATTGTCTACAGATTTATCCTCACTTAAAACAAGTAATTCTAAAATATTGCAATTCAACAAGACTGATATTCAAAAGACTTGATGGTGTAACTTGAAAATAAGAAATCTATTATATTGATCAACATAATTATTGAGATTCAAATAATTCAGCACTGCAGTAAACAAATAATATTGTATAGTTCCACTTGAGCAAAAAAAAGGTGTAAAACATATAACTTTTAAAAGGCTAGACGAATAATCACCAACTCTCGTGACTTTTCCTAAAATTTATGAGAAAATTTTCCCATGTCCATGACGTAGCTATGATGATTGATGTTTCCATAGTAACCGTCTACTCAGAAGTGTATTTTGACTATTTTCCGTCTTTTCCAGTCTTTTTTCAAAATTTTCCCCTTCGTTTGTAAGAAGAAGATAATTTTTTTTCTTTTGTGTGCTTGTTTTGACTAAGTACGCTTCTTAGAACAAAATCATATATTTTTTGGCGATGTCATTGTCAGCTGTAGGACTGCAGGCTTGGGATTCAAGATGGCGGCCTCAAATTCAAAATGGCGGGTTTGTGATGTTATTGTGACGTCACGACACGTCATAATTGACACATCATAAGCCCAATCTGTTAAGCTAATGACGTCCTAAAAACATGCCAAGTTTCATTGCAAGAGCTTTAATAGTTTTTGAGAACTATGGGGGGCACTTTGTTCCCCCTGCCCCTCCCAGGCTCAGAAACTAAAAAACACCCATGCAAAATAGGGTTAATACAAGTACATGAACAACAGTCAAGGCCACTACTATATTGGAATCCCATCTGACAATGATGAGTATAGTTTTTAAAGGCATGGTTCTATCACAAATCCTCCTAAAGGAGCTATGGCACGGATAACGCATCTTTAAAAAGCTGGCAAGTTTTTTCAAGTTTGTCATTCGTAATCCGTCTTAATCTCCCTCAGTCGTGACCATCCTCGTTTAGTTTTGGTTTATTATTACTTCTTTGGTGTTTTTCTATCTTAGGAAACTATTATTTTGAGGTCTCTTTTAATAAGAAAATTTTTTTTTTCAGATCAGAAAAATGAATGAAACGCCGTGACATAGTTCCTTTAAGTGTACACTTACAGTTATGCTTCCATTGTACATGTAATCCAGTCTTCGTACTTTTTGATGAACACTTTTACACCTACAAGAGATAATATGGAGAAAAAATTTCTTATCAAAGGAAACAACAAGCAACTTCATGTCCAAAGTCAAATGTACTCACCCTTGAACTAAAAATCAGTCCAAGGAATTTTTTAGAATTTTGTGAAGGCCATCGTCACCTATCACTCAACAATATTTGAAGCATTTTCAAAAATGACTGGGGAAAACACAGATCTTAGCAAGGGTCATTGGAAACCAAAAAGAAACATAGGCATGTGGTGAATGCAGAACCGGTGACGTTTCCTTTTTTATCACTTGTCAAATGTCACTTAAATTTGTAAGCGAGTGAGCAGAAACTTGTCCAACAAAAATACACCGCAACTCTGCCTTTCTTAGGCTCAAATTTTCTGACTTTCTGGGGAACGCCTGACTTCTTTATCACCGTTACTTCCCAGTGTTCTTGGGTCACGTTTCACCGAGATCCTACCTGAACTTGCACAAAAATACTTTGCAGGGGAAAGCCTTCTATAATCGTTCCTCTGCTTGTTACGGTATAATTTTATTACGATATTTAACTGCCTGTAGGCTGGAGTTTGGCTTAATGTCGACAGTTAAAGGGGTATTTTCTCTTTTTGCAAGTCTGGAGAACAAGAGAAAATCTTTTTGTAAATTAGAGTTTGAGCGCATTCAGCTAATTGATCACACTTCCAGCGAAGCGGCGAACAAAATATTTGATTATATTTCTCAATTCATCTTCGAGATTACCTATTTTTAGATTAAAGCTCGCTAGCTGTGTCGAAAAAATAGAGCTGAACTTGGCCATCGCCACTAAATCTCTCAAGTTTCCGAACGATACCGAAACATTAAATCCCCTCGCTCCTACAGGAGTAATAAATTTTACTAACGTGTCAAAACCCCCATACCTGCTTGCTTTCCTGGCACCATCACAGCATGGAAATTAAAAAGGAAAACGAATATAAACCACATATGCATGGGAGTTCATTGTCTTGTGTGCTCTTTTTTCGGACATTTGTATCACTTGGGATCGGGTAAGCGCACGTAGCAAAGAAACCCTGGCAAACCTCAGTCCACAAAAACACGCATTCACCACCGGGTGATTCGAAGCAAAATAAAATAAGCCCTACTTTATCGAGATCAAATCCAAACACTTCACTCACCGGTTAAAAAGGAGGACAGAAACAAACTACATGTGCATGAATTTGCGAAGTAAGTCGAACTGGTCCATTGCGGCCAAATAGAGGTCTCCATCTTGTGTATAATTTCTGGTGTCAGTTGTTGCTGTGGAAATTCCTACCACGGCTAATCAAGTAAACAGAGTAAACGTAGCTAGGACTGCAACGTGAAAAAAATCCTGCCTGACGTTAAGTATACAAAGCATACGAGGTAAAATTAAATAGTTCTTGTTGACTGAAACGGCCGAATGCAAACACTTCAAAGCCCGGGGGACGAACTCCCATCTATAGGCTGTGTGGGTAGGTGCCGTTGGTACGCCAAGAGTTTCAGTGTCCTCTTGGCACACCCCTACCCGACATCTCACAGATCACCCCCCCCCCCCCCGGGTCTCATAGAAGAAAGAAACACAGACATGAGCAACGTTGTTTTCGGTTTACAGCAGAACCCATTGACGTCATAATGACGTCATCGGTTAAAAATGTAGGTGTCCACACACTTTCCAGGGATAATTAATTAAGCAACCATAGTTTTAAAAGAGCTTCAAAATACAAAACAATGTATGGCATTTTCTTTCCAAATTTAAGCTCAGTTATCCTTGAAAATTGCACTGCATTGCAATTTTATTTTTGGATTCTGATAGCCTTCACTAAGATCTGCTTTAACCACAGTCATAAACAGCACAAAATACCTTTGTATTTAATAAGTGCACAATGTGGTTGATAAGCACAAGTATCTGGGACCAGACCCTCTACGTGTGCACAGTAACAAAAGAAGGCACCATCCTTACCCTACCCTGTGTACAATCACTCGCTCCCTTTATGAAAAATGAGAGAGGGGCATCTGTGATTTATCACTGATAGCTGTGTTTAAAGGCCATGCAATTTTCCCAAAAATTGTGTGGACAATGATCTGATTGGTAGACTACGAGCAGTCTCTGTTTCCACTCAGGGATAGTCAAAACAAACAAGTGAGCGAGCATGAAAATTGCCTGCTGCATTAAAACATGCACACATGTAGAGCTGCTAGTGTAGTGAGCCAGAAAGAGAGACTACAGACTAAGCCACAGTGGTTGAATTATGATTTGCTCCCACAACGCAAAATTCTCACTGGCTCTTTCTTGGAGATCTGACAACACTGCCTGGGGACTTTTTAACACTTGTGAGGTTAAATGTAGAGAGGAAGATCATCGTAGTTACAGACCCAACTATTGCAGTTGCGAACATAAAGCCTGAAGAAAATTCAGGCTTGTACGGGATTTGAACCCTTGACTTCTGCACAGTGCTCTAACCAATTGAGCCAAAAAGCCAACTAGGAGCTGGTTATTTAGTTGGTTCGTTAGTCGTATTTTCACAACCGCATAAGTTGCATCTACAACTGCGATGATCTTCTTTACATTTAATTCTTCATCCCACAGTTCTAATATTATAGACAGGCCCTCTGACAGGGTGCGGGACCGCACAATTCGGTCAAACCCGCACAATAACACACAATTCCCAAAACCCCACAAAATCCCGCACAATACTGAAAGATTTGCTTAAACATTTAATTAAATCAGGTACCCTATTGATTACCAAGATTCCTAAAAACTTTTTAGGCTACAGTACCGCTCAAAGGAAAGTTACCAGTAAAGTCTCGTTTCGCGCGCTACGCGAATCGCGTCGCGCGCTACGAGAATCGCGTAGCGCGCGACGCGATTTGCGTAGCGTGCGACGCGATTCTCGTAGCGCGTGACGCGATTCGCGTAGCGCGCGAAACGAGACTTTACTGGTAACTTTCCTTTGGGAGGTACTGTATTTCCAGGCTATTTACCTTCCAAAACAATCGAGAAATCGCTTTCCTCGATCGCTCAAGCAGATGTAAAAACGACAAGGCGTTCTTTCGTCACTCCACACAGGCCTGGGCACTAGTTCCAGTTCGATCTACTTTCAGTCAACTTCAATAATCTGGTTTTGTTTTCGAGCGTATCACTTCCTTGTTCAGTTTAATAATATGTCGGGGAAATGACTGTCACTGTTTCTGGATTATTTTCGCAAAGGACCGATCGAATTTGCAAATTGACAAAGAAACTAAATTGTTAAACTTCGGTCAGAAGAAAATCATTCAGTTCTGATCTGCATACTAGATTTGATTTTTCTCATTCATGTGAAAGGTATTTTCATTCAAGACAATGCAAGTTCTACGATCTACTTGGTAAGTTGTTGTGAAAAACAAACCTGCCATCAAACACTGTATCAAATCACATTTAGCACGCAATTTGCATACATCTCAGTTTGTGTTTTTGCGGCTAACTTCGAAAAATTTGTGAACCTTTACGGGGAATTATTCACACTACATATTATTAATTAAAGACAGCAAAACTGCAGGTATTTTTTTATAAAGGAACTCGTTTAGATGGGAAATATTGTATACGCAAGTTTTATTTTTGGTTTTATATGCGCGTTAATAAAACCCGATCGAGTTTATCGTGTCACGCAACGTGATTTTGTTTATACCAGACAAGTTCTAGTTTCGAGTCAAACAACGCTTTGGTAAGAAAAAAAAAGCCACAAATTGGCAACTGCTGGGTATATATCTATCGCCAAAGAAAGTCACATTTTTCATTTATACAGAATTTCCTCCCTGTCTGGTCTGGCTAGAACACTGGAGATTTAATATTTGGTTCGTCACAAGATTACGCAATCCCGCACAATTCCCTGCACAATCGACGTTTTTCCCGCACAATTTGCCCCCAAAATCCCGCACAATTTTAATTTTTCTCCCGCACCCTGTCAGACGGCCTGTATATAAGATATGATATTTAACAATTATCCTGCGAAATCGCGCGGAATATCACCTGATACTTAGCCGACGAGGCCGTAGGCCGAGTTGGCTAAATCAGGGGATATTCCGCAAGATTGAGCAGGATAATTGTTTTATTATTCAACAAATTCCCATCGCCTACCATTTTCAGAACGAGAAAAACTACGGCTCTATGATAAAAACGCTAAAAGCTAGAAACACATAAGCTTAAGCTTAATAAAAATCAAAACAGAACTTCAAGAAATCGAAGTTTACTACCGTTCGCTTAAAAAGACTTATTTACAAACTCATGTTTGGAAATGACAAGACAAAGGAAAAAATATTGCTGCCTTACCGAGAAAAAGTACTCTTCCTGTGAATTAAAATCTTTTCAACTTTAGTCTTTACAACTTTCCGTGCCGGCAAGTGTGCTGCTTCGTTCGCAATAGCATTTTCTTGGTTGAGTTCTCACTATGAAAATTCCAAGTCAACCGCTGGATATCTTTGTGAGCTGAAGCAAATACTTGTTGACTTTTTGAGAGCATTTAATCGTGGAAAGTTTCTTCCAGAGAGTTAAAATTTACGGAGAACACTGCTATAACTGCCTCGCTTTTCAAAATGGCTGCCAAACAAGCAATGAAAGAAAATCTGCAGTGCACTTCCAAATATGGTCATTTACGTATATCGCAGGATATCTGTCATGCAGGATGACAGATATTGAGGGCTTGCTTACCATATATGGGCATAGTGACAATTTGTTGAATAATGATCATATATATTGGTACGATTTTAGTTTACAGGCATGGTTGACATGTTACAGGCTTGTCTAGCCAAATTTCTTGAAATGTGGTAGGATCACTGAAACAGGAGCAAAAGCAAGCAATAGAAAGGCTTCATGGGGACATGATGTCATAGCTATTCTGCCGGCATTGGTACAGACGTCAGTGAATATGAGTGTTTTAGTGATTTCACCATTAAAAAGCATAATCGAAGACCAAAGGTTATTGAAATGAATGACCTTGGCATATACTGTCCATACAATTAAAAGGGGTGCTTGAAAGGTATTTCAGAAGGAAAGATTAAATTAGTATTCAGCTCTGCCACCTGAATTTGGCCAACTTGTCAGCTGGGAAACATTCTAGATCAGAAGAAGTGGTGTTCTTTCTGTACAGTTGACTGTAGACTGCACTCCATAATATCTTATCAGTTCTACCGTCTGGTAGAACTGGTCCCACATTAACCCATTGACTCCTGCGTGCTTTTGCATGTTTTGCATAAATTAAATTTTGACAAGAGCAGAAAAGTAAAGAAACAAATTTATGTGCACCAGATAACTAACCATTGTAGGCTTCCCAAATTAACTTCTTTTTACACTGGAATATTAAAATAAATATATTCTGATGTAAAGAACTATGGTTACGTATCAAGTATTAGCCAGTAAACAACCTTGAGAACGAAAATTGCTGAAATTTTCCGCATGTCGAGGAAAAAAGACAGAATCAACAAAAAGCTTTTCCAGCCAAAAACGTTATTCAAATAAACGACACATCTGCTTTTTAGAAGCAAAAACACTCAATTTTAATATTGCATGAATGCACACAGGCACATAATTTTTGCAGCCACTCTGTTCATGGAAATCCCTTGATGGAGCGGCTTTGCAAGTAAAATGACAAAAATCGTTGAAATCTGGATCAAATGATCAGTTAAACAATTTTCAAAAAAGCTGAGCAAATCGACACTTAAAAACAACATTTACCATACTGCAGCATTTTCTCAGGTCTTGTAAAAACATGGGTACTACAAGCACCTCCTCGGGTTTTGCAGTAGTTTATGCTAAATTTAAACTTAACAGAAAACAGCAGCACACTGGTACACGATTATCAACAGCTAATTACTGATGCCCCTATACTTGATTTTACTCCGGGGAAGCAGGAGCTATAGACAGGCCAAACATCTTACCTGCTCCTGGAAATCCTTTAACAGTGTCATTTTTGACAACGATAAATTGTCACATCTCTCATGGGTCAGTACCTTTACAATCACAGGTTTTCAGGAATTTTGTTTTTGTCTTGTTTTCTCCTGTACAAAGACGTGAAGAAACAAAATTAATGAACAAAATAAGCAAACTTTGGCTAACCTCCATTGTTGCAAACAAAAATATACCAGCCCCAGTTGTTCAATAGGCGGATAACTTTATAATCCACTGCATAAGCCATAATCTAGCAGATAAAACATGTGGGAAAATCTCTATGTAGATCCACCTATAATCAAGTACGTGGCTTTGCAAAAATTTGGCCAAAATGTGTACCTTGAAGTAAAATTGCTCCGTTGGATAGCAACTTATCCACTGGATTAATAAAGCATTGCATTACATTACATCCAGTCTTTTATAAACAACTGGGGCTAGAACTGTTCGTCTTCAAATGTAGATCAAAAGTAATAATGTCACACAGCCGATGGCACATAATTTAGTTTTTTTTTTTTTTTTTCCTTTGAGTTCCCGATATAACACAATAAAATTCACATAAAAGACTTTGAATCTCTCTGGGCTTTTAGGTGGGAAAGCTCAAAAGGTGCATAAAGTTTGTTTTAAGGCACAAATATTTCTGAATATTTAAGCTTATACATCCTGACTGTAGTTGCGCGAGTTGTGAGACGTGGTTCACTCACATAAAGCAAAACACACGTGTAAACAAGCTAGCGACGTAACATAGCCAGCTCAAATTCTACTCACCAATTGACAAAAAGCTGTCTTTCCACCTCAGCAATGGAATACAGCAATCCCTGCATCCGGGACAGGAAATAAAGGCTGAGTTTTGAGCGCCTTTCTACCAGCGAACGTGCACACATGGCTTGGTCGGCAGCGAGCAAGGTCTGTCACTGGCCCGGGACGACAATGCATTGCGCGCACTCGGGTTTCGACGAACATTTCAGGGGAGGGGTGAGTTTGCAACATAGAGCGTGAAAATGTCCTACAACAGACATTTTTACATACTTTCGGTCACTGCTATAGTGAGATAATGAGTTACCTATGTCAGAAATGCGAACAAATTGGGGGTCGCCGACTTTGTTTTAGAAATAAAGCCTGTGAAAAACTACACGAATTTGGACAAATCGGTCCTCGTAACTCCAGCGTGTACAATATGCGAGCCAGCAAGCCATGCGAGTCAACTTGCGAGGCATGCGAGCCATGCAAGTCAGTCATAGTTCTTACTTCCGATTTAAAATTGAGAGTCTTGACAAACTGCGAGCCAGCGAGCCATGTGAGTCATGGGAGGTAAATACTAGTTCCCAGTCCATTTCTTCCTTCGGCTGTGATGCAAAAAACAAAACATTTCCGATTTGCTCCCAAAAATATGCTGGAGGGAAAAATAAAAGAATATGTACATCGCTAGGCTGGGAGAAGACTTGAAAATAAGTCGAAACGAAGAAATTTACAAATGATCAAAATATTTACTGTTCAAAGCAGAACAACTGAGAACAGAGGGACCCATAATAATGCGAACTTTGTTTCTCGCCTAAAAATCCTCATATTTTGCCTTTGAGTATATTTACTAAAGAACAACCTGGAATATAGTACTTTATAACTTTTAAGTCGTCTATAGTTTGATGAAGACCTAATCCTTCTCGAACATCAGTGCAATGAGGCCATGTGCTCAGCGCTTTTAATAATCAATGTTCAATCATACCCGCGGCTTTTCGGTATTTATGCCCGGGGGGGTGGGGCACTCAACAAAATTTTATACGGGGAGGCTCCTCCCCGATATCCAACCCCTTACCCTTTTATATACCATTTTTCAGAGTAAAGGTACCCCTTTCACATGCCTGCTGAAGAACACTGCATCCCTTTTCAGTTAATGAACGATATTAGGGGAGAACAGTATTGCCGGAAGAGATGTTAACCAAAAAAAAAATTATTATCTACTAGAAAATTAAAGGCCCTTTTAGATACCTAGATGACAGATTTCGCTACCCTTTCGCATACTTCAGCTCGTGAAATCCCTGCCCTTTCTTATACCTGAAGCCTGAGAAAGGTACCCCTTTCGGGCGGAGCCTCCCCCTATAGGCCATTACAGGGAGTGTTGGTTTTGAAACGTGATGTTTACCCCACTTCTTACCACAGGAACTTACTTTTACTTAGATATTATCGAATAATCTTTTCTATCATACCGCGTGTTACTTATTTCATTTACTGTGGTGGACCTGCCCTCGGCTGCTATGTCCGATATAAAAAATCGTCATAACCGCAGGTTTCGCGCACGTGTTTTTTGGTTAGATGTATCCGAAAGGATTTCTGAGTTAGATCAGTTCTAGTGTAGACTTCGCTGCGTTAACTTCTACTCGGCATTGGGCCATCCATAGTTTCTCTCTACACTGGTATTCATCTACTCTATCAAGTCTAGTGCAGTGCGTGTGCAAACCAAAGTGATTAATCTATTCCTTATTTTTAGGCTTAATTCTTAGTTATAGTTTTTCTTTGTTATTCGTTTTTGTTAAGTTTTGTTTTTCTCGACTATCAGGATAGCCTCTATATCGTTTATATCGAGTTGGTTAGTTGGCATATCATGCTCGAGACATTAAGAAACTATCTCGCTAGGCTAGGTTTTGTCTTATTATAGGGTTAATTCGTCATAAACTACTATCCACAATTAGCCTTCATATAAGGCTTTATCACTTGTTAGCTTTCTATAAGATTAGAATATGCGCAGATTATGTTACGTTTCTACATTCGGACATTATTGCGAATGTTATTTATAATTTCTTCATATGTTATTTAGCTTGTATGCTTAGATGTATTAGTCACGTTAGTTCTATTTTCGCTATTGTATTTCACTTCGAACCAGCATACGGTTTACGGCAAACGTTTCAACAGCACTAGCACGTGGTTTGATTCAATCCGCATCTTAGTATCGCTCTCAATTGAACTTGTATGGAACATTGAACTCTGTCAATTAAACTGTGTTATCGTCGTAATCAGAATTTCTTGTCGAGTTCGTTTATATCACGCACTGCTCTACCCCATGTGATTTACTTGGATTTTTGGTTTGGCATTCTGTCCTTGTGAATTACAAAGAGTATATAAAAATAAGCGCATCCTTTATAATTCTCGGGAACAACAGACAGTTTATTGTTTCTTTTTCTTTTCTTTTCCAATTCAGACCTACTTTTTTCGTAGACGGCTTTAGCACCATGTTCTAATCGCTGCCGTTTCTAAGCTCAGTTGTATCTCTCGGCGGTATGTTTGAGACAGTATGTACTGAATTCACGGCCGGTCGCTCTGCGTCAATTCTTTGCACTTTCACCAACGTCTCAGTTGCTCCAAGGAATAATTCTCACGTTTTCCCTTCAGCAATGACCTGGGTATTTTGGCGTTTTTCGAAATAGTCCTTGAAAACCGCAAAGAAGTGCTCACCAATATTACTTCTCCATACAAGTTCCTATAGAGGATCAGTTTGTTTGCCTGAGTGGAAATTCGTGACGCCATTAGTGCGCAGCGCTATTGATAAAGGCCTGTTCTTGCAGTGAGCTAAAGCATCTTTTTTTGCCATAGTCACGTGACTAATGATGTCAACATCGTAACATTGATATGAGGGGTAACTTTCAAGCACGTGTAAATATCACATGGTACAGCATCCTCTTTGACCACAAGTTAACTAAGTTATTTCGTATTGAAACCTTTTCAGGTGCCAAGCATGCTGGGAAGGTTCTTATCAAAATTATGATGTTGTTTTTAATTATTATTCCTAAGATTTCAAGGCATTAACTGTGATAGTTATTCTCTCGGAGAAATGTTAAAAACAACGTTTATACAGTCAGCTCTCTCAAAGGGGACGTCCCCAAAAGGCTGACATAAGTGACTGGCTAGTTCTGCCCTTCATTCACTCAATTATTTGTAACTTCACTCTCTTTAAGGCAGACATCTCTAAGGTGGGCAACTAGAGCTGGTTCTGAAGGTGTCCAACTTGGAGAGAGTTCACTGTGTTTACAAGGAAAAACAGTTTTAGATATTCAGTTTCTTCTCACTGCAGTGGAGTGAGACTCTAACGAGAACAACCATAGTCCACAGAACGTGAGCACACACACGCGTGCCGGATGGGAAAACACTGACGAACCCTACAAAAATTCCAGTAGTGGAAACAAGATTTTGGGTTTCAGCAAAAAACTGGAACTGCTTATCTGCCTTTTCCATGGCGCCTAACAGCCAAAAGGTTAACTAGTTGTATAAATTTAAAATAGCATCGTTTTATTTGTCATTTCTGGTTTTAGATTTGTGACTTGTAGATTAATTAATTAACAACACGTCGTTCATCTGTCGGTGTAGTTTCGAAGAGTACAACCAATACTAATAAGTGACACAGCACACGCCGAAAGGAGCAACATCACTGCCCTTACGATCGCCGTGAGGACATTCGGTCCTGAACCAGTAAATTCCCCAAATGCCATTGGGACAACGGCATCCCAAAGCTCGTTCAGTAATATGCTGCTCACCCTCAATACCCGGACGTGGCTTTTTTCCAGTTGCGTCTGAAAAATGCGAAATACCATAATATAAGAAACATAATTGTTTGTCCTTTTTGTGATGGTTTATGTAAGTTTTAAATAGTTTCTGCTCCAGGAAGATTGAACGAGGAGGATGACACAAGAAGTATTGTTAACCCTATTCCGCCTAGGCGTCTTGAAGTTCCTGAGCCGGGGGAGGGACCGAATCTGCCTTCTCTTATGCCCCCCCCCCCCATCCCATCGGCAATGAAATTTGGAGGGTGCATATTATGACTAAACTGCTTCCCTACACAATGAGTTGTTGATGTCACATGACATTTTAATAACGTCACGACACAGGGAGCCCAGACAATAAGTTTGTGTTCAACTGTTTGTAATAACTATAGCAGATCTATGGGATTTACCGTCAGTTTCATGCTATCGCGACGTATCGCTAAATATATGTATGAATCAATGTTAAATAAACGTTAAATTAACTCACCCGTGGCGTGTTGTTATCCTTTTTCCTCAGAAATGATATTTAAAGCGATTTCGGATGATTTTCATAACACCTTCGCTTTCCCATGGTAAGGGGTAAGGAGAAAACAACCAGTGCTGGTCACAGCAAAGATAGGATAACTGTAGCCTGCGTACGCAAGTGTTTCCTACGCAGCGGCTGGCATAGTTAAAGCTCAGATGAATGATTTGGTTCACGAGGCTATCTTGACCTCAGGGGAAATGAAACACGGTAACAAAATGATGTTTCTTGAAAACGATGCCTGTGTCTTCTATGTTGCACAACAATATAGCAAATAAAGGATGGTTTCTGGACATGAAAGGAATTGGTTAAGGAATTGGCCAGGGTATTTGGAAAACACAGGGTGCCCGGGGTTTTGGAAATCACGGGGTCTCTTTTTGATTAACCTAGTAGCAAGGACAGGTACAACTAGCAGATTTTGTATTCATTTATCTAGGAATTTCTGGTTCCATTCTCTGCTTTGGGCGGCAATTATTGCCGTCATTTAAAAGTCAAAAGACACAGCGCATTCGCTTATTATTTAGAAACAACGATTTCTGGCAAGGGTTGCCTAAAAGTGTTATCTACATCTCCACTGTTAGATTCTCCATATCCTTTCCTCCGTTCTCGCTGACTGAAGTGATAAGGATTTGTAATTTAGCATGGGAAAGAACACCGACTTTGGTTTGTTTGGCTGTACAGGTCGCTAAGATAGACAAAATAATCAAATTAAATCAAAATAATCGTTTGACTTTCACTCGTATTGTTTGAAATTTATTTAGTAAAAGCGATTTAACTCTTGCCTAAATTACGATATTGAAACAAGGTGTGTGAAATATCACATGTATGAACTGTGGATGAACTATTGAATTTGTGAAACAACATCACATTTATAGAAACAAATTAAGGACGGTGCCTCCTATTGTTACTGCGCATACGTTCTGCGCAACTCGGGATATTCGGGTTTCTTAAGGAATTTGCCGAGTAATACAACAATATTTTTGCGCGGTTTAAGACTATGTGGACTATGTGTTCTTCGTTAATTAAACTTCAATTTGGAAAGAAATTGCCATACATTCTTTGTATTTTAACGCTTTTTTAGAATGATGGTTGCTTAATTATCTCTGAAAAATGCGTGGTTACCCACATTTTTCTTTTTGGATTCCAATTGCCCTTGCTAAGATCTACTTTTTCCCCATAGTCATAACCTTTGCAAAAATACATCTGTATTAGGAAGCACCGTCCTAAAGCAGCTACCAAAAAAGGAGAAAGAATCCAGGCACCCATGACCCTGCAATTACCGATGCAACTTTCCACTGAATTTACAGTAATTCCAAGGTCACGGTTTCCACTTTCGCTCGAGCCTGATTTTTAGGGACCGGTGATTATTTATTGGCGGGGGTGGGGGGGGGGGGAACCACGAAGTTTGGGGGGGCGGAGCATGATTTTTCTGAGCGCTGCTATAGAGAGGTCCGTCATTTTTGAGTCTGCATTTTAGAGAGGATCATAATTTTTTCAGCCTCTGAAGACAATCGAAGGAAATGTAATCACGCATCAAAACACTTTTTACTTTGTTATTTCCATATTTATTTGGTTAGCTATTCGTATACAATTATGACTCGTATATAATCTCGGCCTGGGCAATCGATAAAAGTAGATATCGGAAAACCATTTGATAAATTGATAACTAGCGATGTAAATCACATAAACGTCATCGACTGTATGGATCAATCGATAAAAATCGATACTAACGACCCTTCTGGTAATTACTGTTGTCGATGTTATCGATTTTACCGATGGATGTCGATCGTACATGTCTCTAATTGCTGGGGTTGTTTTTGTTTTTAAAAAACCTTTAATCGCAGTAAAATGATTGCAGTGTCAAAACTGTATCTGTATTTCAGTAAATGTGGTTTATTAAGCTGGCAGGATAACTGTACTGTATGGACCCGAGTATCTGCGAAAGTGACATCTCAGCTATCTACCGCCAAGGAAAACGTTTTGAGTGGAAGCCCCGGCAATCTTTTGAGGGTGGTAAAGGGTTTTTTCGTGATCCGTGAAAGGCCCTTTTTATTTCCCGTAAATTGTGAAATGGCAAATTTTTTCCTCGTGAAACGTCATTTGGTTACAGAGCCGTGAACCGATAATAACCCTTTTTTTCATGAGAATTGCAAAATGACTGTTTATTTTCATCCTGAAATGTGACTATAAACCATGATTCTCTTTTTCTTCCAAAAAACTCTCCAGCAAGCATTAAAAAAAATAAGAAAAACAAGACTACGTGTGATAAACTGCGTGACCAGTGCAACATAGTGATTGATCGTCATTCTGGACGCCAAGTCCCTCTACTCATTCCACCTTTTATCTTGGTTTTCTTGGTGATCATTGCGGAAGGGTGTCTGGACGGTCGCGCGGTTTTACCTCATATCATAGTTTCATCAACCGCTTAGGCTGAAACACCTTCACTGCGATGATCTTCACATAATTCTATCTTTATCCGCAGTTCAAATATATGAATTTCATATATTAATGTTCATTTATTCACCATCTACGGGATAAATACGAACTTTCAATTGACCAGCTCCCAGTTGGCTTGATAGCTCAGTTGGTTAGAGCGCTGCACCGGTATCGCAGAGGTCATGGGTTCGATTCCCGTTCAAGCCTGAATCTTTTCAGGTTTCTTCTTTTCAACCGCTTAGGTTGAAACACCTTCACTGCGATGATCTTCACATAATTCTATCTTTATCCGCAGTTCAAATATATGAATTTCATATATTAATGTTCATCATAGTTTTGCTTAGTTTATATAAAGTACATGCTAACAAGAAAGCCTTGGTGCAGAAAGAGAAGTCTAGATTCCTGTGGTCGGGCAAAGCACACAAAAAAACCTGTGAACATTTAAGAAAGAAGTCTTAGATTTTGGTGGAAAACAGCGTGTGGCGGAACAGAAGGGTGTCGGAAACACAATAGCTCTTCATGAGAACATTTGGACAATTGTCCTAAAACAATTTAAAAAATAACAACAACAACAATAGTTAATGTGTCACGCACATGGAGTTGATCAAATATGTCACACATATGCTACACCTTAGTAATGCTTTGCAAAAAACGAGCTTGTTTCAATCCCAGACATACTGAGTCCACAAATTAGTTCTATAGTTTACGTTATACTGTACATAAAATAGTTCTAGTAGCTACGTTGAGTATAATGTATTGGCACGGGGGAGCTCAGCTACTCACTCTGCGAAGAGGCACCGCCAGGAGTTGGGATCTTCGTTACTCACAACAAAACGTCAATCTGACTCAAAGCTATATACTCGTTTATTTCACAATATTACTCCTCTTTTTATGAGCTTTTTACAGGAAGTTATCTAATGCACTTATACTGACATTACATTAGCATCAGCAAACGAACCCAATATGTGAATTTGACACAACAGAACCAATAAGAAATATAAGGAACGATCATATAATAGCCGTGGTAATAATTTAGGGGGCGTTAGTGGGCTTAATTGGTTAGTAGAAGGAATGGCTAATTAGCTGGAAATATAGAGTGGATTACGGCATCCGCATCCGGATGTGATTTACCAGAAAGTAAGGACCTTTTGTTATCGTGAAATGGCCATTTTATTTTTCGTGAAACATGATCTAGAGCCCGCTATTTACCACTTTCCCTTTTGTTCAACTGTAGTGAATTAGTAGAAACAAAAGAGAAAACATGGGCAAGGTTGTTACATGCTTAAAACCACAGTTCGTGAGTCCTTCGTTTTTGTCTTCTGGCACAAGCAACTGGACACCAAAACAGGAGTTTTTCATGCTTTGGTGAAGAGCAAAAACAAGCCAACGAAGGGAACTTCCGGTTGACGTCCGTGGCTCACGAACGTCTGTACTTACGTTCCACATGTGTTTAAAGTGTTTATCAAAGCGAATGTCATTTTTCCATCGCCAGGTTAGTCTGGCATCAGCACTTAGTGTTCTTTCGTGAGCCTAGAAAAGATTTATGTCGATTTAGAAGCGTTATCGTATAGTAATAAAATTGACAAAACTGGTTATAGAAGTTGTCGTTATTATTAAAGCTCACATATTTCGACACAGCAAATGTTACCGATAAAATCAATAATTTTCGATAAAATCGATAAAAGTAATTGAAAATCAATAAATATCGATTTCTGACAACAAATCTGTTTATCGATTTTTATCGATTTCAGATACAATCAACTAATTCTACCGATTGTTATGGAATGTTATCGATTATCGATTTCATCGATTGCTCAGACCGGGATACAATGCTAATCAGGAGATGATGCTAATACAAGTGTGCCATGAAAGTAACGTAATTGCTGCGACACCACTGCACGTCGAAACAGTCTGTAACTTAACCAACGGGGAGTTGGCTCATTCTTCGGTCCGCGTTTTCCCTGTTTTCTTTTATTTAGTGGAACAAACGCTTTTCTGTAATTTGAAATAAACGAACTTATTACTGTTCTTGAAGTTTGAGGCTTGTCGCAAACGTTAATTGGCTGAGACAAAAGGTGATAAAGGCAAACGTCAATTTCATTTTGTTTTAATGAACGACACAATATTCTAGTCCTACAAATGGTCTAGGTACGGCATGGCTGAGCTCTCCCAGTAGAGACCATAGTCATCATCGGAAGAGTCGAAATCCTGATGGTAAATTTTAGCAGACTCACCACACTTATCATGACTTTCATCTTCGTCCTTGCCTTCATTCTCTTCGTCCCCACTTTCTCAGCCCGCTTTGTCCATGCCAAGCAAACTGCCCAGGAACTCCTTGGCATCGCTAGTGAGTGCTGGATGGTTTTTCTCGAGCAAGGAAACGGTCCATGCATTTAGATTGACAACATATTTGTTTCCAGATCTTCGAGCATTGATTTTGTCCTGGTGAGTTTAGCTTTCATGCCCTGTAGCTCAAAAAGGATTGCCTCGGTAATCGTGACGTTTGACTGCCGGATTTTATTCTTCCAGTGGCATGATAATGAGCAAGAAGATGAAGTATCAGATAATGAAGACGACTGCACGGGATTTGTCGATAATGGAGGAGATGAAACGGGTGATGATGGCGAACATAGGGAAAATGGGTACGATGAAACGAGGAACGATAATTGTGACGAGGACACAATTGATATCACTGACGTCCTATGTACTACCAGATTTGGTAGAACGTGTAGGAGTTGGAAGGATACGTCACTCTGTTATTAGAATACTGCGCTTTGCCGGTTGTCATATAACAACAACGAAACCTCTTACATTTAGGCTAATTTGTCGCTGACATCAGTGAGTAACAGCTAAAACAGCGAGTACTCAATATAAAAGAAAGACAACCTTAAGCGCAAAAAGGTTTATGGTTTTCTTTTGTTACACATCGTGATACAATCGAGAGGCTAAATCTCTCCATTAGCTTGAAGTAGGAAACGGCTTTCAAAACAATGCACATAAATCTCTTATTTACCAGAAATTGTTTTATGTTTGTGCCTTTATTCGATGGGGAGAGTCACATTTTTTATGGCGCTAGTTTAGTGTGGGGCTACAATTCTAAAGCTTAAAAAACGGGCTGGGCCGAAAATTTTGATGCCCTCTTACTCTACACTAGGAGCCCCCTCCCCCCGATAAACTACTGCGCTGAAGTTCGTAGGCAGCATACAAACTGGTATCCAAGAATCACAGCCATTCCTGTCATCTGTACTGAAGGCTTAATAGCAATTGGAATCATCTCGGGACAACAACTGGAGATGTATTCCTACAGTTTGTAAATGACAAGCTTGTTCCAACCCTTCTACCATTTAATGGTGTCAACCCGCGCCCTGTCGTTGTAGCGGGCATGACTTCCTTCATTACGTTTAAAACTTTAAGACGCATCTAAGTATTAAAAAGTAACTATTCCCTTCTTTTTGATTTTCAGACATTGCTGCCATACATCATTCCCAACGCGTTATCGATGCAGTCAACGCTTCCAGTGTATTACTCATTTTCCTTCCCCCATACAGTCCACATCTTATGCCTTGTGAAGGAGTAGTCGGACAAGCAAGAGTTAGATTAGAGTAAACGAACTTATGTGGGAGCAATGCGACGATCTTGAGGCCATAGTATTTGAGGCCTTTATGCAAATACCTGATGAAGGCATTTCAAACTACATCCGACATTTGTGAATACTTTTAATTGCATCCATAAAGTTGATTTTTCACAACAAATTTGAGGCGACGAAGCCGCGACACTTTGAGCGTTTTCTATTACAACATTAACATTTTACTTATCTTATTAACTAGTTTGCCGCGTTCTTTCTTGAACTGATCTCTGGTTATGTCTCTCCATCAAATAGTTCCTTTAGTTGTGCAATCTGTTGGTCGATTATGCCTCGTAATCGGAGCTGTGGAAAAAAGTAAATGACATCAGTAATGTCCGTAGTTCTCTCTTGAGATGGCGAGGTGGTTTCAAAAATCATGGGTCTCGTAAAGCTTGTGCACGAATTTCATTGACGAGTCTCGCAGTCAGGTTCTGGTAGCACTTTTTGAGAGACTCTTTGTTATATCTTTAACTTGCTGCTACTGTAAAGTCGGCAGTTAATGACACAACAACAACAACAGCAACAACAACAAAACACTGTCAGGTTGAATTGAGCTCTTTGCTCACAAAACGGAAAACAGAGCGAGAGAATACCCTTTGTTCAGTACTCGGAACTGAGTTTGATACTGTTTCTTGTGTTGAACTGGTCTGAGTAGAGCATGAAGTTGCTAACGTTGAACAACTAACTTTGTTTCTCCCAGTGAAGAAAGAAACTTGTGGCATTTCTTCTTCGCTGTGATGAGTTTTATTTACATGTACTAAAAAAGAAACAGTTTATTCGTAACATGATTTTGAATCCGCCAACAATGAATAGCAGAATTTATAATTTTTAGGAGCAGGTTTTGAAATAAAAGCACGTGCATTTGAAACATGCACCCACGTTTACAAGCGCAAAATTTAAAAGGAACAATTTTGCTTGTGTGACAATTCTCTTCTTTGTCAATCAATAAAGTGTCATCGACGTTTAAGTAAAAAATGTTATTAAAAAAAAGAAATGTTATTGTGTATTGTATTTGAGTTTAAGGTCCGCAATCGTTTTTCCGTGCTTTTCGCGAAGAGGTGCCAGTAGGAATCCTCATCTTGCTCCTCTTCCTCCACGCTATCTCCATTGTTGGGGTCGTCAGCATTTAACACTTAAAACGAAGACGTTGTTAAACATTAAAAGCTAGAAATTTTGTTTCTGTGATTTTGGAATGGCAAATGTTGTCCTGATAGGTTTCATACCTGAATATTTTCTCCTCTTTGCTTGTCCGCGACTTTCTCCTGTTTCTCTCCTTTCTTTCTCGTCCTTTTTTCGTTTAAAGGTACTGTGTGGATCTACCCATAGGGTGATCCACCCATTTGTTGCGCTTTGGTACGCTTCTTCGAACTGTTTGTCTGTTTGACATCGCACTTTGTGCGTCGGTCACTCATGTACCCGACAGTGAACGAATGGTTGGTGGTAGGACTTAGTTCCACCGAATAGTTTTCCAGCAAAAATTGTCCCTTATTGGCCAATTTGGCCACTTTCAGGTAGGTTTGCACGGTTTCCATTGCCGCATGCAACTCGCTGCGATCAACAAGAGAACGGTCTTGTATTTTGAATATGCAAATGTAAGGTGCATCTACCCCTAAATCCGTTGGGTCTCATCCTCAGTGGTTTATGGTTTTCACACCACAAAATATTTTTCAATTAGCTATAAATAAAGGTTTCAGTATTTACCTAATTCAATAAAGGTTGCTCTGGCAATTGGGCATTGGGCATTTAGGCATACGGAACACAAAGCAATGCTTTGCTTGAGTGACCGCCAAACAATAGTTTCCCAATGCGCAATTGCCCAATACCCACAACAACCTTTATTGAATTAGGTACATAAATCGATGTAGCTTGCGAGAGGCTCCTAAACTCGCCCTGATGTCACACTTCAGGCAAAGGGAAGAAACTGCAGAATGGTCGTAAAGAGTAGAAAGCCGTATGGTGCCAAACTCGTCATGATTGAAAGATTTCTTCCTGCAGGAATACACGATTGTGAACTATCAGCTAAATTATTCTGGATCTTCGCTTTTACCGCTACTTGTTCCCCAAAATTGATAACTGTGTCAGTGGGTGGCTGCCAAAATATGTGCATAACAGATAGTAGTACTGAAAGCAAAGAAAGATTAGCGTTTCATATCTTATGTAGTATAATTATTGATAAATAACTGAAATAAACAACCAAGGAAGTCTCTTTGTGCTCTATCACCACTTTTGCGAATCATTTACGGGACTAATAAAAGAGAAAAACCAAGTTCGAACTAAAAAAAAAACTTTAAAAAGCAACGATAGTCGGACAATAAATGCTTTAGCTTTAGCAAAAACAAGATCAAACTGTATATGCTTATCAAACTTGAACTAACAAAGAAGTTGCTTTTTCAAAGCCAACAGAACAAAACGATCTAAAAGAACGCGTAATGTAACGTGGCATCAGCTCTACTAGCATTCTTTAATTACTACGTGAATATGACAGACGCACCACCTTGTGTAGGTGTAAGTCAAAGTCTTACATTTGGCAGCTGTGTAGCCATCTTTGTCGTTTACCGTGTTCAAAAAACGAATAAAGGGGAACTTATTATGTTGAAAAAGCTGTGTCTTTTGGTCTTAGCAATTACGACAAGCAAATGCAGTTTGCAATGGACTGGTTAGGCGCAAACATCAGTAGATTCCACTGGGAAGGTCTCTATGTCTTCCTTCTCCCTAAGTGTCTTACCAAAAAGTTGTCAAAAACACTTCGAAACACTTTAAAAACACTCCTGAAAGCCTTTATTAAATTTTTTGCACCTGAATGTAAAAAGGTATTCAAAATACGCGGCCAAATCAGAAGAAACGCGGCTTGGTGGTGTTTATCAGGGGATAATTTTCAAATATTCCTCGAGCACGCATAAAAATGACTGTTTTATTATATTTTCAACTTTGATGATTCTGGAGAAAATAAAAACAGGGTCTTGGGTTGTACCTTTAGCTTGGTTTCAAACAGTTGTAACCTTATGAGCTGTTTCGCTTTTGTTCTGTTTTGCTTGTGTTTATTTACCAAAACTGCGACGTAAGTATATGATGAAAAACATTATAACGACAATCTCTGGGTGGGTTTATTTCTAGCATATACAAATAAGAAAAACCTATTATCTCCCTTATACCGGTCGGGCACTATAACCACTGGGCTACTGGGAAGCTCGTGACGAGCGAGGTCTAGGTTCATTTCGACACGCATCCTGCATACTCCTAGGATCAGCAAAGTCGAAAGCACCGTGTGTGTTAATAAAGATAGAAAGATGGTAAATTTTACACTCGGAGAGAAATAATAAGCATGCGACATTCAGTTTGCTATTAGCGTGAGACAAAGAAAAAATCTGAGTCCCCGATGGGAATGAAAACCATGACCTCCCGTACACCGATCGAGCCCTCTAACCACTGAGCTACTGGGAGACTTGTGGCCAGCGAGGACATATCAGTGGGATCAGTATGCCTGATTTGACTGTTTTGACTTAAAAAAAGTGAAAAACTCACTTTGTCAAATGTGACAGCTATACATGCATTTTGTAGGTATATCAGTCCTAGAAATTAAGAGCACAGCGTCATGGATATAAGTCTAAACGAGACTTCTGTTAGTAAACATAAAACTTGGGAAACAAACACACCTTTTTTTATGCTTATGCCGCAGTTAATGAAATGAAGACACGACGCATATGTTGTACTTATGTTAATTTGCTTCCTCTTTCTCATATGAATAAATCATTGGGGGTGTGCATGGCTTTCAAACTCGGGCCCAGTCCCTGGTTCATGCCATTATTTGATTCTGTGTTTTTATAATTATCTGACTACAATGTCAGGTCAAATCGTGAAATAGAAGAATCGGTTGCTCAAATAATTGTCATGTCTTAGAATAACTAAAATAATTGTTTTCGGCTAGTTTCAACCTGTCGATTCAATGGAATTGTATTTACTGCAACTCCTGTTCTCAAAAACTCGCTTCCACAAAGTAAGCGCTTTAAGTTGGGTCGAAAGATTCGTACATTCTGTTATCGAAACCAAAAGATACATTACCAACATTCCACTCGACTTCATTTGAACGTTCTCTGTTTTGAGGAACTCGGAGCAAAGAACATTCTGTTCATCGTGACACAGTCTTTTTACCGGGAAATGCAATACCACTTACTGCCCGAACATTTTTCCAAATTCAAATCAAAAGTTTGACCGGGAGAATAAGGGCGACCAATCAAAACAAATACGCGGTTTGAAAAAGTAAGTAGAATCTTGGAGCAGGGAACCTAGTAACTGAGTATTTGATATGGACAACATCTGCTTATTTCTCAGAGATTATAAAGAAAAACATTTTTTTCAATTTTTGACTGTCTTAAATCATGCCTGACGCCCCAAAGAAGTTAAATACAACTATAAACTGTTTTTCTTACATGTCTAAGGGACATAGGAATAAACCAATCAAAAAAGGAAACTAAAAGAAAAGCTAAGACTTTTTTCTCTGCATAGCGTCTAAGGAAACGACTAAAGACTCCACAAGGCACCACCATACAAAAGAAAAATCTCAAGGTTCACATGAGCTTCATTTAATTTAAAATTTCTTGATAAACATTAGTTTATCAATAAATTATAAGGTCTTATTAGTATTTGAGGAAATTAAAAAAAGAGGAACGGAAAAAGGAGTTTGCACATAATGAACTGCTAAGTTTTAATTAAAATTGAAATTCTGTTAAACTAACATCCATAGCGGGAAATAAGTATTAATAATTAATACGTTCCAGTTACTGAATTTACTGATGAGATATTTATTTGCCTGAAAAAATTTTTTTGCAAAACTCCTCTAAAACTGGTTGGGAATATAAAAATGCACCCCCGTGTAAAGCCTTCCGACATTCGCGTACAAAGCAACCATGAAATGCCGTCATTCTTGTCGGAACACACTGCAGTGGAAGTTTTCCCAGATGCAAGCCCAAACTGTTTGGATGAGAAAGAAGAGATGCTAAAGGCAAGCGAGAAGATCTACAGTCCTATATTAAAAACTATGAAGCTGTGTGGAATATACTTTGGGGATACGTCGCTTCAAAGGTTATCAGCTGTGTCTTCCAATGGTAGGAAATCTAGTCGGGCTTCCTTTTCGTTCCTGTATTGCTTTGTTGCAGTGGCATGTCTCTGGTTCCATTTTGCAATGACTTTTGGCAGCCTTTGCTTGGAAGGTGCATCAGTTCCTATAACGTTCTTCACGTTGTTAACGGCTTGTTCTTGGAGTCTCATAACAGCACTGAGCGGAACTATCTGCGTGATCGTCCTGCCATCAACAGAAGCAAAGAAATCGCGTTTCGAGAATTTCATTCAACACTTGGTTGAGTGTAACGCTGATTTGCGGAAGCTGAGGTGTTCTTCGAGAAAACTCTTAATTGCAGCTGGTTTGTTCTGGATAACATCAACGCTAGCTAATATTATCCTCTTTCTGTTCATCCCTTGGGCTTTTGTCCCTACTTTTAAGCCTTGGAATGGATGGTATGGTTTCAAAGTTGTTGGTTACGTTATTCAAACTATTTTCCTCCCTGGCGTCACGCCTCTGGCAGTTGTATTCATCTGTATTACTTGCTTGGTGCTCGAACGGGTATTGGATGAATTCTGTAAAAGAGCATCATCGAATAACGTTAACGGCTTGGACTTAGAAGGGTTGAAAGATGAACATCGCAAACTTTATGGCATTGTTGAGCTCGCCAGCAAGATGCTTTCGCCTCTCCTCCTAATACTTGTCGCTGTATACATCCCCTTATTATGCCTCTTGTTTTTCGTCGCTATCCACCCTCCCGCACAAACGAGCGATGTACGATTAACTTTCATGCTTGGTTGTGTTTACTGGCTTTTGGTTTCAGCTGGGACGGTAGCTATCATTTTGGTGTACGGATCAAAAGTCAACGAGAAGGTAAGTAACGACAGTGAAACTATATCAAACAGCACAAAACTATTAGGATGTAAGGTATTATGAATCACTTTGATACCAACAAGATCTTAGTCCACTTCCAGCACGACTTCAGGCAAAGAAACTTTCTTTCTTCCACGGCACACGTTCTTCCCTGTAACAACTGAAAGATCAAGATCGTAGAAAGCGATAGGAAGTTTAGTATGGTGTTTTGTTAAGACAGCACGTGTTGTGTTAACCAATCCTATTTTAAATTTATTCCGAAATGTGGCTCAAGGAACTTGCCTTTATGTAATATATTTTACAGTAACACATTTTTATTGGTTTTTGTTTTTAGATTAATGGTTTTCAAACACTTCTGGACGCTGCTAAAGTTTCCGATGAAGACCAAGTGAAGGTACGGATATTCCGTGGTAGTTGTTTGAAGTTCAAACAGCAACCGAGGAGGTTTCATCTTCAGCATATCTCCAGCATATCCCCATCTAGCTTTTGCATTCGCTATCAAGTTTTTCTTAACTAGAAACTTAAACATCACCTATTTTTTTTAATTTCTCATTTGGCAGTTGCTGGCATTTATGTTTTACCTGAACCGAGAACCTAAAGGCCTGTCTATTTCTGGACTGGTAGTCATCACAAAATCTCTCTGTCTAACGGTTTGTATGAAGCAATTCTGTTTGTTATAACATTAGTTGACGCTAACACACCAAATGAAAAATAATAATTTGAAGTGGACCGAGATTGTGGACTGTGGGGTCTCTGGGCTGACAACCTGGACAGTTTGCCGAGTGGCTTTGACAACTCTCAGTCACGTGACAGATGTTAGCTAGGGAACAATATTCACCACTTGATAAAAACACCGCCATTGTGAAAAAAATGCTTAACTTTGAAGCGAAATTTTTGGATCCTGAAAAGGGAACATTTTCACTATTACTTATTTCTTAATTCTATATAAACGTCTCCAATATGCACCAAGACGTTGTACTGCCGTGAAGCGTTTGGTTTTGAATTGGGTGCGATTTTGTAGGAACAACTAGAATTTAAGGTGTCCTCATAATCAACCGTTAAAACGTAGTTGTAACCAGTAAAAACTTTAAAGTGCACCTATCTCCAAACTATTTTTTTCCGCCAACATTAAACTTTGCACCTATTTCAAAAACACTAAGCCATTATTTGCAGTTTTTGACTCTTTTATGGGCTTCAAAACTTACGCAAAACTAAGCATCATTTGTTGCACGGGCGAGTCAGAAGGGGCATGGGTCTATTCCCCATGTGACGTCACAAACTGCTTTGCATGCATGTTTTCAAAGAGTTAAGGAGATGCAAATCAGTTTGTGATGTCACATGGGGAATAGACCCATGCCCCTCACTAGCTTGGTCGTGTAACAGATGATGGCTAGATTTCGTAACTTTTACAGCGTATAAAAAGTCAAGACTGAGGGGGATTTCGTAAAAAAAGGTGCAATGCGTTTCGAATAGGTGCAAAGACTTATTTTAGCGAAAAAAAAAATTGGGGGTTAGGTGCGCTTTAAATATTTCGCCATTCTGGCCTTAACATTCACATTTAATAGTCCCATTGTTTGAACCTAAACAAAACGTTCACAAATTAATGCATTCAATATTCTTTTTATTATAATTGTTCTATAATGTTGTTTTCAGACTGTTGGGGTCATTGTGTCTTATTTTGCTGTTATGATTTCATTGCCGAGTTAAATTTAAGTGGAAGCGACTTGTCCAACTTACAGCACTGCCTAAAAAAATTGAAACTTGATACAACTAGGAAGCAAGGAGATATGCTCTGGTGTCATCAACATCTCTGATGAAGGAAGTTAAAGAAGATAAAAATGGCTGAGCCATGTTCTATAAATGAATTGATCAAGGTACCCACGTGTTTCATTGAGGGTGACACCATCGGAGGAAAAAAAGGACTCGGAGAAGACCACTAGAAAGATAGAGAAGGATAATGACGTCGGAAATAAAGGAGACAGGAGTTCTGGAGTGACACTGGACACTTAAAATTTTAAACTAGTGGTAGTGAGAGATTACGGAAGTGCGTTCGACTGTATGTTCTCCCTCAGAAAGCTAAGGCTTTCGCTTCCCAAATTTTAACCAAGGAAAACCAAAACGTGCATGAACAAGTGGCTGAGAACATTACCACGTGGGTGAGTTCTTTGGTGACCCATCTGCAATTTCGCGTATGACAAATTTTCTAGGACAAATGAAACTGACATGCCCCTTTATTGAACCAAAATATTTGTAATGTGAAAATTTGACACGTTTCTCATCCACACGAGCATATTAGATTTGTCAAATAAATTTACTTATGTGCATGGGGGACAGGATCTATGATATCACAAGTAGGCATTTCAATGAAAAATCAAGGGAATGATTGAAGGGCTGAGAGCATAACCGTCTTATGTCGAATTTTAGGGCGTTTTTTCATTTTGTTCAAAACTGCCTGAATTTTTGCATGTGCCCTTCCCTTCATTTATTTAACTAACCCTTCAGTAAAGTTTGTGCACGACTTGGCCAGTGAATTGGCCCATGATTTGTTCTAAAAATGACCATCAAGGTAAGCAAATAAACACATAAATTCCAAGCACAACATTTGTGACTAGTTACTTGTCCTAATTAAAGAAGTAACCCAATACCAAGTCTGTAGGCATCTGTCCACTCTTATTCACGTAAAAGGGTTAGCCCCTGCAAAAATCTTCGTGGGAGGGGATTAAATGGTGTCCATTACAGAGAAAATGTCAAGATTTTATGGCTTAAAGACACAGGACGCCCAGCAAAAGATTAGGCTTGCGTTCTCCTTCGTCGAACGAAATTACTTAAAAGTAAGTTTCTTCACCAGTTTTCGTTGGCTATATTTATCTAGTACCTGTCAGTGCCACCAAAGAGTCTTTCAAGAATTAATGTTTTGCTTTTTCTTGTGGGCATTTCTATGGTACTCTTTATATGAAAACCAACAAAGTGAACATTTTATAGACTGTCCATGCATTGCGTGTCGCGTGTTATTATTGAACAAATTGTCCCTATGCCTACATATGGTCAGGAAGCGCTCAATATCTGTCATCCACACATGACAGATATCCAGCGATATACGTAGCTGACCATATATGGAAGTGCACTGCAGATCTTTTTTCACGGCTTGTTTAGGCGGCCATTTTGAAAAGCGGGGCAGTTTCAGCAGTGTTCTCCGGAAATTCTAACACCCTGAAAAACATTTTCCACAACTAAATGCTCTCAAAAAGTCAACAAGTATTTGCTTCAGCTTAAAAGGATATCCAGAGGTTGGTTTGGAATTTTCATAGCGAGAACTCAACCGAGAAAACGCTACTGCGAGCGAAGCAGAAACTTCAAACTCACTGAACAGTGGCCTTCATATTTAAACTTACAACGAGTGTCTATTTGCAGAGAATTACGATCTGCGGACTATATAAGACTCCAGGTTCCTTAAGAAAAAGGGACCTTTCAGAACACTGCGGCCCTGTTATTTAACAACCTTCCCAAGAATCTTAAAACGTGCGATAATTTTCGTCTTTTTACGTCCCGCGTATTTAAATTTTTAAAGAACTGCGCACTGGCACGTTCATAATTATTATAGTGTAGTAATATTATTCAATTAGATAATAATTTTATTCTTTTTAGTCATAAGTTACAGTACTTATTTATTTGTTTCTTTTTTTAGTTTATTTTGTATTTTATAATTTAAATGTAAATATTCTTTTAGTAACAGTACTTTTAGCTTGTAACAGGTGAAGAGCCACCACGTGGATACCCTGTTATTAAACCGTTTACTTACTTACTTTACTTACTTACTAACTCACTTGCTCACGGAAAGTTGTAAAGTTAAAAAGATTTTAATTCAAGGAAAGAGGACTTATTCTCGGTAAGGTAGTCATATTTTTTTTTTTTACTTTGTCTTTTCATTTCCAAACATGAGTTTTTAAATGTCTTTTTAAGTGAACGACAGTAAACGATTTCTTGAACTTTTGCTTTGGTGTTTGTTTATTAAGGTTATGTGTTGCCAGCGTTTAGCGTTTTTATCGTAGAACTATGGTTTGTCTCCTTCTGAAAATGGAAGTCGATGAGAATTTGTTCACTAAGAAAACAATTAACCTGCTCAATCTTGCGGAATATCCCCTGATTGAGCCAACTCGGCCTACGGCCTCGTCGGCTAAGTATCAGGTGATATTCCTCGCAATTTTGCAGGATAATTGTTATATACTAAGTTAGTGTCTTCATATCGTAGTATGACAGTAGACGGATTTCCTGATAAGCTAATTTCCAGTTTGGGTAAGGAATGCAACAGATGTCGATATAACTGATAAGTAATAATATAAACACTTTTAACAACTGCCCTTCCAGTGTAAATTTTTATCTTGAGAACACTTACAGAACACAAGGAATAAATACTTGTAACTCGTCTCTTTATCGGGCTTTATTACTTTCCTATTGTTTTTGATCAGAAATATCCATCAGTGTCCCAATCGGTGGTCGTTCCATTAAAAAGATCTTAATACAATAACAAAAATAAAACTAAAAGCGTAATTAAAAATGTTCCCTGTGGACAACATAGAGATAAAAACACGCTAATTCAAATATTGAAGATTTTACTTTAAAAATGTCCAAATCAATTTATTATACAGTTTTGCTCCGTTTTCCCAGAAAACGAATATAGTTTACGTTGTAGTGTTCAACAAATCTCACCATTCCTCAAACGCCAACAATTTGCCAGGCACAGGATGGCCAATGCATGGTCATTTGCATTTTAATAGGTAAGTAGATTTAGATTAGGCTCCAGCAGTGGAGATTCTACCGGGAAGATATGTTTTAATCATTGTACAAAATACAAATAAACTGTTTTCAATGTTGCAAGCTCCAAGCCATGCCACAAATCCACGACTTACCCCTTGAAGACCTTCAGCCTTCTCAACAAGTGAACACCAGGTATGAAGAGACACTTGAAAGCAGGGATGACTCTGATAATCGTAATCGACGCAGAGAGTTGTCAAGCAAGGTTTGCCGTATATTGTGGTCAATGAAACTAATCGGAGCATATTATGGGGATACAACACTGAATGAAGATCCACAAATGAAACCAAGTTTTTTTTCTCCCATTGTTGCTGTACTATCGTGTTGCTGGGCCAGCGGACGCTAGTATTATAGACTGTCATAAGCCTTTTCTATGAAGGTGTAGAACATATGCCGACGTTTTTTTTTTTTTGCTAATAGACAGCAGTTGGAGTTTTCAAAACGCGAGTGTTACTGCAATAAATCTGTTCATTTTCGCCGAACGGCGAGAAAGCCTTCTCCATTAACTCAATGTATAAAGAGTCTGGTCTCAAAACCAACCGATTTCAGTGGGACAACGGTGCACACTGTAAAAAGGCTATTGGCTATGGCATCTTTTATGTCCGCTGTAAATACTACTGCCATCGTACTACTCGACTTCGTCAATCATAGTTCGCCAGCAATGTCTCCACCATGGAATGGTTCGATTGTGCATCGCGTCAATATTATACTGTTTTGTGCTCTCGATAGCTTTACCTGGGCAATTCCATGATGTTTGTTTTGCGTTTCAAGCTCGCTACTGGAAGGAAAGTCTGATCTTATTATGAATTGTCAGCTAATTCCAGGCTGCTTGAACTTCCGACACCTGAGTGGAAAGTCATTCGTCTGCCTCTCGTCATGAAGTTAGCTAATTACAGGGGCGTAGCCAGGATTTTTCCAGAGGTGCGCACAATTTTCCAAATCCACCCCAACACCTCACTTCTCTCACATCGTTTCCACATTCCTTGGTTGCATTTGCTTTTCATAACAGTATGGTGAGGTTTATAGATGAATGGATGGAATGGCAACAAGGCGGTAAATCTTTATGTAGATTGTTTTGTTAAACCGTGAGCATACCAGGAGGGTAAGAAGGTACTGCTCCCCCGTGAAAATTTGAAAATTTTAGGTCTTCTCAAATGGTTGGAAACGTGTCTAAAATTAGTATCCTTCTAACACAGTAGTGTACATTTTTAGTTATTTTATGGACTGTAGTTTATGAAAATCAGACGGTTATCGCTCCTTGAATCGTATCAAAACTCTCTTACCAATTGATAGTCCATGCTATTGTGTCCGTTTTTATTTTTACAGTACGCAGATCAGAATCTCATTTATAATTTTGCTTGGAGTGTACGATTTTTTTTGCCACTTGGGAGATTACGTTAAAATTGGTTGGTTTTAAAGGTTTTGTTACATCGATATCGTTACACCTGGTTTCATAGGACCTTTCTCAAAATATACAATAGGATGAAAAAAAACTGCATCCATGTCAGTTAAAAAACGGCCCGAGACATTTTTTTCTTTGACCCATTACGCCTCGTTATCACAGTTTTGCCGCTTGAGTTTCAAACACGGGTTTAAGTGAAAACTTCGACACTCACGGTATTTATCCAAAAGGTAAAATACATCAAAGGCTCAAACCTGCAACAAAGTGCTGCTTTGACAAAAAAAAATGAGATTTTCGCCCTTTTTTCCTTGCTATAGCCAGCGGCCCCTTTGATCATATATCCTTCTCTGTCTTTGTGAGAGCACAGTTGAAATATATAATAGTTTTCATAATTCTCCCTTTCAAACATACGGCAATAAGCAGCGTTGATACAGAACAGCCGCCATCTCCAGTCCATCATGGCTTTTCAGTGCAAAAATTCTCTTTCAAAATCAATGCAGAAAAATGGTGATCCCAAGAACGGATGAATGATAGATGTTTCGAATTAAGTTCGGCTGCGAAAAGCTTCGCGTCTGAACGGGGCCTTAGGCATCTTCAGCCCCCCCTCCCCCCCAAATTTTCTGTCTATGCCTATACTAGCATCAACAATGAGTCCACCAATCACGTGGCTTCTCTGGAATTTGCGAAAAACGTCGTCTTTGTTTTGAAAAATTAATATTTCAAACGTATAAATAAAGTTGTCATTCAGTTAGAGTAGTTTTACTTAACCCGTGAAACAATATCTAACAATTGTTATTTAGTAGTAAAAGGTAAACAAAAGGAAACAATGAAATTAGTTTGTACTAGTATCTGATTGTTTAGTATATATTTTACGGGTTAAGTAACATCACTCTAGCACGGTTGTTATTTTTGCTTCTTTTGCCAATTTCCATTTTACAATTGGCTTAACTTTTCGCACTGCGTGCATAAAGTACCGCAATTGCGTATCAGAGCAAAGAAAAGTGCAAATATTGATATTTCCTAACTGCAAACCGTAGGGAATAAATGCGCAGTTAAATAATCTTGACCGGAATTTGTGAAAGCAGTTGATTGGGGCGATTGGCCGGTGTAGCTTACCCGCCGACCCCTCTTTTGCGCTCCGTTGTTTCGTCAAATTTTGTGGATAAGCACAGTGCGTACGATGTTCCTGATGTCATTAGAGCTTCAGAGCATTAGGACTTTTATTTTGATCTCTAATAGATGGCGTGAAGTGTATTGCTGGTTTTCATGTGATGTCATGAAAATTAAAACCTTTGTTAGGGCCAGAAATGAAATTCTCTTCACATTATCGCTACTTGTTCAAACATTCAAGTGTTGAGAATAAAGGAAGTGATCACCATAGATAAATTATCCTTACTAGTTCCATAAGAAATGCATCCATAACAAGGAGAAAATGCATTTTTATGTCAGGGCCTAAACGGTTAAACGAAGGCCACCACAAGGCTCTTCTTTCAATATACTCTACATACCAGTTCAAAAAAATCTTCACGAAAAATTTAATGTTGATGTATTGCTTCACTTAAGAAACTTTAGAGATAAAGCACTTTGTAGTTTGATCAAATTCGTGGCAGCTCGAAACACAGGAATTCTCCAAATGTCAAACCTAATATTATCGCGTCACTTTTCAATGTTCAAGTACGATAATAATGTAAAGGTGTGATCCAATGCTATCCGCAGTAAGTTTGAACCACATTACAGAATTTTAATATTTGACATGTCTTTATTTCTCTTCTTCAAGGGGAAATCGCCCATCCGCAGAATTAAACTCCAGCAGACATTTATTGCTACACGATATGCCGTTATTAGGAAAATGATTGTTTTTGTCCTCTATCTTTGGTACGTTTAGAAAACTTTGTTACATTGTTTACGACAAAACAAACAAATTTTCCGTAGCCATGCTGTTCTCCTTGGCGCTCACGTTTGATTTTTGCATTTGGCAGTTATTATTAGACTGCAGAACATTCCATATTTTTACGTCCTTTTTTTCTTCTCATATGCAATCCTGCATCAGTATTAGGCCTGAAAGGGTGAAGTCCAGACTAGTAGAACTGGTCTGCAGTAAAGGCAGCTATTTACTGTCGATCCGTTTGCGTGTAAACATCATCAAAACTACTTCATGGTAAAATTTCAATTTCTTCTGTTTCGCGGGAACTAATTATTGCCATTGCGAAAAACTGGTTTTCTTGGCGGGGTTAATCTTTAGGAAGTCGTGTTTAAATCATAACACCGATTTTCGGCGAGTATTTTATTTGAGTACATGCAATCGACATACTCGTGAAACAACCGCACGATGTAAAACACAGTTATCCGTTAATTAATCGACTATACCTTCAGACGAATCCTTTTCTGTAAAGCTTTTACCTGCTAAATACTTGTAGTGTAACGACTACAATTTCGGTTTGTGTTTTAACTGATGCAAGAAACGTTTTAGGTAAACGGGCAGTAACATGAAAGAAACCGGAAAAATCGCAAAAACTAGAACCCGCAAAAATTTAGTGCCACTCGGTAGCTGTATACATGTTTTACCTTTATGGGTGCAATCACGTGTATCCGATAGCAAAGAGAAAACTGCCAAGATGGTAATCACATATAAAATCTTCGTGCAAAACCTGTAGTGTTTTCGTTTTTTTTCCTGGGAGCACACATGAACTGGATAACTTAGCATCAATGCGCGCGGGGAGTTTGCTAACGCTTGATTCCAGGTTACTCGGTTAGAAACCAAATTTGGTTTCCGATTTCTTTCGGATCACATGTTCTGTTTGAATTCTTTGTTATTTAGGACGGTGCCTCCTAATACAGATGTTTCTTTTTCCAAAGGATATGACTACGGGGGAAAAGTAGATCTTAGCAAGGATTATTGGAATCCAAAAAGAAAAATGTGGCTAACCAGGGATTTTTCAGAGATAATTAAGCAACCAAAATTCTAAAAAAGCGTTAAAACACAAAGAATGCATGGTAATTTCTTTTCAAATTTAAGCTCAATTATCCCTAAAAAAAAAATGCGTGGCTACCCCCAATTTTCTTTTTTGGATTCTAATAGCCCTTGCTAAGATCTGCCTTTTCCACATAGTCATAATCCGCGCAAAAATATTGTCGTATTAGGGGGGCAAATTCCTTCAGAAACCCAAATGTCCCGAGATGCGCAGAACGTTTGCGCAGTAACAAAAGGAGGCACTGTCCTTAATAAGGGATGAACAGTTCACTCCGGTCGCATTGAAAGTCGACGGGGACCAACGAGAAGATTTTCCATGTATTTGACCCACCAGGGTCAAGAGCAGGGTGTTTCAAGTAGCGTATCGTAAAGACTAGAAGATTATTACAAGGTCATTTCCCCGAAATAAAATTTAACAAACGATTTTTGTAAAACTTTCACAAGTTATTATTTATCGTGCAATGTTTTGAAATATAAGAAAAAAAGAGTAGGTCCCCATGTCCGTTTACGAGATATCGTCTTAACTTACCCCATAATTCCTTGCAATTTTGCCTAACGAACACATGTTTATTTGATCAGTTTACGCTACTTTCCGTGGGAAGAGGAAGCACGTATGTTTTTTTTTCTCTTTGAACAAAAAGGGGATGAACGGTAGGTCAAAAATATTTGAAAAAAAAAAGATCTCCGTGCTTGTTTAACAGTAAATAACTATTCTTTTCTCTGGTGAGCTTAACCTCATAGGAAACCTATTACTCCCTGGACGTGCGCGTGCTAATGACGCAACAAATCGTGCGCAGTAAGGATGCGTAGTGCAATACAGGGGAATGACCTTAACAAAATTCTTGACAAGGTGGGTCAAATACGTGTGGACTGAGTAGGAGACGTAATCAAAATACTCAGATGAAACAACCAGCAGATGTAAAACACGTTAATCAGTTAATCAATGGAGTATACCTTCAGAAGATCCTTTTCTGTAAAGCTTTTAGCAGCTAAATACTTGTAGTGTACCGACTGCAATTTCGTTTTGTTCGTTTTTTAAGGTGTCTGAACACAGTTTGCACGCGCTCTGCGGCTTGTACTGCTGACATGAGTTAGCGCGCGACTTTGAGAAAAACACACATGGTCCCTATACAGCAATCATTTCATTTTGTCCAGTGAATATCGTGCAAGTGTTATTTTCTGTCTTACCAATCAAACAGTTTATATGTCAAAAACGTATATTTTTTGATGTATAAAAAGTAATAATACTGGAAAATACCTTGCCTTTCTGGGAGATCGTTTGTATGGATCAAGAACCCAGTCAAATACAACGCATGTGCGGTTGACCAGAAAGTTGTGACTGCATGGTTTAGTGGAAATGCGCTGATTTCTACGAAACCGCCAATTGGAATTTCATGAAATTTACTAGAATACTAGTTCAGAATACGCGTAACTCGCCTACGAAGAAACATTGAAACCTGACAGAGGACATGTTCAAAGAACGTTAAAATGTAAAACACTCTGTCAAATTTACGTGACACCAGTGTAATAAGCTCAGTATTTTTCTGAATTTTCTAGAGTCAAATAATGGAAAAAAAATCTAATGACTGGATTTTCTGAAAATAAACCAAACCCATTATTTAATGGTGGTTTATCACCAGTCTTGTTGCCATGTCAACAGTACTTAGCCCAATGAAACAGATCAAAATATCATATACGATAAAAAAGCAACGCTGATTCAACGGTAGGGAAACTGTATATAATATGCCAATATTTCAAAAGGCACGGCCTTTCTTCTTCAGGGTCTTACAGGAGAAGAAAGGCTGTGCCTCTTAAAATATTGGTAAAATATATACGGTTTCCCTACCGTTGAATCAGCATTGCTTTTTTATCGTATTTGGCTCTATATTTTTGGCCGGTTAGATCCTTTACTACAGGATCCTGTACTTTTATTCTGTTACGGTGGTCCATGCAAAGTATATTGTTTCTGATATCAAAATATAACCCTTTTTTTGGTTAGACTACATCTTGCCAAATTTGGCGACCCCTTTGCCAGTGGTTTGAAAATAACGTTGAATAACGCATAGATAGAAGAAAACTGTGTTCGGCTACCTTAACGAAAGATGATGTTTGTGTAATTACAAGCGGGATTTTTTTCATTCTTTTGTGGCAGACCTCCGAACACAGGAGATTCTTGCCGAAAACTGATCATTTTCTTATATGTACGATTTACCTAGACTTGCTTATACACCAATTCTGACCTATTATTGACCAATTATTGACCTGCTCTTATTTGAAGGCGTTTGTTTACCAAAAATAAAGAAAAAATGCTGAAGTTAGACTTATAAGCAACTTAGTAAAACAATCAAGAGAGGAACACTGCTCATGCAGAATTATCGCTCACTAATTTCAAAACAGATATTTTAAATTTTGACGGTAAAAAAGGTGGTTTACTCTCTGGCAGTTCAATGGAAAATAATATTTATTTATTTATTTCCCAGATCTCAGAGTCGTATCTAACTACTGAAAAAGGAAATTAAACATATACCCATACTAATGCAATATTTTTTTAACTTGGAATTACTGTTGGTCTGATAGAGGCAAAATGTGGCAAAAAATTCATATCACGAAAAGAACACATTGAACAGTATAGTAATAACTACGTAACAACTAGTCTTCGTCTAGCTCAGTCCATTTCAATCTCAGCTTCTTTAGACAAAAAACAAATATACACTTCGACCGATTAAAAGTTGGTTGGTATAAGAACACTGGGTTTAGTTTCGACTGCAATGAAATGTCAGGGAAACGTCGTTGATTCATTAATCAACTGATTCCTGTAATTCACTATGTATTATTTTAAAGGAGATTGTTTAAAATTCGAGCTTGTTTAAAATTAATCAGCGTTTATTTCCAGTACCTTTCATTCGCCAGTCAGTGATCAAAGCTTAAGGTAAACATCCCATTTGCCGACGCTTGATTCAGGTTGCTTGAGTATTTCTCAATCCTCAAGGACATAGTGTTTCTTTTACCTAACGTATCCGGCTGCTGGGAATATTTAGAGAGGTTTTAGCTGTTGTCAATGTGTGTATCGTGTCACATAGAAAAGTAGTTTGAAAGGAACGTTCCGACCAGAGTTAATTTCTCGTCTTTCTTACATACGAAAAGTGCACCACACATAATGAGAAAACGAAAGATACTGTAACATACCGAAACTGTGCGCGATCTGATTGGCAAAAGACCCATGTCTTGTCATGAAAAAGCGGATTTCTGTGTGGAACAAGACGAAGAATCGAAAGTCTAAGTAGTAAATTGAAAGCAATTAAACATTTTTTTAATCATATAATTATGCAGTTAATGGACAGGTGCGCAGAGCAAGCGGAATAAAAAAAAACTCAGCTAGGCGGCATAACGCTGAAATGCTAAGCAACAAAAAGGAAATTATTGTTTTAACTGCCACTTACCGTATTTACTCCAGTAAGCGCGGCGGCGCTCTTTAAATTTTTAGTGTTTTAGATGCGGCGCTTATTCGGGGGCGGCGCTCTTTAAAAAATCGTAATATTTGTAAACGATAACAATTAAATGTTAACAAAGAAAAAATAATGGAATATACCCACTTCGAACTGAAAAACATGATAATACAGGAGAATAAATTTCGGAGGCTGGTTTAGATTGACTTGTACCGTACTTGTTTATTAGTTTGGCTCCTCCAACACTGATTCAGTCCGCTGATAATGCTTCGATTAGGCGCCGCATTGTTGTGAATGAATGCGGCGCCGATTCGAGGGCGGCGCTCTTTAATATTTTTGCTCTCATATGCGGTGCTTAATTGAGGGCGGCGCTTAATCGGGGGGGGGGGGGGGCGCTTAATCGAGTAAACACGGTACTCGCAAAAGATACATCTCAGTTATCGGGAAATTACCCCGATTAGGTGCCACCGTTAGCCTCCCGCACAGTCGTTTTTAGGAGAGTCAACGTTTACTTTTCTTACCGACAAAATAGGTAAAAGATGTTTTGTTTAAGTAACTCATAAATTGATTGAATTCAAATCCTTTCTATGCTGATTACGGCAAATTACTGAGATGTTAGCCTATTGAACCAGCCATTTTTGAAGCCCCAATAATGACAAGTATCTATAATTTTTTTCTTACAATATTATTTCTTGATCAAACATACAGACCATGATAATAAAGGAAATTCTCCCTACTAGTAACATAAGAAATATATGGAGAACAGTGTGGCGAGAATACATCCACCCTAAAGTCTGCAAACTGTCTTGTTGGAAAACAGACGTTAGGGAGTTCACGAAACTGAACCGCGATGGGAACGCCATGTGGAGCGTCTTTTAAAGCAGATTCATGTCATTTGTAATCTCTTCGCGTTTTATTCAACTAGTTTTAAATTATTCAGTTAAGCGGATTTTCTGTTTCCATGTTTATATCCTGCCTTTTCGAAAACTTAAAATTAGGCGACACTAAATTTTTGCGAATTTAAAGAGCTTTTTTGAACATTTCTTCTAACAAGCAAGCGACGTTCTAGCCTGCGTAGCAGGCGTTAAGGGGCTAGAGAAAAATGGTGGACTGGCCCCCCAGTCCCCCATTTTTCTCCCGCGTTCTCGCTTCCCTTGCCCTTCCCAGTTTACGCCCGACGTTCGTCTTCGCGACATCAGGATGAAAAAGTCGCAAAACCGTGAAAGTTCCTGGGGGAACTATTTGTCAAAGAAAAAACACACCCGGGAGTCGAATTTCTTGATATTCTGTCGCACTTTCACTCGCCCCCCATCCCCCTTTTTTGTACTCTGGGTCCCCCCTGGATCCGCCGGCTTTGTAACCCGTAAATCTAACCTGAACACAGCTGTTGCAAATCTAGCTTATGCAATGAATTTGAGGAAAATTTTGAATTTAAAACTTCGAGCAAACCACACCCGTTGTTTGGAAAAAATTGCCTTTTAATCTCCTTCTAAAGTAAGGATATGTCTCCTGCAGATTGTCCAAAGATTCTTTTTCAGAGAGAGTTTTCTCCTACTGCCTAAAGTTATGTGAGAATCAAATGAAGTTCCTTCATTTTCTCTTGTTGTGTTGTAATTTCTAGCACTAACTTGAAACTGAAATCATTTACGGCTCAACACCGGCATTCTGATTCCTTCTGTTAGCACGGTTGGCGAGCTCCATTGGTTCGACTGCTGTAGAAAGGCGAGCTCGGTTTGGTCGTCTGACTTTCAGAATTTTATGATGGAGAAAGGGATTTGCCACATACGTGATGTCTAGCGCTACATAACACACAAGCATCGCAGCATTCGCTGCCGCTTCTTGAAATACTCCCACCTTTGCCGCCACCATTGCAATACAAATCTTTATTGGGACTCGGAACAGCAGAAAAATACCACCGATTTTGTAGGTCCTTCTCTTGTCGTTGGTTTGTGGAGTTCGAAGCCACTGATAGATTCATCGGTGACGATCTAAATCTCTTCAGAATGCGAAAAAAAGTAAATATTATAATAAAAAATGCGACATTATCCAATTGTCCCACGGCAGCTATGACAGCAAGATTAGCGCCACTGAATTCGTTTGTGTTACTGTAAGGATAAAACTTGACGCATACTGATGTCTCGTTTCGTATCAAAATAAGATATAAGATGTTGGTTATCAAGGCTGCAATCCAGATCCCCGGAATGAATTTCTTCACGTTTCTTCTTGTTAAACGTCGACTAAAAGGTCGAAGAACACATTCCTGACGATCAAGCGCCATCAGCGACAAGGTCAGTGCGTTTAGTACAACACAAGCTAAACGTGAAGTACCACCAACCCTGCAGAAAAGCTCAACTTCTTCAGGCACGTCTTGAATTTGAAAGTAACTAATTGTTGTCATTACTATAAGCAAAGGCATGTGTATGAGTGTTGATAGAAGGCCAGTTAGTGCAAGGTTTGCTAGAAGGTAGTGAGGTACCTTACGAAGGTCTTGTCGCCTTCGAAGCACTATGCATACTCGAGCGTTGCCAAATGACCCCACTAGAATGCAGATTGTCAAGAATGTGATGACAAAAATGGCGAGATGTTTTGGGACCCGTGTAGAAGTAACGCTGTTTGTAGTGGAGAAATTTCCTTGGTAATTTGTCGAATTGTTCATGATTTTTCTTGAGAGGAAGAGAAACCGGCTGTGTTGAATTCGTTTGCAGCGAGTTAACGTTGCTTTTTCTGAAAGTAGAAAGTTCCCTCCACTGGAATGAAACGTTCTTTGATTTTCTGCTTCTGGTCTGCGAATGTTTTCTTATTTTCTTTAAGACTTACCAGGCAGAGGGTTTAAGAAATCCATTCCGTGAAATGCTGTTGTCGTTTTCTGACTAAAGAAACGCCCAAGCTAGCCGCAAGTGACAGCTCAATGAAGATGTGTTCGAATTTTGCGTTTCGTTAACACTTAATGATCGATAATGAGGAGCTGCTAATTAAGGGAGTCTTGAGAGGTAAACAATTCTCCAATGTAATATCAACATTTTAATTATACGAAGCTTGCGTTTAATGTCACAATCGGCTAAAGCGTGCAGTAAGAGGTCCAGAGCACTTACAAGGAATGGAAAATTAATCAGCGGTTATTTCCAGTACCTTCCATTCGCCAGTCAGTGATCAAAGTTAAACCTCCCATTTGCCGACTCAAGGTAAGCTCGAATCAGGTGTTCAAGTATTTTTTCAATTCTCAAGGGCATAGTGTTTCTTTTACCTAATATATCCGGCTGCTGGGAACATTTAGAGAGGTTCTAGCTGTTGCCAATGCCTGTGTCACATAGAAAAATAGTTTGAAAGGAACGTTCCGACCTGAACTTATTTCTCCTCTTTGTTGACAGACGAAAGCGCAACACACATAATGAGAAAACGTTAAAAAAAATGACTCGGAATTCTCGAATGTTGGCGAACTCGTTTCATTTCATGTTTTGCCTTTAGCTTTAATTCTATGCCATAAAACATATAAAGACCAGGCATTATGCTGTCAAAATACAATTCGGGCATTTGTATATCTTCTCGAGATGGATAGCAAATTAATGGAATTTAGACTTCTGTGTACAACAAGACGAAGAATCGAAAGTGAAAGTAGTAAATTGAAAGCAATTAAAATTTTAATTCATATATCCAGTTAACGGACAGGTGCGTAGAGGAAGCGGAATAACAAACTCAGCTAGGCGGCATAACGCTGAAATACTAAGCCCCAAATAGAGAATTATTGTTGTAACTGCCACTTACTCGGAAAAGATACATCTCAGTTTGAGGGAAATTACCCCAATTAGGCGCCACCAGGGAGAAAATTAATTCGTTTTAGTGCTTATTTCACCATGGAGGATGATCAACGTTTGGTTTGTCTATGGAAAAAAATTGAAAAAAAAAAAATGCTTAAGTAATTCAGAAATTGAGTGAATTCGAAGCCTTTGTATGCTGTTTGTGGCAAATTAGTGAGATGTTAGTCTAATTAAACCAGTCATTTTTAACCCTTTAAGGCCCAATAATTACAAACATCTAATTTCTACTTATAAATATATTACATCTTGATCAAAAATACAGGTAATGAGAATGAAGGTAATTATCCCAGACTGTATCATAAGAAATATATGAAGGAGAATATACATGTTGATTTGTCATCACAGAACCTTTTTTCCGTGCAAAATTTGTCGTACTTTTTATCCTGCGAACACAAATGACTGAATGTTGTACGTCATAGTAACAGTTTACCAAAGACTGGCTCCCAGGTTTCTCGGTTATGGACAATTCTGGTTTCCTGTCCACCGCGGTCAAACGTCTTTGGCAGGTTTTCCGCTTTATTTCGTAAGATTTATTCACGATGCAGTCGAAACATGATCAAGGATATATAAAATAGTCGGTGAGTGTGGATATATATTTTCATTCTTCTCAAATAAACGAATTTCTTTGCTATTTAAATGTTTCGCACCTGAGCAAAATTGGTTTTATTGCGCCGGCAAGTCCTAAGTTCTCCCGTTTCCAAACACTTAGAACTTTTTTTAGTAAAGTTCGAAACATTTTAGTTAATCTACAGGATACTGATAAAGTATCAAACTTTAAACAGTGATAATAATTCCCTCATCTTTGAAGTACACTTCTTGTTTTTCTCGTTTGACCGCGGTGAAGGTTTTTGGTTTTCTTCGACATCCTTTTCCAGCCTTGTGTTGTGAAGCTAATTTTGGGGATTTGATTTAGTTGTTTTTCTAGCCTTGAAATAGTTTTGGTACTGTAATTGTTGATCTAAGTGTAATGCCTTCCCTCCTAAACGTTTTCCTGTTTGTCTACGTAACTAAGGGCGTGCTGTAGACAGGTTTGCGATTTCCTGTAAGCTTTGCCAAGGCTTCCTTGAACATTGAGTTCAAGGGCAATTTCTTCGCAAACACTTAAGGTTTTCTCGTACTGGATTGGCCGAGCTAAATCTGTCTTCCCTTTACCAAATAATTCCTTGGTCTCATCTGTTCTTCTTTTGAATTCTTTTAACTTTATCTTCTTCTGGCACCATCTGGTCTTCCTCTAGTTTGGGTCGCAAACATGTTTACAGCACAGCATAAAAGAAGCTTGATTGTAGCTAGTGGTTAATTGGTATCAGCAAAGGATCTGTAGAAGTTCAAGTCGCAGCAATAAAGAAGCTTTCCCCTAGCAGAGTCTCGGTACCTTTCAACTAGCCAAGCGAGCGCAGTTCAGTCAACACTAGTGCCCAGGCGTTCTCTTTTCGCTCACACGACCTGGCGTGAAATTTCGTGGTGAAGTCACGACATTTTGCACCAAGTCGAGTCGAGTGAGCGGGAGGAGAATGCCTGGGTACTAGGCCGATCCTTTTCCACATCTTTATTTTTTATTACTCGAACCAAATTATAACTTTGAAGGTCACGTGAGTTAAGGTTCGCGAGACTGTTTTTCGAATCGGTAAACAAGGAAATAGAACAAGTCGAGTGGAAGAGAAAACTAAACAAAACTATAAACAACCTCCAAAAGCTGAAAATTGCCAAAAAATTCCGTGATTACTGCGAATCAAAAACATTGCAAGTTTTAGAGGAAGACACACGCTGCTAAGCCTCGTACCAGGTAATTGAGTCTCTCATGATGCCGCTCTACATCCTTTCTGTTTTCTTGGTGGAACATCTTGTTTTAAGCTTCACTAAGAAATTTCCTCTCTCGAAAGGGAGAACATATCATGGTCGTAGAAAACAACTTTGCACTGGAACAAAAAGATTCTTTTGAGTTTTATAACGTATAAGTGCCTAACATTAGTTTCCCACAAAACAGAGGAACTTAAGCACCCAATGTGTGTGGTAGGATTTTGCAAACTGCATGGCACCTTTTGATTTCACGTATTCTTACTGTGGACCTACACCCCAAATTTGGGAGCTTCAGTGTTACTTTTCTAAACGACAAGGGTACGCATTCTAATGCATAAGGATGCTTTTCCCAGTACAACCGCAAAAGAGGTACTTGCGAATATCGCCAATGAATTTCAACTCATAAGTTTCACCATCTTGCATAATTTAACTTCTTATATGGGAAATCTGAACTTTACCGAAAAACACTAATTTTAATCATGTTTACAGACGAACTAGTCAACAGTAAATTACTCCCTACACTACAGAACAGTCACTACAATGGAAGTTCCTTATTCTCGCACGCTCACTACGTACCTTTTGGCCTAAGACTGAGGCGAGTTTGTCCGTGAGAAAAAAACAAAACAAACAAACAACAAAACAAAGAAAATACGCAAACATAGAGACTGTTTTGCAGTCTAATAACCGTCAAACGGCTCGCCTACTTAAAAAGTTGCAAATCAAAGCACACTCCTGATACCCGAGGAGACTATTGGAGCGTAACTTCAGAGATTTGTTTGTTTGTTTTTCTCGTAAGCAATAAAAAAAGCTCGCAAAACGTACCATATATAAGGAAAAAGACATCCATTTCCTCAATGAGGACATAGCTGTATTATGTTTTGAAGTGAAGTTGTACGAAACTCGCAGAGAACTCAAAATTGTTGTTAAGTAGAAGGCTGTGTTTAGTAGAACGCGTAATGCCAAGCGACGTGCGTTGACTGGCTAAAACTCGGTATCTATTTAGTTGGGGGCTGCGTCGTCTTTGGGTGGAATAATGTTACATTCCTGCATACGCTGAAAAAACACCCAAGAAATATAATTTAATTCGACGGTTAACTGAATTTATCGTCAGATTGTACCGAGACTATAAATTCTTTTGATACTAATTACTGCGGTTGCTGGACTATTTACGTCTACCCTCAACGAAGCGTAACCTGTTTAGATAACAAGCGAGAAATAACAGAAGCTGATAGAAAGGTCTTGTTTTGTATGACTCTACGATGCTCTCCAAATCTGTCACGTAGTGCGCGTTTTGTTTGTCCGATGTATTCTGCTGAAGCATTTGGAGTGTTTTTACATTTTCTGCATTGGATCATGTAGATGAGGTTTTTGGATGCACAAGTGATTGTTTGCTTGATATGATGTACTTGGCCTATGTTTTTGAACGTACATGATAACAGACCGTCTTGAATGAAGGAGCAGGAGCAGGCCTTGAGTTGTTTTTATTTATTTTTTTTTTTTACACTTCTCTTTGTTTATTCATGGTACGTTTTTGTCGTCCTCATTGGCTTGTTTAAATTTTAAATCCCAAACAATCTTAACATATATCTATTGTAACCGTCTTACTACATATTGTAACGACTATCCGTATTTTCATTAAATCCCCCGAAGAAGGACGGCTTGACTGTCCGAAATATCGGGGAAAACCAACTCGCTCGTCGTTTTTTCTTAGTTTTCCATGCAGCTGTTATTAGTGGTCGTCACGTACAAACGTTCCTCCTCCACTAAACGTGGGAGACAACTCGAAACTCGCACTATAAGAATGTCGCTCCCAGTTTCCCCTGTAAAGTCACTTTTCCCCCTCCCCTGATCTCCACCCCCGCGGGATCTCCTGAACATTTGTCCAAGTCTAAGGTGCGCATTGCATTGTTGCTTCTCCAGCTAGTCCCAGATCCCAGCCAAGTTCGCAGTATTTGCGCGCAAAGCGAGCTGAGAAGATGGTTGTGGCAGTTCTGTTCGTGAAAACTCCTTCAAAATTGATGTTTAACGTTCTCTCCTTGATGCAGGGATTGCAGAATTCGTTTGCTGATGTCAAGGGAAAGTTTTTCATTCCTCGGTGAGTAGAATTGACGCTCGATATCCTGCATCGCCAGCTCTCTTGTTGACACTCGGAGAAGCAAACACACGTGCGAACTTGTTTTGATCTCACCTTCAAACTTCAGCTTAGAACAAACTTTAGGCTCCCTTTAAGGTTTCTAACCGCAAAAATTGGAAGGATCCTGCAACATTTAGCTGATATTTACGAATTTTATTGTTTAATTTTACGAATTTAAGGATAGAAGGCAGAGATTTGCCGTGCCGTGCCGGCAGAGATTTGATCCATTCTCGTACCTCGAGTCTTCGTCCCTTCTGCGCAGGCTTGAAGAAACGAGCGACTCTCGAAACTTCCGCTGGAGGGTCGATTTTGATTGGTTTTTGAAAAACAATAAAAATAGCCGGAAGTAAATCAGAATAACAAAGATGGCGGATTCCCCGCGAAAAGTGAACTCGAGCTCCTCTGTTCATTACAACGTCTGCAGATGTTGTAATGACAATGTATTCGAGAAAAAGCACCCAGTTGACCTTTACGGGCCAAAAGCCCAGAATGAGTCAATTGTAAATCTCCTGGAGAAGCTTACCGGTTTTAAATGCGACATCGCCGACGGATTGCCTACCAAAATATGTCGGCCTTGTTATGACAAGGTCATTAAATTTAAGAAATTTACAGAAATGTTCGACAGGTCAACGGTCCAACAGCGATCAGTTATTCGTGTTTAGCGCTGTAGAGGTGAAGACGACAGTCCCTCCATCAAAGGTCGTCTAAGAAAGAAGGTTGCTGAAACGGGCAGATCTGCAGAAAATAGTGCTCCCAAGTCAGCAGCAAGGATTTCTTTATTCCCTTCGACGCCGAGGCCTATACTGCCTGCACCATCCGTACCTGCCCATGCCGTATCCGAACCTGCTGCAACCAAACAACGTGTGCTGCCACGCGGAATATTCCCTGAACCGCCAAAACCGCCACCGAAAGCTGTGGTCATTCTGTCCCAATCAGGTCTTCGCAATTCAGCTGTGAGTTTAAACGTTAATTGCCTTTTATTTAACATATTAGATTTACATCACAAAACATGGAATAGAGGAATATGAGTATGAATATTTCCGCAAATGTATGTATCAAATTATATAAAAAGAATGATACAGTTATGGTAGATCCACCTGTGTTCTGCCATGTGGCCAATTTCCATGTGTATGTAACAATTCCCATTCATAGCTCACTAGGTTTTGGTTGGCAACAAGGTAAAATTAACCATATTAATTTCATGATATAGTACACAAGAGAATATTGGTTTTTAAGAAATGCATTATTGACCTCTGAGCAGCTAAAGAGAAACCAGTGTCTTTATATGTTGCTTTGTTTACCAAAAGTAATGTTTAAGGGCCTCTTCATATGAGCCCGGTTGACCGGGCTGGCCCGGTTTCCGAGATCTCGCCTCCTCACTCCTATTTCCTTTGTAAAAATTGCGATGTGTTCATATGAGAAGGCGGGCCAGCCCGGTTACCGAGATCTCGGTTGTAGAAACCGAGATCTCAGTAACCGGGATGAAAATTTTCCCATATGAACACTCCAGCCCGGTTACCGGGATGAAAATGTTTTCGACGGCAAATTAGCTTCGCTTTTGAAACTGGGCGGCCAAAATAGCATAATTTTGCCGTGTGTGCATTTCCACTTCAAAAGTATTCGAATTAGCTTTATTAGTAAAGTTACAAGAGTCGACAAAGCTATGATAGTCGCGAACAATACTTGTTTATGTGGCGCCATTTTGGTTTTGTTTCTTGAATTTCATCCCGGTAACCGGGCTGAAATTTCCCATATGAACAGACGACAAAATTCATCCCGGTAACCGAGCCAGCCCGGTTACCGGGATCATATGAAGAGGCCCTAAGTCCAGTTATTCACCTTGTATGGTATATACTAAAACAATTATTCACCTCAGTGTTGGTGAATTTGGTCGATAATTACCTCACCCCTTCGTGGCTTCGTCAATATCCACCACTTTGGTATTTGGTGAATAATAATTGTTAAATATTACCCTAGTTATGGCATGAAATTAAGGATTCTCAGAGATTTGTTGGGAAGGGAGCGGGTAACAGGAGCCAAAAGAGTGCGGTTGGGGTGTGACCAACCTGAAGAACGCTTTGAGAATATCATCGAAACCCCAGCCCTTTGGCATGCTAAGCAAGCATTCCTAAAGGTAAAGTGTAGTAAAATATACATTAAACATTGAAGATGAACTTAACAGCTTTTAAAACAATATTATATTCTATCTCCCACTATAATATTAGTGCAACAGGCTACCAGTATTAATTAGCAAGATAATTCTGATGCTCTAAACTCCAAAGAGAGAATAAAGGTGAAAAATTAATTGGTTCAAGTATCATCCTTGGTACCCTCTTGCATGTATATATCTGAAATATATATATAATAGTACATTTATTTCTGTATACATGATGTTTCCTAGCCATGTTTATTAAGTTATAGTGCAGAGAATAACATCTAACATGATGAAATATATAGTTTGTGTGCATTTTACTAGTTTTAAAAGTTAATTGAAGGAAACCTAAGAATACAAACAACATATTTCCTCAACATTGTTATGAATGATTGACAGTCGACAGAAATTCGTCTTGTTTACAAAGCACTGTCTCATACTTCTTTTGTTAAACTTGCAGTTTGTGTGGGAGAACCTGTACAAGGCAACACCTGCCTGTGGTCGAGAGGTTGGCACACTGTATCATCTGCGACAAAGTTTCAAACTTGTTAATGTCCCTTCTGATGTCAGGAAGAATTATGCCAGCTGTGAATCATTGATGCTTTCTGCTACTAAATCCTATTTATGTTCTGCTTTCCTCACATGGGCGGAAATAACAAGCACAAAGGATATACCATCCTATGTTGCAGAAAAGATAAAGAAAGATGTGTCAATTTCTCAGCAGTGGGAATTCCTTGAAAGCTACCTGGGAAAGTTTGTTGATGAATTTGTGTTGACAGAATTTGACATTGAGAAGAAGTGGGAAGAAGAAAATGAAAGGAGGAGAAAGGAGAGGGAAGCTGAGCAAATGGGTGGTTCTGAAGAGTCAACTCCAGAGAACAGTGAAACTTTGTTCATTCCAGGTATGAAAATTTATACAAAATAGTTTTAATTAACACTTTATAAGTGCCATTCTTTCATTATCCTGTATAAGCTTGGGAAGCATTTGTATTTGCAAATGGTGTATGGAAAAAATTGCACTGCCTGGTAGCTAAATATTTCTAATTTTTCCCACACTGTGCATTCAGAGTGAATGACCAAATGATTAAAACTTTGTTGGCCCATTGTTCATAATCCCCTCCAGCATTTTACCTGGGTGAAGATAGACAGAAAACAATAGTTTAGACCAGGGCTCAATTTGCCCATTTTTCATTATAAACAAATGATACAATGCAACTGCAAGTCTGACCTTGCATTTTATTTTTTAATACTGGAAAATTGTATTTGATGGTCATTCCAGATGTGCCACTTTTTCTTAAATAGTAATTTTTGATTTATTTTTTACACTTTTTTCCTAACTTGGCTGTAGGTCAGGTGGTGATACTTCTGGAACAACAGAATAATGAAAACAAGGTGCTTGGAGTTGGAAAAGTCATAGAAGTTTCAAGTAGTGCTTCACCTGCATTCACACGTGAGTTGATTCCTGTCCACATATATCATGTTGAAGCTTGTGCAACAACCACATTGTCTCAAGGACAGCAAATTTTTTGGCCAAAAGCATTATTAGCCAGATACAACCCTCCCAGTACGCAACCAAGCACTCCACCAGAGGACGCATCTGCTAAGCTGAAAAGCAGTATTTCCAGTATTCCCCCTGATGCCAAAGATGATGGACTGCTTAATTATGGCCTGCAGATCATACAACTAGGGGTGTTCTTGATGCAGCTCAATGACACTGAGGCAGAGGGTGATGGTGAGCGAAGTTTGATAAATTGGAAAATGCTTATGCTTTATTCTAGATGCAGGTCTAGAGGCATGAAGTATGCTTTTGAGGCCATGAGATTCCTCACTTGTGTCAAGGCTCTTTACACCGAAAAAATGAGTCACCGTGTCGTACATGGTCAATTTGTTAACCCCAAGGGTGGGCATGGAAAGAATTACGCAAATGACTTGAAAATGGAGCACTTGATCTGTGCTAACAAGGTTGTTCTGAAAGACTTGGGGTCGAACAAAACATTGACATCGGTTCAGAGGTATTCAAAGGGTGCATTTGGAATGAAGGAGTTTTGCAATCAATTTGATAATGAGTGTAACATCCCTCCAGAACTGACCAAGCACACCCATGCCTGCACCACAGATGATGTAAGGGACATGCTTGAAGTCATTCACAAAAGTGAGCCATTTAAACACCAGCCTGGTCGAATTCTTAACTCCTTTCCAGACGTGAAGAAGACAATTCTGGATAAACTCAATGTTTCTCTTTTACATTCTTGGCTTAAACGCCACAAGCAAAAACTATTTGCAGACATTCATTGTACAGATGATGAGTCAGAGGAAGAGGAGAGTGGTTCCTCATCTAGTGAAAGTGAATCAGATGAAGAACTGTAATGCAATCATTACAAAGACTGGACTTTATGCTTTTCTTGTTTCAGAGGATACCCATGCTCATCCCATAGAATGTTCATGATTCCCCCCCCCCCCCCCCCCCTCTGCAGCAAATTCCAGCTAAGTACATATTTTAGTTCCCTTCTAAAACTTTTGCTTTTTGGATCCCAATCCCCCCATTTGCCACGGACACATTCCCCAAATCTCCAATATTGACTTTCCATTGGGCGGGTATGTCTATTATTATTCAATAGTCTGTAACTTAGTTTACAATGATTACTGTGTTGTGAACAAAACATTCAGTGACTATAAAATGACATTGGAAAGATAAGTCTAAAAGAAACTGAGGTTCTAGGTAAGACATCTTTCTTGATAATGGCAGTCATGTTTTCTTTAAGTTAAGCAATGGGGCTTTCAGAAGAATATTACCGGTAGTCATTACAATTAGTGAAGGTGGCTAAACCTGGCCATGAAGCAGTGTGGTGAATATTCTCCACTTAAAGGCTACACTAAGGTGAATAGTTACTTTTATACTACTCAAGTATATACACGTGATAAAACAGTGACATAATATCAACTGATAAGGATAAGGAGGGGTCCATAAATGATCTAATAAATGCCCACTCGTAAATAAATTATGAACGGCATCTCTAGGCTTTGCATTAGGGCTGATTAGATTAGTCTCTTACTCACCAACTCTGAGTATGTATCTTACTGCGCTAAAAAACTACCCATATTATTTGTTTTGTTGATGTTGTTATTGTTAAATTTACATAAATGCCTCTATCTAATAAACACCTCATATCTTTTTACACCTCCCATAGGACCCCAAAGTTGTAATAGATGCCCGGGGGTTTATTAGATCATTTACGGTACTGTTTGACAATATCCCATATAGAAACAGCATGACCATGGCTGAAAATTGGGAGATTCTCCTCAATGTCTGCTGGTGAAGTAAAGGTGTGAGCTTTATCAACAATCTGACTAATCAGCTCTATTGAAACACCACTGCTTAGACTAGTACTTCCCACTGATGTCCTGCCATGTCCAGGTAGAGACAGTCTAAAAGTTACAAGTTCTTCAAGAAGTTTACTTTTCTCCTTTTTAGTCAGGGTGGAGGGGGTGATTACTTCGACTGCCTGTGTAGTGTTTTCATCCAGTGGAGTGTCCATTAATGATGCAATGCTTGAAAGCGAGCAATCCTCACATTTACAAATTTTTGCATGATAGTCACAGCATCCATGTTGCTCATCATTAAGGGGCAAAGGTAAAAAGCCAAAGTAACCCATGATCATTTCGCGCTTACACTTATCAGCTTTCACATATTCTTTCATCACTGGGGAAAGATTTTTTCTGGCTTTTGAAATATCATAGGAATTGAAGAACAGGTGTGCCCTTGATGGTAAGCCATCCCTCCGCGCTCTGCCTGCCTCTTGAAAATATTCTTCCATTGAGCATGGAACACCTATGTGAATAATTTGCCTGATGTTCTTCAAATCTAATCCAACACCAAAGGCCACAGTGGCAAAAATAACTCTGAGTTTGGATGTTCCGGATGTGAGGGCATCAACAATTCGTTCTTTTTCCTTTTGAGGATACTGCGCATGAAATTGTGTGAATAACCGATTCTCTGCCTTGGGTGTGACACCTACAGGCTCATATTGTTCCTTTCCCAAAACACGGTTAAAAAAAGCATAACACGAGGAAATAGTTTCCAAGTTCCCAAAAACAACTGTCAGTGGGAAATGCATTCTTTGTCTTTGCAGTTGTTCCACAAGGGGTTTTAAAATTTCATCAATCTTATCATCCCCCCTGTCTGGTCTGGTCGACAATGAAAAGAAGATGTTTGGGCGGTCAGGATTAGCAACAATTTCAATTGTGTTAAACATACCCAAAGATTTAATTATTTCTGTTCTGGCCATTTTTGGGGCAGTAGCAGTAAGCCCAAGCCAAGGGACTTTTGGAAAGAAGCTTCCTAATGTGCCAAGCTTTCCATAGGAGGGTCTAAAGTCCTTCCTAAAGAGAAAAAAGTCAGAATGCAACAGTTCCATTGATAGGGATTATAAAATGGAGCAACATGTGGTGTATAACAATTGAACTGTTATAATCAGCCTGGATAGTGTAAGAAATAAAAATAAACAAACATCACATAAACAAGGTACTTTTTTATTATTCAATCCCTTATCACATTATTTTTTGGCTTCTACAATTGTCCTGTTCTGTCCTCAGTGTCTCCAATCTTTACACCTTTTTTTTGTGCCCAAATTCATCATGTTACTTGGGCTTAAAATTACAAGAGTCAAATAAACACTCTTTTAACTTGTGTGAACTCAGGTCTATGTATAGGCAAATCCTTGGCAGATCTTTGTTTATATTATGCTTCATTAGCATAAGAATTTTATAGAAAAACAGAGAGCTTAATAAAATTAATTTTGATTACTGAAAGAGATTGTTATCATCAATACCACATTAAATTCAAAATCATGGACCAAAACTATACATTAAGGAGTGGCAGAAATGTCCTATTTTCACGATTGCCATTAGCAAGCTAATGTGGTAATGGGTACAAAATCTGTTTTGTTATTTCAGGCTGAAATATGCGGATCAAATGAAGTATTTTTGCCCTTAACATGCATGTCACATGCAGTAACTGTCACGTGGAAAGCGAGTCCATGCTAATGAGGAAAACACTGTAAACAAAAAGATTCGCCTATACATACCAGTCAACAACAAGATGTGCTTCGTCCACAACTATAGCTTTTAGACGACTTTGAAATTCTGCTGTTTTGAGGACTTTGATAATGCGTTTGTTTTCTACCACGGCTTCTGGGTGGGCAAAAATCAGCTGAAAGTTCTTTAAGTTTTCCAGCGGCTCAGACGAACTCACGTCAACTTCTTCTCTGTCGCGATCCTCCCCGTCTAAAGCCACACGATCGGCTTTAAGAATACATGCTTTTAGCTTACTCGCTCTTAATTTTGTTACTTGGTCTCTTATAAGTGCGTTAAGAGGCGATATTACTAACACGATTGAGTTCGTTTCACCAACAGTTGGTTCCTGGCCGCAAGACATGAACTCTGAGAATGGTGCGATGATCTGGTAAATTAACGATTTACCAAAACCAGTAGGCAGGACAGCTAGCACATCTTTTTTCTCGATGGTTATAAGTTGAAGAATTTCCAGTTGTTGACGTTTGAGCGCGAAATTTTCCTTCCCAACTACTTTCAAAGCATAATTCACGGCCTCTTCCCTTCCACATGTGGACGCCATCTTTGATTTTAGCAGGGAGGCATGCGCAGTTCAACCGGAAGTCCGATATTTTCGGACTTCCAATCGGAACATTCCAGGGTCGCTCGTTTTCTGACCGTTGGTCAAAGGGAACGAAGACCCTGGGTACGAGGATGAGATTTGATCCGCCAGGGCTTGCGTTACACCTCCAGCTAGCGAGTTTTCGCTGTTTCGTGCCAAATGTTAAAGACTAACAAGAAAGTTGACTCTTCACGCTTTCAATTCGGGCACTTTTTTGTTAGTTGCATAACATTTCTTGTTGCTTTACAGTTTCACGTTCGTTGAATGTCAAGGCCTCTCTTTCTAGAGGAAATACAGGAGATGATTCCAAAGAGGTGTGATAATTCGCGCGGGTCATTCGCGCGAAGTGCTTGTGCCCGTTTTCGACAGGTCTGGGTGCTAACGTGACGTTTGGCCGAGTGTTGCGCAAAATTACATACAGTAGATTACTTGTCTCTTACCACTTGCATTTCAAATTGTTTATTTTGTCCTTACATTTTGTTTCCTGTTTTATTTTCTAGAAGAAATGAGTAGAGGTGTGATAATGTTTGGCTATTGTGAAAGATTTTTTTGAAAGGATTCCAGGAACAAGTAAGCTATTTCGTATTATTGATTAAGGTTAAGGCGCCGTTTAGATGAGTTATTTCATCCCGGGATGAGATTCACCCCGGGATGACCTTCATCTCATCCCGGGATGACATTCATCTCAGTGTCTGGTCATTTACCTGTAAGCGTTTACATGATTTGGAGCAAAAATGGGTTCGCCCCGTGCGCCTAAGACTACAAATGTTTTGTTATCTCTTGTGGAAGCAGGTTGGCTGGTTGGGTTGAATAAAAGGGGAAATATTCCCTACAACTAGAATTTTCATGAAGTTCAAGTACAGTCAAAGCTGTTATATGTGGCCAGCATTAGAGGGTGGTCACTTCCAAGAGGTTTTAGCATGAAGATTGGTATATGTTGTTGACTACCAATAGTATTGTAGTAATAATATTAAAATTAATAGTTTATTATTGCCTTCACAGAAGAGGTTAGTGTATGCACTAGTCGATGAACAATTGGTGCTTATGTTACGTGTTACTCTTAGTTTGAGCTAGAAGTGAATGCTTTTATTAAAGTGTTGACTGGCTGAGTGGTTGCTTATGGTAATAAATAAAAAACAAAGAAAAAGGACAGTTGATAATTCACGAAAGTGGTCACAGTCGCTTGCAGGAATGGTGGCTTGCAGGAGCTTTTAATTACAGACTTTAAGTGACAGTTCAAACAGGGTTTACAATGTTGATAGTAACTACACCTGGTTGCTTACAAGAGTGGTCGCAAGGAGGGATTTAAGGGCGGTGCCTCCTTTTGTTAGGCGCATACGTTCTGCGCATATCGGGATATTTGGGTTTCTTAAGGAATCTGCCCACTAATACAACAATATTTTTGCGAGGTTTAAGACTGTGGAAAAAGCAGTTCTTAGCAAGGGCTATCAGAATCCCAAAAGAAAATTGGCGGTAACCACGTATTTTCCAGAGATAATTAAGCTTAAATTTGGAAAGAAATTGCCATGCATTCTTTGTATTTTAATGCCTTTTTAGAATTATGGTTGCTCAATTATCTCTGAAAAATGTGCGGTTACCCACATTTTTCTTTTTGAATTCCACCCTTGCTAAGATCTACTTTTCCACCATAGTTATAACCTTTGCAAAAATACATTTGTATTAGGAGGCACCGTCCTTAACTGTATGGTTCAAATGTATTTAAGGCACCATGAAAGTCAAGACCCCCCACCCCCCCACCCCAGGAAAAATAATAGGAACAGCAGTGAATCAAGATTTGTTACAAATGTTTCAAATTTGTGTTGTCAATTGTGTTGGGTGGTTGACAAGATATGTATTTAAAGAGGGGGTTCCTTGGCATGAGTTAAGGTTTTTTTAATGTGAAAGTTTCTTCTTGTTCCCCTCAAAAAGAAACTTCTCCATATTGACTCTTCCAGGGGTCAAAATACATACCAGCGAATCATGAATACTAGGGAACACCTACAGTAGAAGAAGCGAAATGTAAGTGCTGAGTGATTTGTGGTACAATAGTTAGTGCGCAGTGTTATGTGATGGGAGTCAAACATTTCAGAGGCAGTCTGTTGGTTTTGGTTTGCATTGGTGGCACAGCAAACAAATATAAGTACAGGCATAAATCAAAGGCCTCCCATGGGGCCAGGCACTTGTAAATTTGTCTCTTAAGATTTCTTATGGAAGGCTCAGCTGTTGTCGGCAATTGTAAAAAAATGAAAGTTCACTGATAATGGAAGCTTAAGTTAAGGTTTCCACGCAGTGTCACAAGATAGAATTTTTTTAAAACTTGCTTTCTTTGAATTCAGTACAACAAATTTGTTACAATGTAAAATAACCATCAGACTCTGACAGTGGCCTTTGTTCATTTTATGCTGATTTCATGACTACAGCTGTAATGACTCAGCAAACAAAATATATGTTAGGCATTTATCAAAGTAATTGTGTTCTGTGAAGGAGGGTGTAAGGCTAATCTTGTGTTTGGTGTCCAGTGTCATCAGAGGTCAAAGGGAATTAGTCATCATAAACAGGGGAGTTAAAACTGTATACATCTGTGTATGATCTTGATGCAGTGCTAAAATCCACTGAATCACTTCTTTGAGTTTGTGGAAATTCATTTTCATTGCTTTGTAGAGTCAGTCGATCAACAACTGATTCTCACTGTTCAGAAATGTTCACTGTCAGACTATCACAAATAATCTCTTTGTTTTGCCTTGTAGTTGGTTTCTGAGAAGTTCAGTCTATTGAAAGTGAAAATTTACAGATTACCGGTTGTGTCCTCAGTGAATATTTCCAGAACCGCAGGGCAATACAGGTTCGCAAAATTTATCCCTAGCTCCAGACAGGATTGCGTTACATTAAGTGTCAGTTTTTATGATCTATTCTCTCATTTACGATAAGCAAGAGCCAATCAGTGATTCGAGAACTCACAGCTTTTGTAAAATGAATGATTTTAAAAATTTTTTTTTTATTGCAACACAAAGAACACTACTTACAAAACAAGACATACACTACTTACAATACATTACTTATACTACAATACTTCCTTAGACTACGATTTTAACACTACTTTTGTACAGTTTGTTTTCCGGTTACACACCTATGTACCTAGCAAATTGCAATTCAAAACGGGTTTCCACTTAGCCTCTAGCATCTTCACATTATTATACTTAGCAGCAATGTGACGTTCAGTTTCATATTCTCTTCTAACTAGTTTCTTATAGGAAGAGAAAAAAGGAAGGCTATTATTCCTACGGCAGTTCCATAAATGTAGCTTACCTAAAACGATTAAATAGTTAAACAGAGGACATTTAGTATCTGTGACGTCAATTAAAATAGTCTTCAACTCGAGTTTCCTTTGTTCTTTGGCAATAGCGATCCAATAAGATTCAAATTTTTCCCAAAATGCACGTGAGTAAACACAGTAAAAGAATAAATGATCAGTTGTTTCCGGACAAGTACTACAAAAGGTGCAAAGATCGCTTTGTATTACACCTATCTCAGCTAAGCGGGAGTTTGTGAATAAAATGTTGTTCAGTATTTTAAACTGAAAACATTGCACATATGTTTCACAGATACAGGACCTTATTAATGAGAAAGCCTTTTTTGCTTCCACATCATCAATAGAAAATTTTGATTTCCACTTTATGAAGCCTCTGGACTCTGTCGCCTTACTGGATATAAGCAGACCGTAGAAATCCCTAGATTTACTAAGTGCTGGATCAAAAATCCTGTCACCGATTTTGCATTGGCAGTGATCTGACATGATCTCTATTAACTTCGCGGCTTCGAATTCTAAGATGACTTGGTACAGCGCAGCGCACACCAGTCCAGGTCAGAAAGTTGGAATCTCTTAAACCATTTTGTTTTGCAAGGTTAAAGGACTCTGTGTTACTCAAATCAAATTTTAAGTCGCTGAAGAGAACAATGTTTGTGCCATTATAATTATTATAAAATATAGGTTTACCGTTTACTCTAATATTATGATTGTTCCAGATAATTGTTTCACGTAGACTTACAAGGTCAAACAGAACGAAAATCTGACCACCAATGTAACATCTCCTTATAGAATATTGGGGAACTGTTATAGTTGTTAATATTATAATCACAATAAAAAAACAATTCTCGACCAAAAGGTTTTGGTAAATGTTATAGATAGGCTTTCTAGGGATAAAATTTATCACTTAAAAATCTTCTCATCCATGAAAGTCGGAGTGACATAATTGACGTTGTGAGATCAGTTACCTATAAGCCACCAAATTTGAAATCATTTATTACTGCTGTCCTGGCGATTTTATGAGGACCCTTCCAAAGAAAATTATATATAATCGTTTGAAAAGCCTTTATGAACTCCAAGGGAGAAGGAAGAATTGACGAAATGTATAAAACTTTAGGAAGTAATAAACTCTTAATAATTGTGACTTTACCAAACAGGGAGAGGCCTCTCCAACTCCACAAGCGTATTTGAGATTTGATTCCTTTGAGCTTGTCATAGAAATTCTTCTGCACTGATTCTTCATTATTGTAGCTAAGGGACCGACAAAATAGTACAACAGCGGTTTACAAAAAGGCCCAGCGTTTCCTTTAGTCAAAGGTCAAACTTTAATGAAATCAGAAATAAAGATATTGTCCTTTCCAGGTCCTGCATGTTCTACCAGATTTGGTAGTACACAGGATGTCACTGATTTGTACTTCTTCGTTGTCACCATTATCATTGTCGTCGTCAACAATGTCATCATCCTTTATATCATAATTGTTGTTGTCGTCATAATCATTGTTGTCTTCGATGCTGTTGTCGTCACCCTCACTGTCATCTTCATCTATTTCACTTTGTTCTTCAGCATCTATTGCTTCATCCTTATCAATGTTGTCACCAGTTTCCTCCAGCACTAAATCATCTTCGTATTCTTCATCTGATTCTTAATGGGCAACAAGGCAATGTCCTTGTTTCAGAACTCAGCGTTTTCATCGAACTGTCTATATACGTACGAAAATGTTGAAATGTTAAGCCTGGTTTAATTTTGGGGAAAAAAATTGTTCCAGTTTGAGCATGTTTTGCCATGTGTTCGCAGAAATCTATCATTTCTGATGTCGAATAGTAAACGTATGTTGTTACAATTAGGTACAAGTCTCAGTCCTGTAAGCATTGGGTAACATTTGCCCGCAACATTAGAACAGTTAAAAAGATCATTCCCTTATAAAAAAGAGTTCATCACATGTCTTTATTGCCATTGTCTGTTGTCTGTGTAAACCATCCAGATATCACACACCAGCATGTACGCAATTTAAAAATTGAAACAATGGTTTTTAACTTTGGTGCGTGCTTTCCCTATTGTTCTTCGCATTAGCATTTAATGGTTCTTATTAGCATAATATATAGATTTAGCCAAGCCTAAAAGCGGAGCCCTCCCTTTTTGTTTTTGTTTTTTTTGTGTCTTTTTTTGCTGGCAGTTATAAATTTGTGCAAATACTCTCATTTGAGTCGTTAAATTAAAAAAGAGAAAAGAAAAAAAACAAATTTCCTGCCCTCGCTGAGAGCCGAACCTGGCTCGTCTGTGTCAGAAGCCAGAGATTAGTCCACTACGCCATGAGTGTTTATTGTCATTTTTGAAGTTAATTTTAATACTTATCTCTTTCTTTGTGACAAGCTGCCTATAAGCATGAAAATGCTGGTGTTTTTCCTGGCAAATGTTTTCGGAACGCCGTAAAAACCATGGTTGTGGACAGAAAAAACCAAAAAGCACTAGCTCTGCTATATTTGCCGTCAAAACCGCTGCGAAAAGCTGCGAACTCAAGCGATATGGCGACCCAGCTCGAACAGAACCGAAGAGGCAAATTTAAACTTTTCGCCTGAACTTAATCTCCTAATTTTTTTCGCCTAAATTGAACTTTTCCCCTTCCATCCAAAAGACAACTGAGTTTTCTTTTGAACTTTTTTTTTTCCATTAACAAATTTGTTTTTGACTTTTGTTGTCTTTGCTTGTTTTGCTACAACGTGGGTCAACATGCAATTTCACGCCAAAAACACACAGGATTCAGCACAGGGTTATATCCAGGGTATGAAGTGTATTGGTATCCCTATGGTGCGGACAGACGGACGTACGGATGTAGGGACGGACGGTCACGTGACCATTACGTCACTAACAAAATTTCTTGGCTTGATAGGTTACCAAATTTCCTTAGCAATGGTGCTCCGCTGACGCGCTAGCGCGCCTGCTCCGCTATAAGAATAGGGGTTTGTGAAATCACTCTAATGCAAGCTGTATTTTTAAATTTGTATGAACTTTGTACAACAAATGAATGGTGTTTAAATCTAATATAGTGTTTTTATATTAAACAGATATGCCTTTAAGACCTTGTGTATTCACGATACTTGTACTTTTATTCAATAGGCCCCGCATTTCACTTTTAATGCTGCAACCAATGACAAAGTGAAAACCTACAAGAAGTAGAGGTGACGAAAATCAAGAGATAACTGAGTTCAAGACACATGGTAACTACATATATCAAGAAAAAGTCGTAGCCCTCCCCTTCACGGCATTTTTTTATAATGGCCCTCCCCAAAATGGAGCTCAAAAAATAGTGACCCTCCCCTCAAATATAGAGGCCATTTTCCCCCGCTAAATAATGACCAGTCCCTCAAGTGAACCCCTAATGCTTTTACAGTTTTACACCATTTCAATGCTAGAGGTGTTTCGGTGTTATTACGGGAGGAGCCAATCCACATTGCTTCGGTTTTTGTATAATTCACCTTTAGGCCAGAACATTTTTCGAATTGATCAAGTAACTTAAAAAGGTATTGAGCAGATCTGATATCTGACACAAAAGTTGTTAAGTCATCTGCATATTGCACCATTTGGAATTCTTTTGAATTTATTTTGATTCCTTTTATTTCTGAGCATGAGCAAATAGCGATTGCTAATAGTTCCACAGCAATGATAAACAAGTAAGGGGAAAGGGGGTCCCCCTGTCATACACCTCGATTTATTTCAAATCTAGCTGAAAGTGTTCCATTGTTGAGAATACAACTTGTTATGTTACTGTAAAAGGTTTCTATCCATCTTGTAAGACTGGGTCGAAATCCAAAGACTTGTAAGCATTTGAACATAAAATTCCACTCCAGACTGTCGAAAGCTTTCTCAAAATCTATAAAAAGTAGCAATCCAGGAATATCACAAGTTTTCATGTAATCCATTATGTCGAGAATTGATCTTGCGGCTTCCCCTATGGAGCGACCTGAAACATACCCAGTTTGATTGCAATGAATAATTTCCGGTAAAACTTTAACAAAACGGGTCGCTATAACTTTGGACGCGATTTTGACGTTGACGTTAGTTAAAGAGATTGGCCTCCAATTTTCTAAGTAAGTCCTATCCTTATCCTGTTTCTCAATAAGAGTAATCACTGCTTATCTCTGGGATGGGGACATTTTCTTCTTCATAAAAGCTTCATTAAAGGAATTAATCAAAGTATCACTAAGTAACAGCCAAAAGGTGTTATAAAATTCAATGGGTATCCCATCGTTGCCTGGCGTTTTTCCAGTTGGAAAAGTTTTGAGAACGTTCTGGCACTCTTCCGCAGTTATTCTACCTTCACATATTATTCTTGACTCACATGAAATACTGGGTAAATCTGGACTATCAAAGAAAATCGATGATTCTGCATTATCTAGATGAACATTTTTACTGCAATATAGATTCCTATAAAATTGGCGTTGTGAATCCATAATCATAAGGGGGTCAGTAGAAATTACACCGCTAATGTGCAGCTTTCTTACGTGCTTTTTAACATGGTTACGTTTCGGGAGATTTAAGAAATATTTGCTGTTTTTTCACCATGTTTGAGCCATTGAGCTCTTGAGCGTAGTATTATCTCTTCTACTTTATCCTTGTACAGTGCTTCAAGATCCTGCTTGCATTTTTCTAGTGCCAAGCGCATATTATTACAAGGATTTGTTTGAAACATTCGGGATGCCTCCTGATAACGTTTATTCAAATTCCTCCTCTTGTTTATGTCGAATAGTAGCCATTTGTTTCGAGAATATGATGGAGTTTGACCTTATATTAAACTTGACCCAATCCCACAAACGTCTGGGATCATGTATATCTTTACCTGCATCCAGCCAGGTCGGTAAATTGTTTGTTATCATATGTTTATAATTTTCATTTGCCAATAAAGAAGTGTTTAGTTTCCAGAAACCAGTCCCTCTTCCACTTGATTCGATTTCTTCAAGTTCTAGAAATATAGCGGAATGGTCTGTTTTGATGGACGGTATGATATCGAACTTAGTTACCAAATCGTGTAATTTATCAGGTATTAGCCAGTAATCTAGTCGGCAAAATACAAAAGGTGAACAACGCCCCCAGGTAAAGCTTTGCAATGTTGGGTTTTTTAGGCGCCAAATGTTGTGTAAACTGAGTTCATTTTGCAATTCATCTATGGAGTTGATTACATATTTTCGAGGAATCGGTAGACAGCCTTTTTTGTCAAGTGTGATGTCAAGAGGACAATTATAATCGCCACCAATAATAATGCTTTCTTCATTACCAAATTCATCATTTCTTAACAATTTTGATAAATTACGATAAAATTTAACAGCTTCGGCGTCTTTGTTTGGACCATATATATTTGCAATTGTGTATATCTCATTGTTAATAGCAGCTTTTATACATATAAACCTGCCATCCGTACTTATTTCACTCAGTTGAATAGTAATGTTCAAACCATTCTTTATGCGAATTGCAACACCTCTAGCATTTGTACTCCCGTGTGAAAATAAAACAGAAGCGCCCCACTCTTTTTGCCACTGATCTTGTCGTTCTGCTGTGGAATGGGTTTCCTGTAAAAATATTAAATCGGCTTTTTGCTTCCTACACCAGGAAAAAATTGCTCTGCGCTTGCGAAAGTTGCTAAGGCCTCTAACATTCAAGGAAGGTAATTTGATGCTTTCAGGCTTAGCTTTCAAGTTATGCATTTTTAATGCAAAAAAATAATGATTAAGCTTTATCACATTAATAAGTGCTATTTGCCCGGAATATGAATAAAATAGCAAAACAAATGCAAAAGTAGTAAGAGAATAATCTATGTTTAGAACAAGAAGTACAACACAGATACAAAACAACACACAAAATACACAAACAGACGAATGCGCACTTACCATCTTGGTTGCTGCACACTTTTGCCGAGATCTCCATAGCAAATGATTATATTTTACTATGCTAATATGGGCAATTCCATGTGAGAATGTGAAAAATCCAGATTTTTAAAAAGTGGTTGGACTTAAAATCATACCCTGTACTATATTGTTGACAAGTTATAGTACATAGAAAAATAAGTTTCAGTTTGCTTGTGATAGCAACGCATTCAGGGGGGTCTCCAAAGTAAGTGTTTATTTTTTAATAATAAACAATAGGTGAGAGACAAATTTTTAACTTGCTATATAAAACTTGGAAATGATTTGTGTCTACAAACAGTTATATCAGAAGAAATACCTCAAAGGAGTTAAGACATAAAAAATATAAATTTCACCCTGAACTTTTTTTAAAAAATAGTTATTAACAAAGTAAATTTTGTTACGGACGTTACGTAACGTCCGTAACGTTTACACAATCTTTTTCCATTCTTAAAATAACTATTTAAAAGATTTCAAAGATATTTATGCCTCAAAGCTAAATATTCTTTAGAAACACTTTGGTAAAAAGCAGTCCCTGAAAAACTGCAACATTTTCCAAATAATGGTAACAAAACTTTGTTACGGACGTTACGTTACGGACGTTACAATTCTTGAAGCTAAGTATTTTAACATTTGAAAAAGTCTCAAGAACCCAAACATTACACTCAAAGACAATTTGTGGAATTGGGCAAAGGCTTTTCTGGTGCAACTCTTGGATCATCAGTTGCCTGTATGCCAGAACCTCAGTTTTAAGGATCATCACAGATCTAGTAGCCACACATCTTGCATATAGGCAACTGAAAATTCCACAGTCATAGGTATTATTCTGTTTTGGAATCTCACCAGGCCTGTTTGAATAGAAAGACCACTGGCTGACATCAGTCGACCGGTCAGCTTTCAAAAGAAGTGACACCATCATTTCCACTCGCTTTAAGACAGTCAGCTTAACAAACTGACCTGGCAAGCTGTCGAGCACTGTGATACACATTTCCTGAGGAAACATCACTCCAAGGAACCAATGTTCACCCTCAGTATCATTGCAGGGAAAGAAAACTGCATCTTGTTTGAAAAGGTCATCTTTGTCTGTCAGAGGATCTTTCAGGGTCTGCCTTTGCACCAGCTTTTCAAATTCTTCCCATCGAAAAATTTCCACTTTAACACCCTTTTGAGCACTTTCAGCCTTGACTAGCTGTAGATATGCATCAACAATAAAATTTGTAACCCACTTTGATTCATCTGCTGCAGCTTTTCCTTCGAGCCCTTTTAAGTCCCTTACATGTATGTCAATTAAGGGATCACCCTTAAAGTCAATGACTTCACTGATAATTAGCTCTGCCATTAGGCTGCTGAATGGAGGAATTTGGAATTCAGTGCAGTGGTCATTAAGAATTGCCCTGATGTGGTCAGGCAAGCCTTCCTGTATCTGAATAATAATTTCCTCTTCACCAGTCATAGGTGTGTCAGCTGGTAATGTAGCATATGTGCACAATGGCGTGTCATCTTCATCATCAGCAACATCACCATCACTACCACCATCACCACTACTCTCTTCATCCTCACTGTCCCCACTGTTGTTACAGGAACCGTCACTGACTTCAGATCTGGTTATTTCATTGACTGAGTCACTACAGGTTTTTTCAGCATCATTTGATTGTTCAATCTCATGAAGAACAGATAGCTGACTTGAATAAAGGAGACAATGTACTTGACCATTTTCTGCTGGTACTATGCAGTGGACCTTGCTAATTCCTGGGATAGCTGTGGCTTTTTGAAAGCATTTGTCCAGTTCAAGACCACTGCCGAATTCATCAATGTCCTTCTTAAGACATAGTTGAATGTTGATTGATTTGCAGAATTGTGCTGCAACCGTTGCAAAGGATTTTGCGTCCTGCACATTTGCCCTTTTCCTCCTGGACACTGCAGTCCACACCATCCTTTTCACCGTTCCTCCCAAGCCATCAACCACTCCTTTACCATGGGAAGTGGCAAAAAAGTGCCACTTTATTTTTAGTCCCTTCTCTGAAGAGTGTGGTAGAAGCCAGCCATGTACTTGTTTTTAAATTGGGAGGTGGACCACGAAAAGATGTCGACAACTTTAACCTGTTGAAAATTTATCTTGACAAAATTGTTTACCACAATATCCACAAAAACAGTAACTGATTTCTTGTCATGGTCGAGGTCATCACTCACTATAACATGTGAACTGCACTTTGTGTTGTCATCCGAATCTTTCGTCCAAATTGCAACAGTAAAGAGTGAAACCTGTTCAGGGCTTTCAATAACATTTGAAGTAGGCGTCTGACCATAGCAAAGTAGCCGTCTGCGACTATTAAGGTGGCCGAAGGCCACCTTTTGCTAGGGGGGTCTGGGGGCATGCCCCCCCATAAAATTTTGAAATTTAGAAGCTCGGAAATGCGATTTCCAGCTTTCTGGGCATTAAAATTAGTAAAGTTAATGATGAATATTTATCAATAAAAGAAACATGTTTTTTTAATTTTTAGAAGACTTGTATGACTTTTGAGGTCAAAGATTATGAAAACATTATCCCTAAAATCAAATGAGGTAGCACATGAGAACACCAAACATCATGATATAATATGCAGTGTGATCTTAAAGTTATGTCATTCGACTGTACTTCATTCCTTCACAAACTTCTTTCTCCATAAAGAATTTTGATTACTTTCAGCACTCACAAGTTAGTAGTAATAAATACTTTGACAATAACAATTTCTGTAGTTTGACAGTTCTAATTCTAACTCTGTTGATCGTCTGTTGACCATTACAAATGATCAGATCATTCGTAACTGCTCAGTCTGAATCTGACTCAAAGTCTGAGTCATAGTCAGAGTGAGAGTCCATATCCGAGTCGGAGATGTCAGGAAGTTTAAGAGCACTGATTACTGAATTAACTTCTTTCTCCAAATCTTCAACTCTAATCCCATCTCCTATGGCATTCACGTGTTCTAGAACTTCAACATCTAGTGGCATATCAACCTGGACAGCAGCATTACTTTTAGAAACTGTTGTTTCACTGGTAGAAGCACTTGCAGGAATTGATTTAGCAATTTTTCTTTGAGGTTTCACTTCATGCCACTTTTTCACTGTTTTCTTGACCAGGCTTTCACACTCCTGTACTTCTGGCCCATTGATTGTAATGTGCATTAGTGATTCCAACATATCACCTTTTAGAGAGCTTCTCAGCCGTGTTTTCAGTCGTTTGACTGCTGATGCCCCTCGCTCCGGCCAGGCGTTGCTTACTGGAAGAGACATGCACACTTCAGCAAGACGAAGAAGCTCTGGCACAAAATGACTGTAAGTCGATTGATTGGAAAGCATGTGATGTAAAAGCCATTCTGTAGGTGTTTGGGATGTCAGTTCCTTGTTCTTTGGTGGTTTAACGACATCTGCTGGCATTTCACTCTTGAGTTATAGGATGCTGTACTTGAACTTTCGCCACTCACAGATCAATTCCTCTGTCTTCTGTACCTTTGATTATCCAGTCTCCAGCTGATACAGATATTCTGCAAGTATCTTGATCTCTTTGCTTCCATAGTCACTAAAGCTCTGCTCAGACTTGGGTGGCACTGCAACTGGATCAAAGATCTTGAAAGCACTCAGGATGGGAAGGCTATCCTTGAAACGGGAAGCGATGTTGTCTTGCAGAGCACGGACATACTTTGAAGTCAGGTTTTTGAGAAGTGTCTCATCATGTGCTGTTAGAGGAGTCAATCCACTGTTGTGCAGCCTGCTGTCTTCAGCAAGATCTGTTCTCAAACGTTCCAAGGGTGATTGTTTTTCGGCCACGCTTTTCAGTTCTTCTAAAATAAATTCTACAGAAGGTGCTATGACAGCAAATGATATGTTTCCTTTCTGAAAGGCTCGGCTGAGATGGCTCAGAATTGGCAGGACTTCATGAAGTAAATACACTGCTCCAAGGAATTTCTTTGACTTGATTTGAGTGATCAAGTTTATTGCAACAGGATCACGTTCATTGCTGTAGTTTTGCAAAGTTTGGGTCAAAGGCACAAAGTTCAGAAAAATACCATCAACAGTGCTTTCTGTAGACAGCCATCTTGTTCGGGTAGCCTTCTTAACACGCTTTACAACCCTTTTCTTTGCAGAATGTGAAATCTGGAGCTCTGCTGAAGCAATAACTGCTTTGGTGAATGCTGCTGTGCGCTTTCCCGAGTTGTGGAAGAAAGACCATAGTTGAATCAAAACCTTTTCAACAGTCTTGATATATGAAATGTGGTCATTAGCATCCCCACATGCGAGGGCCAATCTATGGCAGATGCAATGAACATTCAATAACATCTTAGCTTCTCTCTTAAGCTTAGCAGCAACACCATTTTCCTTTCCCACCATTACAGATACGCCATCGGTTGACAAACCTGTTAATTTGTTGATATCTAGGTCACAATCTGACAGCTGTTTCACAACAACTGACTTGATGGTTTCAGCATTGGCAGAACTTGAGCTCTCTAAAATGTCATTCACAGCAAGGAAATCTGTTTTGACTTCATAGGTATCTTGGTCAACATATCTGATGAATGACACAAGCTGCTCTCTCTGGGCAATATCCATTACTTCATCGATCAAGAGGCCAATGGAGCCGCTTGCTGTGCCTTCTTCACAACTTCAGATTTAACCATCTCTCCCATCAAAATAAACATTTCTCTCACCGATCCTCCTGAGCGATGCTCAAAGAACTTCATATTTGATAATCCCATTTTCTCTACAACTTCCAAAAGACTGGTAAACTTTGTGTTCGCGATTTCTTCTTTCGCTATCCAGTAAAGAGCTAAGAATGCATTAAAATATACATCTTCCTTTGATTTTTCTCTTTCTTCAAACTCTTTCTGGAAGACAGAAACACGGCTCAAAAGTTCTGCACTAACAGCAGCTTTATGCTGTTGTGAAGTTGAGTGTTCTTCAACGGACTTGCGTTTAAAACGGACAGCAGGTTCAGTGTTAAACTTTTTGCTCTTGTTTTGTAGATTTGTTACATCATGTTTTCTACACAAAAGAGAAAACATGCCCCTGCCTTCTACATAAACTAGCCAGTTCAAACCAGTCTTTTCGCAGAAAGAGAGGTTTTTGTCAAGGACCCATTGATGCTGGAAGCGATCTTTTTGGCTGTTGATCGTAGACGATTCATTTCAGTTTTAGTGACAGAACTGCATCTGCTCCCTACACATGTGTAAAAACTGTGTACAGGTTCGTCGACTGAATGTCCAAACGACGAGTGAATAAATTGTTTCATTTCTTCACCTAATGGCTCTTTGTCTGGCTCAGGAGTTTCGGGAGATTGCGGAGATGACGATGCATGACCTGCGACGTCAGGTAGAGTTTCAGTTGGGTTGACTTGCGAAGTTTCGTCTAAATCATTGGAATGTGTGGCTTTGTTTTCTGCAATTCATATTCTTAAGTAAGCGAAAAACAACACAATGGGTTTATAAGAAAACAATTGCAAAGTCAAAATTTATTCAAAATACCTGTTCCGGTCCGTGGTTTTTTTGTAAAGAATGAAAACAATTCAGTCTGTCCAAGGCTACGCTTGGCCGCCATCTTTGTTCAACCTACCACGTGGTAATCGTTTGAGAGCGAGGCTAAACTTCATTATGATACCGCTGAAAATGGCTGAACGTTTTTCAATCACTTGCGATCCTTGCGATCATGCCATCGCGATCGACATGTATAAAAATCTTGTTGATATACGCTTTATACACAAATTCTCAAGGCAAGTGTCCGCTTTATTTTATGAAATTTATTTTGACTGAAAAATGGGTATGCTGTAAACATTTTAAGAGTTTTATTTTTGAAGTATTTGTTGACAAACGTGGCCAATTAGCCGGCGACTCGATGACTCACAGCCGCCGGAGCTCCGGCGGTGGCCGGCTTCTAATGAAAGCCCTGCCTGTTGCTGACGCCAATGCGCTGCTTGAATTTCATCTTGATGCTGACAGGTATAATTTTTTTAGCAAAGTCAACTTGGACAACAGCTTCATCTGGTTGCATTTGAGCTGTGTTTTTCCAAAAATTCTGCTTGTTTCCTCTTTACAAAAACAGGCTCCAAGAATGAAGGCATTTTACTTTGAAGAGAATGCAAGGCTTCTTCAACAGTTCCCTCTTTGGTGACTTTCTTCATCTTCTTCACCAGTTTGGGTTTGCCTTGTTTGGACTGAACTTGATGAGACACTCTCTCCCATTGTTGCCACTGAACAATTTCATCCAGAGCAGCATCTTCCTTGACTGCATCAAGCCAGGCTGGACATGAACCACATTTGCACATCATGCATTCTTCTTTATTGCTATCACAGACAAAGTTATCAACAAATGCTGCAGAGTAGGAAGGGAAACTTTGGATTTCTTTTGTGAGACATTCGCAGAGCAACTTCACGTTGTCATGATACTGGCAGAGACAAACCTGCCGTGGCATGAATGCTTGCAGCAAAACATTCTTCGGTCTAAGAGAGCAGAATTTGCTGAAGCCAATCTTTACGTGAGGGTTCTCTTTCTGAAACAGTCCAAAAGTCTCTTTCAGTGACCACATCAAGTGCCTCTTTTGTAGTTTCAACTTCTTCCCATTCTCTTTAATGATAACAGAGTCTTTACGCCCTGGTGCTTGTCGAGAAATGGAATCTCGGTAGTAAAAGTCTTGAACACAGTCCACTGTGGACTTGGCAATGCACTTGTTGCCAGTGGATTTCTGGTGTTCACTTGAAAGTGAAAGTCCATGTGACTTTGCAATCTTTTCTATTACAGCTTTTCGTTTCCTTGGGCTATTTGGAAGTAATGGTGAAACTTTGTGTACTGCTTTACCCAGTGCTTGTGGAGTTTTGTAACCATATCTTACATGAGTGTCACCAGGATCTTGTACATGTGAGGCAGACAACTTTTTCTTAAGCCTGTGCAATCGCACTCTTTCCCTGCACTTCTTTCTTTCAAGTTCAGCTTTTCTTGGATCAACAGCTTTCTTTCTACTTTCACTTTTCCTAAGTCTGTCTTTCTCTTTATATGCTGCATGCTTTTCTGCATTTTCTTTGATTTTTTTTCTGTGATTTTGGACTCTTTCTACCACAGTTAAAGGCATTTTTGGATATGTGAATTCTCAAAGAAAGCAGTGTTTTAGAGAAGTAATGAATTATACTCACTGGAGTCCAAGTATATGTCTGTGGGCTCAGATAGTTTGCAAAGAGCATGCTCAAAGCTGAGTACCTTATGTAAAATGCATGTAGTGTCCTTCATACTGTGTTGGGACATTTCATGGCTTTAACATAAAGTACCAACCATTTTGATTTATAAAATGTTAAATACAAGCCTTTTTAAACTTACATGTCCAAAAAAATGTGGCCGACAATACAAAAAAGCTGATTTATCGTGTGCATTTTATAATAATTCACACAGTGTAACGTCCGTAACATTGGCTGTAACGACCGTAACGTTAAAGTTCGCATAGCATTATATAATTGCGAAAGCCAGTTTAAATGAAATGAAACTTTTTGGTTCACACAACTACTATACTTCAAATATTTGGAGCAGTTCATGTAATAAGCCCTGACACTTAACAGGAATTTGCCATTAATACCAGTGCTCTGGCTCATGTGGTTGGTTTTTCTGTAACGTCCGTAATGGTGTGTTTTTTGCTCTATTTTAAAATATAGGCCAGTCAAGTGGAAAACTTTTATAACTCAATTAATGCGTCAGTAGGTGCAAACATGATCATTAATGTAACATTGGACAATCTCTTCCTATCCTTTGCCTGTGCTAGATTAAAGTTTCAAAAATGACTCTGAATGTAATGCCGTAACTGTGGATTTAGCCAAGCCTAAAAGCAGAGCCGCGAAGGAATAAACTGGTGTTCGTTTCTCAAAAATAGTCCTGAAACTTTTCGGTCTGAAATATATTTCGGGGCTTTTTTTGTCTCGTCCGCTTTCGAAAAGTGTTTCTCAAAAAGCCTGAAAGTGTTCCGAATTGTCCTCCAATATTTTGGGGATCTGTTCTGTAAAACCAAGCTCGAAAGGTCGTTCTAGAGGCTGAGCACAGCTTGATTATTTTACTCACGAGCCGTCTAGCTTGGTGTTTGCAATGTTTCCATATCCTGTCATTAACTGTGAAGGCTTGTCAAATCTCCTTGGTTTATTGGCTGTTCGCTTGAATGAACTTGAAACGGCGCTCATTTACAAAAACAAAATAAAAATTATTCGACTGTTAAATGGGTTATCTTCATCGCGTTCGGATGTTAACAAATAACATGAACTGCCACTAAATAAAAATATTAGTCTGGTCAAAAATTTATACTGACATTTCACTGGCATTTTACTGGGATTACCCGAAATAAAGGATCTAGGGAGCTTTGAAGCACTTGTAATAAACTTATCGAAGAAATGTCGCGTGGGTTTTAGCAGCCGCGAAAAAATTCAAGCACTTTGAGGAACACACATTACTTACGGAATAAAATAGCTTTAAAATCAAAACTGCTTCACTTATATTTCGTTCTCTAACTTGAGACCATCGAGATTGAAAACAAACGAACAAACACCGTCCAAACATTCTTAACTCTGTTGCATAAGTTTTGCGGCTGCAAATTGTCTGAAATTCGAGCGCTTAAAGAAATGCACAGAACTGTTTTTGGAAGCTTTTCAAATATAATAGGTTTAAACCGACAACTGCTTCGCTTATAGTTTTTCAAATAACTGTTATATTTCATTCTCTAACTAGAGACAATCAAGATTCAAAACAAAGAAACGCCAAACACGCTTTAATTAAATTGTTATTGTGCCAGCATAAGTTTTGCGGATGCGAAGTAAGCCTATATAAAGTTAGGCACTTTGAGGAACGCACAAAACTGTTTTTAGAAGCTTTTGGGATAAAATAGCTATAAACCGACAACTGCTTCGCTTAAAAGATTATTACTATTGAAAACTTCTAGGACAAGAAAATCGACAGTTGCACAAAGAGATGGACCAGACAGTCAAAATTGAAAGCAACGCTTGTGCAGTTGTCTTGCGGCTGTGCTTAGACCTACTGTTATGAATAAACAAACGCAAAATAATGGACAGAGAAATCATTTTTGAAAAAAGTTTCTTCGAAAACCTGTAAGTTTATACTTAAATGCAATTCGCGTTACACTTCCAAAATCATAGGTCGGTCCATGCGAGTGAAATCAGCTGAGCATGGCAAAATATTCAAGAATCTGTCACAACTCTGAGCGTGTTTTCTAATAATTTTTTAAAGTCAAAAGTAAATGACCATGTCAAAACATAATTTCTTTCGTCGTAATACTCGAAATCATGTACCTTAGAACCTTTAAAAACTTCACTTACTCAGTTGTGTTTCAGAACAGGGCAAACTCTCCGCCGTGAAGAAAGCAAAGCGATGAAGTCCTTTCAATGCAGCTTTCGTTACTTGAACTTTCCGTCTTCTACCAGTATTCTTTTGAACTTTTTCTTTCCATTTATAGATATTAGATGTTTTTTTGTCAAGTATAAAACTTCAGTACTCTCGAGGAATCGTTAAATGCTAAAGAAGCTGAAGCTTTTAAAGAAAGTGACGATGGTCATGCGATTTCCCGCCAAGAAAAACGCCGGTTGCCCAAAAGCACTGCGCAATTTCCCGCCAAGAAAAGATGGCATTCTCTACCCCCGTCGGGTTGTCTTGGGGCTCCCCTCCCCCTCCCACAGAGTCTGTGCGGACGTACGGTCACATGACTATTACATCAGAACCAAAATTTCTTGGATTGATAGTTTACCAAATTTCCTTAGCAATGGAGCTCCGCTGGCGGGCTTTGCCCGCAGGCTCTGCTATTAAAAGTGACAAGCAGTTTTGCCTGCGCTGAATTGTAAACGAACTATAAATCATACAGTTTATTTAACTATGATTACATAGTTCATAATAACAACAAAACAGCAACATAAGGACTACTCATTTCTGATTTTAAAGGACTTGAGACCTTCAGAATCGGTTTCTTTATACAATATCTGCGCGGGAACTGACCATGGGATGAACGCGAACTGAACTCCTCTTTCTTTAAGTTGCTTTAAATGGTCTTTTCTTAGTTTGGCTCTTTCACTTCTAACTGCTTTTGACACGTTGTCGGATATGAATATCTGGCTGTCACAGAAAGAATTATCTTTCAGGGTGTTCGTTGCAGCCTTTAGAATTCTTCCCTTATCAGGATATCTAAGTAAGTAAACGTAGATAGGCCTTGGTTACGGAGCGCTAGTGCTCTCAGCCGCGTTCTCAGCCGCAGAACTTCGATATTTTTGAGGCCCATGTGCTTACTGAATAGTTCTTCCTTTCCTTCTTCGACTCTTGTTCGTCTTTAGCGGGGAGCAAGTTGTCCATCTTTGCAAGTACTGCATCTAACTTCACTTCCGAAACTGACATTTCGGTTCACTGCTTTGCTTTTGACCTTGTCAATCGAGCAGACATTCGCTCGTCAACAATTAATATACTCAAAAGGTTATCATGCGGTCATAGTAAAATTATTAAGAAACATTTTCTTGAAAATTTCTTGGAGAGAGCTCAGATCCGCATCCGCTTAGCTTATCATCATCACGTGATGATGATGATAATACCAAGGCTGTAACCTAGTGATGCTTGTACATTGTACAAACAACTTTGACTAAGAGTCTTGCAAGATACATCCTCTATTATTTAAAATACATTTTCATTTAAACTTACCTCAGTAATCTATGAAATTATGGCAGACTACACCAGGGGTTTCAATCAAATTTGAATCAGGCAGCTGGTTTGAGTACAGTGTCCGACTGTATGAACAAGGTTTGGAAGGAATCTTTCTTTGATTACTTCAATTTAGGGAAAATAGTAGTCACCTTCTTTGAGCGAATTTACAGGTGCTTTTTGTTGGTCATCGGTGATTATTGAAAGCACTGCGAAGCAGATAGAAACCATTGAATCAGCAAGAAATATGGTAGCGAAATCTTAACTCAAAGAAGCTTGATTATCAGGAGAACGTTATGAGTGCCAGCCATAGATACAATGTATGCTGTGAGAGTGTTTTTTTTTTCAATTTTTGTAAACCCCGAAACAGACACCACAACAATGTTGGGTTTAGGCAGTTCATTCATAATAATCCTACACTCCTACACTTACAACAATACAATATTTTTCTGTAACAACATACAATCGATAATCATTAAGGCCCACAAGACGAATAACGGAATTACAACACAGAAATCAAAACGGCCTATGGTAGTGGGTGGGTGGGGAAGCAAGAACTTAGCAAAACAGCTGTATGCTAATAAAGCACTCCGTATAGCTCGGACAAACAGTGCTATATGGCTATGAGTATACAAAAGTGCCTTTTATTCCTAGGCGGCTGTTCCTTGTGGTAACTACGCCCCTCCTACAACAAGGAAAATTGCAGTTTGCCTGTTCCCAACATGAATAGTGCGTTTAAGGTCTAGATTCATATTAATAGCATTAATATTCACCTAAACCCCGAAACAGACACCACAACAATGTTGGGTTCAGGCAGTTAATTCATAATAATCCTACACTTACAATAATACAATATTTTTCTGTAACAACATACAATCGATAATCTTTAAGGCCCAAACCCAGTGAAGGTGTGGGAGGTGAAAGGTAAATGTGTATTACGGCAGAGAATGTGATGGAGTGTGTAGTAGGATTACTAACATATTAGCAGAGGATTGCTAAGGTAGGTAGGAAGTAGAGGTAGGATTGCTAACATATTAGCAGAGTGTAGTCGAACCGTTAAAGGCATGGTAAGGTAGATTAGGATGGTATCGGAGCCCCAATCGCCCAGAGCTTTAATTAATTCGGTAGGGATGCCCGATTGGTATGCAAATGATGCTCCCCCCCTGCAAAAGGAATCTCCGGCATATGCCCTGGGATCAAGTCCCAGCGTAGGCCAATGGTAATGCAATTTGGTGACAAAGGTGGTATAGGTGAACACATGGAGAACACTAGCACTATCCACCCAGTTGAACGCTTGCATGTCCCGAGATGAACCAGGGGTAGTAAAGCGAAAAGCATGGCCAATAGCTGACGTGGGACAAAGCAAGAAGCCTGGAATGAGTGGAAGAGGAATCTCGACGACCCTTTAGCAAAATTGGATAGTTTTGCTCCATCTGATAGTAATGTGTCCCCCAGGGGTATATTGTAAAATCGCCTTTGGTTAATTGCTTTTTGGAATTGAACAGGTGAGGTGCTGTAGGAAGTAAATGGGACTTACGAAACATGCCGTTAAAGGCAACCAGACATATAGCCCAGAATGAAGCTCGTGGTAAGGTCAAGTGTGGAATGTAGCTGTTGTAAAATTGTGGGCGTTATGGGTTGTTTTTGGTTTGAAGTAAGTCCCTTTGATCTATTAATACCTGTTACCAAGGACTTGAGAGGCCAGTTATTAAGTAAGGGGTTTGTTAACCCAAATTCTTTGTGCAAAATGCCGATGATATTAAGATAGCTGCGAACAGACGAGGCTTCCAACGTGCGGGCGAGAAAAGCTGCATTCTGTAACAGGTGACCGGGTTGGACTGGGACTGGGCAATATCCCATCTACATACAAAAATGCAGGTATGTGTCACGAAGAGTTTTATAGTTGGTTTTAGTTGACTCTGCAAAAAGTTGCGCACGATAATTGTGAATTTCCTGGAGGAGTTGTGCCGCCAGCTGGGGATCCTGTGCACCTGGAAAAGACAAAAGACCTACTGTGAACCGACAGGTGATCATTCAGGCGGAGTTGATCAAAAGCTATCTGTGGCAGATGGTCCAGTAAAAGAGCACAAAAGGTATTGAGATGCCGCAGATTGTGTATGCGAGAAATCGCGTCTGCAATGGTGTTACGAGCGCCTTCAATGTATATAGCACTAATGTGGAAATTGTAGGCTGCAGAGAGCCAAAAAAGGTTACGCAGTTCATCCATGATCACCTCATTGGCTGTTGTCCCTTTGTTGAGAATTTGCACAGCTGCTTGGTTTTCGCTGTGGATAATAACCCTGTGATTGGTTCACTGGGGGGCCCAATGCCTTCGATACGACTAAAAAAGGCATGCTTTCCATCCTTCCTTGCATCAGAGAGTTTCTTTCCTTGGTCTTTTCTTCGTCTGACAATTTCTCTTGGGAGATCTGCAGATATTCTATCACCGTACCGAAGAAAGCAAGCAATTATTACATTTCTCGTCTTTTTAACTTGTCTCCAAGTCCTCTCACATTAAGGGAACATATTTTTAAATCCATGGGCGAAAAAAGAAAAAAAATTCTATATGTTGGAAAAACCATGCAGTTAAAGCGAACAAAAGTTATTGTGGTTATTACAACAAACGGTGATGTTTGTGGTTTTAGACAAACAAAATACATGCAAAAAAGTGACAGACAGAACACATAAAAAGACGTCATTGTTGATTTGAGTCCCAGCAGGATTGGTAGTTGAAATGAGCTCGTTAGTCATTGAGTGAAAATTTGCATGTGGTGGTTTTTTCAAAGTCATTTCATAACAAAGCAAAGGAAAAGTAGAAGAAATTATTTTAAGTAGCTTGGAATATTTTTATAGTCATATTTTTCATTCTTAATGATAAGATAGCATCCAACAACTTTTGCATTTGGGTGTCCTCCGTTTTCTCTGGCTTTAATCATCGCTTTTATCAGAACTCTCCTTTCATGTTGTATTGCTTTTGCGAAATCTTCGGTTATGTATGTGTCAGAATATTTATCAGAATGCGTAATCTTTTCTCGGGTTTTGCCAAATTAAATTTCTATCTTCACGGCTGATGAATCAAGCAGTAGTGGGCCTGCATCTACCTTCCATTCTCTTTCCTACTCTGTGGACGGTATGGAATTTTATGTTGGCAGTATCAACACCCATTTCATTCTGAATGACGGCGAAACCAGCCTCCATGGCGTTTGTCAAGGGGTCACTGGAGCTTCTAACGTCGAATTCTTCATTCGCCATGTCAGAGTTGTTGTGAACTGAAGAACTTGATCCTCTCTTTTTCCTTTTGTTGTTTCCCATACAAATTGTCTACTTGTAGTTCTCTGAGCTTGAAAAGGGAAATTAGTGCTTGATTTTAACCATTACTTGTTGTGCAAATTGACATGAGAGTCCATTTTTGTGGAGCGCTAGTGATTGTGTCTGCCCGCCATGCTGCCGGGCCCGGTCCGCATCCATCATCATTTACTTTGTCTACTCTGTGGATTCGCTGGAATTCATTGTTACTTGTGTCGACTTCTAGTTTACTCTCCAAGAAAGATGATAGGATGCTGAGTGAAACTTCCTACATATGTTTGCCTTCTTCTTGAATTCCGTAGAAGCGCAAATTTTTACGCCTAGAATAAACTTTGGCGTATAATTTGTCTACGAGAGCGTAAAACCGTGCTTTTGCTGCCTTCTCGCAATTTGCTTTCACTTTTTCGTCGGCAGCATTAAGTTCATTAACTTGCTTGTTGAGCTCATTCAGGCCATCTTCCAACTCCTTCACTTTTGCTCCTGTTTCAGACTGATTCCCTTCAAGTTGATGGACTTGAGCATCCAGCTTGTCAAATTTATTCTCTAAACTGGAGAAAGAGGAAGTTATCTGTTCTAGTTTTTTGTCCATTTCCACTACATGTATCTGTATGAGAATGCGGTCGATTTTTGACCCAAGGTTTTCCATCATTCCAAAGGCGTCTTACATTTTGTCAGACGAGGAATCAAGTAGTGAATCACTTACAGAAGCTTCTTTGACCTTTTTCTCCTCCGGAAAGCGTAACTCGCAGTTTGACTCACTTGAAACACTTGACTCGTCTTTGTGGTTTTTCCTTTTGCCGGACATAAATCATTTTGGCCAATATTTAGTTGTTTAGGAAGTGGGATGTGCGGAGAAGCTTTCTACACATCTAGTCCCTCCGCATGTCTCGACCCAGTCCCAGGTTGTAAAAGGGTTGCACATGTTGTGGTTCAGTTTTATCCTTGGTTCACTTTTTATTTTCCTTTGTTTTTGTGGATAGTGTTGTATGATAATGAGTAATAATAATAATAATAATAATAATAATAATAATAATAATAATAATAATAATAATAATATTTAACCAGGGAGCCCACTCGCCTTGGCGGTTTTCAGTGGGGCCCTGCAAATTATAATAAAAATAAAAATTAAAAACTAAGAAAAGAGATAAAAATTGATATTACAATATAAAACTAATTTAAAATACTTTAACAATTAGATAGCGCATAATTTAAAAAGTTTTAAGTTTTGCCTTAAATGAAGACAATGATTTGCTGTTTTTAATGTCATTGTCTAGGTTGTTCCAGTCCTTAGAGGCTTGATAAATGAAAGTTTGCTTGCCCCAACTGGTACGCACGTGAGGAAGGTGTAAATCATTGCTTCTGCGAGTTTGATAAGAATGAAAACTACTATTGCGTCTGATGTCAAATTTAAAATCAATTTCCCCCAACAGATATTTTTGCATCATAACACAGCGATGGAAGTGTCGTCTCTGTGAGAGGGTCTTTAGGTCCAGACGATCTAGTGCCTCGGTTGAAGAACTTGTTGGTGGTAAATTAAGCAGGACCTTGGCTGCCTTGTTTTGAAGAACTTGCAGCTGACCCATAAGCGTGTTTAACAAAGGAAAATAAAAATTGAACCAAGGATAAAATTGAACCACAACACACACATCTGTTCAGAGGTCGTAAAGAGATAAGAAAACAGAGTTCATCCACTATCTTTTCAAAATGAGTCAAATTTATCTGTTATTACCGCACAAAGAACAGCACAAATGTTGTTGAGATATCATGTTGAATGAAAATAAGTTCCATTTATTAAGACCAGCTTGTAAAAACTGTAACCGCCCACTGTATTGCTTGCTTGGTCTTTGCAGCCTGTGAGTTGTTTACAATAATCGTCAAGTTGTTGCGTTTCCATTTCCGCAGATCTTCTCTTTATATTATTTATGCTCGAGCCTTATTGGTTACTGCTTTCAGTGTTCTCATTGTTAGGCTCGGGGACTTCAGATGAAACTGGCAGTCCAAACACAAGCATAATATTGAAGTTTGGCAGTTCTTCATCTGTGCCAGCCATTTTTATTGGACAGGAGAATTTGTCAGTTCCTGACAATTTTCTATGAGTTTGCGGGAATAATAGTCAATAGGCTTTTGACCAATAAGAACGTGCATAAATAAGTACAAATAAGGTAATAAGAGCCATGATAATAAAACCCGTTATTGAACTAGCTTGTGCAGTCCATACTGAGAAATATCGGTCTTCAAAATTCTTAGTCTGGCAGGTGAGCTCACACTTCTCTTGTCCAGTGGAACAAGGAACAATATTATTAATATCTCTTAAACAAAAATCCTTGCAAAATTTACTCACGCAAAATTTAATACCAACATCACAAATTTGCACAATCAAACAAATGAATCAGTAAATGTTATCAACAAGAAAAACTTAAGTGAAAAATATAGCAAAATGTACAGTGGTAGAAATATTCAAAATAAAATAAAATTAAAGTTCAGTGGTTAGTTCAGGAACAACAAATGTTATCAACAAGAAAACGTAAGTGAAAAATAAAGCAAAATGTACAGCAGTAGAGATATTCAAAATAAACTGAAATTAAAGGTCAGTGTCAAGTTCCAGTTCAAGAACAGGGGGAAGTGGTCCAGGTCTCTCCCTTAACACCAGCATGTGACCGTTGTTGGGTTTTCCCCTGATCCTGACCCAGTAAAAACAACACAAGGAAACACAAGCTAAAGCAACAAACTTAATTAAGACAAGAAAAGCAACCAATAAATTGTGCGTAAAATCATGAAGAAACTCAATGCAACAGAACAAAAACCGAGTCATCATGACTGAAATAATCCTGTTGTATTAGTGTATGATTTAATCCATTTTCTGCTTTCTTTTCCATTGGAGCAGTCATTTATAGTAAACAAAGATACTTCTTTTTTCATAAGTTATTTTGTAATGTTATGTTAAGGTTATTAATAATTTTTCACAAGGTTACATAATTAACATTGTCTTGTAAACCTTGTAAAGGTTATTAATATGCATTTCAAATTTCAACCATTATGTTGCTAAGTAGTACATACAGTCAAACCTTTCTGTTACACAGGCCTATTTTAAGTGGCCACCCTTGATTCAGTGGTCAGTTGAAAGAGGAAATTTCTCCCCTTAATTACTGGAAACCTTATCTATATAAGTTAAGTAGTTACCCGCAAAATAGCTAAGGCTAATCAAGGTGGGTTATTGAGACTTGAAACAAATTAAAGTGAAGCTCACAGAAAAAATACTCAAGTAAAATAATCAAATGAGTTACAGAAAAGATAAGCCCATTACCTCTGTTGAACAGTGGGAGGCACTTGTTGGTAGGTCTCAAGTTATTGTTTTGTCTTCACCTGTGTGGAATGGTCACTTTGTTGAGACAAACTGTGGTAGTGTGCATTTAATGCACTGTTGTGTGGCCTGCTAGTCAACAAGTTCCGTGGTTTCGTTTCTTTGATCACAAGGAGAGGTCTAGGATGTCTTGTGATGGATCTTTCTCTTCTTTTGTCTTCAATTTTCTCCCTTATAGGCCAGTCAGTCAGCCATTCTCCAGGGGTGACTGCTTTACACACGTTTGACCGTTGTGTGACATTAAACCTATTTCTTTATATTCAACAGTATCTCCAATATTAAATAATATTTCAATTTGTGGTAAAAAAAAGTTTTCTATGTCCCTTGAATTTCATCGACATCTTAGCACTGAGGAGCTTGTTCTAGGGTGTTGGTTATGTGGTTGTTTAGAGGCTTTCAGTTTGTCTGTCTATGTCCTGCACTGGGCTCCAGTTTTGTGTTTTTCCCTAACAATTTTGGTTGTGCCTTCTGAACATCTTATAATTTTAAAGGTAAATCATCTGTCCTTCTCGGGAAGATCTTCAGTAAGCTTAAAATGGTGTAGGAGCTGTCGTTTTTGTTCATGAAGGTGTTTGACTTTTGTCTCAAATCTTTGCAGGTGGAGTGCTCTCCCAAGGATTTCCCTTTTAAGCTCTTAATTGTTTTCTTGTTAGGCTTTGCGTCGTGCCCAGAACTTGCATGATGTGGAAGGTAATGAATCTTCTCAGGTGTCTCTAACTCAGTCATCCTTTCAATTCTTCTGACATATTCTTGGTCCTTTATGATAGCAGCATATGTGTCTAGAAGTTGTCCCTCGACCTGCTTCATCCTGTTTGCATAATTACCCGGAAGGGCCGGCTGCCCATCTTTCCAGTCTAGAGACACTTCATGTCTTTTCCGTTAAAGAAAATTGCATCTTTCAATGCTTTGTGAGCTTCATCATGTCGAATTCCTGTCCTCCATGTCCACAAGCTGAGATTTCTTTTGTCAGGTGCAGTGGTAAAACCGACTAATGGCATTTGGAGGAAGCATGTGGGGTCAACAAATTTCAGTCAAGTGACGGATCATATTAAGATCATTGTTCATGTAAGTTGGCGGAGCAAATTCAAGACGCCATTCAAACAATTTCATTCATTCTTGTTTCTAAAAATAAGTTGATAGGCTTGCACTACACTCATTATACCCCTTTAGTATGATATTAGAGGGGGTTCTTTGAGCAGTGCCAGTTTTGCATGAGTGTTTGTTTTAACTTTGGTACTGTTGGGTGGTATTACGTCACAGAAGGCAAGGTTTTCTGTTTGCTACTGGCCTGCTTTCGGTTTTGAAAAATCACTTCTGAGAGAGTTTTCTGGAGAGGTTGTCTGGGTAACTTTTCCCAATGAGATGTGATCTGAAGTGTTCGATTTTTTCCTCAAATGCTGATTTAGAGGAATTTTTTCTAAGCAGTCTGAGGGCCTCTCCTTTAATGAAACCTTTCTTAACTCCTGGTGGGTCACACAAGAGAAATATGTGTACTGAAATGTTGCAGTGGGCTTATAGTGGTTGCATACATCAAGCACTGATTCACATTTGAATTTCTTACCTGTGTAAACGCTGGTGTGCAGGAAAGTAGTGTCTGTATTAGAAATATCAGCCGTGAACTTGATAGTAGGGTGATGGGTATCTGCGTGTTCAATGAACTGAGATAATTTCTCTCTGTTTGTCCTAGAGAGGAAGTCGATATATCCTTTTGAAATGAGAGGTTTGAAATCAGTGAACAGGGCTTTGAACACGAAAGATGGACTTTTCAAACTTCTGGAGGTTACAAATTTTGATTTCATCAAATCTCCCCCTGACTGCAGCAATTTAACCAAAAGGTACTTGCCACATATACACCCTTCTTTTGGCTCATCAGAAGTAATAATCTTTATTGAGGATAACAACTTTACTCCAAAGTGCTTTACAGAAGGGTCCTCCTAGTAAATTACAAAAAATAAAACTAACACAAAGATAATATTAACAATCTAGTATATAAAAACAAAAGCAGATTCTTACTTTACGGATGGCACGTTTAAATTTGTCAGGTGACTTGAGCTCCCTCAATGACTTATCTAATTTATTCCACTTGTTTGCAACAAAATTTGTTGAAGTCCAAAGACCCCAATTTCTATTTGAAATAGCCTTGTGTACATTATCCTTAGACCTGGTGTTATTAACTGGGTGGTCTCTATAAAAAACAATGTGAGCCAATATGGCTCACCACAACATCATTGATTTGGTTACCTGGCTTGAGAGTACGGAGATCATTTGCTTTAATATGCTCATGTAGAGTGGTGATGATAGTATCATCAATGATGGTACGTTTTGGATCGCACACTCCATATAATGTACACTGGAAATTTGTAAGGGCATTGATCATCTCCAGTGAGCTCATGTACTAGAACTGGATTTCCATACGTTTCTGGTGCTTGAAGGTTTACAGCAGCAAATTCCAGATTGCCATATACTTTTCTGTGCATGAAACCAAGGCCAGCTTTCAAGGCCAATGGAACTAGAGAGGTTCTTTGACTATCAAGGAGTACAACTTTGTCTGACTGGAAGAGTTGCATTACAAAATGGTACTGCTTTGTCCTGGTAATGAGTGAAGTTTTGTCATCAGCACTGAATAAGCCATAATTCAGGGAATAGAGTAAGAGCACTGAGACTCTGTTTAAGTGCTCCTTAAGCTGAAAGCTGAAATATTATTATTATTATTACTATTATTATAGAGCCCATTGACACTGGTGTCATCGAGTGCTGTATAAAACTTCCCTATTGTTATGGTTAGGAGTTGTTAAGACAATAAAGCTTTTGTTGTCCATCCTTAAAGATTTTTCCATTCGGTGTCACTTAATAACACTCAGGTTAAACTGGTTCCAGTCGGCAAATTTTCGCTGATGGCATTTTTGTTCCCAACGGGAGCCTACTTAGGAAAACACAGCCAGACCAACAGGGGGTGAGTTAGTTAGTAAATGCTGGCATGTCAGACGTTCCACTAAACTATTGCCATGTACCTCGCGTCGACTTTTCGTTCTAATTCGACCTTACTTTACTTTTAATTTTTTCAGAAGGTAGTTAGGTCATAAGTAAAAAAAAAGAAAACTTAGAATCCAGGTTGTGGCGTTCTTTGAGTAAGTTTATTTCTTAGATCTTTTTTTTTGCAAGGAAGCAGCCAGATATAAGTAGCTGGGAGCAATCGAAAAGGTGGCTGCTCGGTAATTGCCAGCAGCTGGGGGCGCATTATTTGTTATACCGTTAGACTGCGAGCAATCTCTTTCTTTCCCTAGCGTGCGAGGAGAAAACATGAATGCGATCAAGCAAAAAGTGAGCGGTGAGCGGTGAGCAGCGAAGGATTTCAGGAACAGAAACTGACTCTTCATAGTTTATCATACCGTGTACGCTTTTAATTTGTTTTGTTTTCCGAAATAGACTTCTACTTGAATTTACTTCGTGCATGGTTTTATTTTTTAACCAATGGTGCAAGGAATATAAAAACACTGTAAACACAGCAAGCCCTCTTATACAATTAGTGTGATTTTCGCACCTTTTCTGTTTTTAATATACACAGCTGATATCCATTGCGTTTAAAATGATTAGGGTGACGGTATGGAATTTCTTGCGCCAACTGGCATATTTCGCATGAAGAATCGCGTGCACTCACGTTCAATGCTCCACTCCAGTACAAATCAAACTGCATGTGTAGTTAAGAAAAGGAAAACTTAACAAAGGATAAACGTCTTTCACTGCTCAGAAACAGGGGGCAATGGTCCAAGTCTTTCTCAAAGTGGTATTTCCTTGTGATGCTCGTCTTCGCGGTAAGGTTGACCCCTGATCCTGAGACAGCAAAAATAAAAGAGAAACACGAAAAAAGGCAAAGAAACGGCAAAACTAATAAACGCGAACGGAAATGTCAAATAATAAACCAGTTCTGGGACAAAGTCACCAATAAACAAAATAAAACTTGAAAAGTTAGTGTCGGTGGCTTGTGAACTTGAGGATGGTGTTAAAGGCATGGTCACTGGTGGCTTGCTTGGAAAAATAAATTGGCTTGATGTGAAACAAAAAGTTGAGGTTTGGGGTCTAGATGGTGCGGTTGGTGCTGATCTTGCAGATGGTGCTGGTGACGTGGTGGATGGTCAAGCAGTGGATGGCTTTAAACAAATGGCTGGATGGTGCTGAAAATTAAATACAGTTTAAATGTTTTGGCCAGGGCAGTTTGATCATGGTGAAGTACTTAAAACAGCGTGAAAAGACATCTTGGCAAACAGAACGGCATGGCAAAAGAGGTGGAATTTCGAGGTGGCTGGTGCAAAACAGAAGATGAGAAATGCAAACAAAAAGAAGGCTGAGTTGAGAACAGTTGACGTGAATGAGTGGAGTGAAATCTTCTAGCTGCTTGTTTTTCTGTTCCTTCTCACTGAATGGCGTGAGGTATTTCTTGCTTTTGCCCAGGGCATCTCAACACGATGGCACTTCCACTTTGCTGCACTGTGTTCGGAAGGACCGGCTCCGCGAAGCAAGCCAAGAAACAAACGACAAACAAGGTTTTAACCCTTTAAGGCCTACAGGCCCAATCGGAAATATGACCCCTCTTCCCTAAGGGCTTCCAGGAATTTTAGGAGTAATTTCAGGTAGGTTCAGAAAAAGCTCTTTACAGCAAAAGCAAAGCACCATACAGCAAAGTGATACAAACAAAAGTCGTTGCCAAATGATAAAACTATAAAAATATCAAATATACAGAGCAAACTGATTAAAATAAACTTGTTTTAAGAACAATGTCTCAGACTGGTTATTCCCATATCTGCGTGTCATTCATAGCAGAAACAAAGTTCTATTTACATCAATGTTCTAGTCCTACTGGACACAAAAAAGCAAAAACAGAACAAACAATTAACTGTATTTACATCTTTGCAAGCACATGTTCCCATACAGACCATTTTCTAAAAATGTAAGCCAAAATGTTCGACCATGAACTTTTGAAATTCGCGCCATATTTATGACAAATCATCATCAGTGTGATTGGCAAAACAATCCAAGCATACTCGCTTGTTACAAGCCATACATGAAATTTGACAAAACTTAGTGCTCTTTCGTTTCAAACAGCGTTTGCATCGCCCTCGCGTTGTAGCCACAGGCCAATGTCCACATGTAATTCTTCCTTCCGAAACTGTTAGTGAACGACTTGAAAAGTCACCGATGAGCATCTTCGACAACTCAAGTCTAAATTTCAACTGGGATCTTGAGCGATGATTGTCCGCCTGACACTCTAGAATGTGAGCATTAACTATGCTCACATCAATGAAGAACCACAGAAGGTAGCGCCACCACTTGCGAGACTTTCTGCCCACAGCATAGTATTGGCGTTGTTGATCACTCAGATCCACTCCACCCATGTTCTTGTTGTAATCAACAACAACGGGAACTGTAGGAATTTGAACGATTGTTCCGTCCTTTTGCTTTCTATTCACAGTGTGATTTCCAACAGGATTTGATTGTGTGCTGAGAAAGTGAACCAACTTTGTCCTTCCAAACAGAAGCGACTAAGTTCCCGCGGCGGCAGAATTTAGATTCTCCTTTTCGTAGTGCCTTCACATCAGCTCGCGTTGGATTCAAACTCGAAGGGAAGCCACGCTGATTGTAACGAACAGTTCCACAGAAATAAGTGTTGTCTCTTAACAAATCGCAAGCTAATGAAATGGATGTAAAGAAATTGTCAGCAAAAACATGATGGTTTTTGTTGACGAAAGGTCGTGTTAAATCTCAAACAACACGGTAACCGAGTCCATGTTCAGTTGCGCCGCCATCTTTCTTTCCGGTGTAGACTTGCATATTACAAACAAAACCATTCCATGCGTCAGCACATATCCACACTTTGACTCCTCTTTTCACAGGTTTCAATGGAAGATATTATTTCATTGCTAATTGTCCTTTGAAAGCAATCATTGCTTCGTCGACTGAGACGTTTTGGGACGGTTGATATTCTTCAAGGAACTTTCTGTTGACAGCTTCGAACAAAGGACGAATTTTGAATAGCTTGTCGTGGTCACGGTGTCCGCGTGGAGCAGCCTTTTCATTGTCATTGATGTGGAGATATTGAGTTAATTTGTCAAATCTATCTCTAGGCATTACTTTCTGCACATAGGTAACACCAAGAGCTGGATCCTTGGACCAATACAAGTCAGTGTCGGGAAGCTTCTTGATCCCAAACAGAATGTTGAGCCCGAAGTATGCTTTCATTTCTTCCACGTTAGTTTCTCGCCACCTTTGGTCCGGTTTATGTGCAATACACTGTCTAGCGTAGCGATTCGTTTCTTCCACGAAGGCTTCAAACACTTCATCAGAGACAAAAAGGTCAAAAAAGTCCTTTGCAGTTCCGTCTTCTGGAATTCTACTAACAGCTCCTGTTCTTGATGTGAAAGGAGTCGTGTTTACCGGCGCTGGATCGCGACTCCATCCCACTTCACCATCTCCGTCTTCATCTTCTGAGAATGATAGATCTCATAGATCTTCTGTATTTACAGTAGAGACAGAAATGTCGCTTTCGCTGCCACTATCGTTTTCTCCTTCGTCTTGAAAGTCCGATTCATCAGAGTTTGAACCACATACAGCCGCCATTACGCAAAGAAAATGTAGACCGGCATAACCGAGAGGCAGGTTTCTCACATATTTTGTATGAAACCCATTTCACGTGGCCTTACCAAGACTCAATCTAACGCTTCATCTGATTGGCTGATAGTGCTTGGTAGCCATTAAAAGACAATAACAATGTTTCTGATTGGCTGATAGATGGTAAGTAAAAGAGTGCGGATGTGCACTCTTCGGATTTCAGGGCTGCCAAAAAGGAGTGCGAATTTGCACTCTTAGGCCTTAAAGGGTTAAAGGAACACATTGTGGCTATTCAGTCTTACTGATCAGATGTGACTGGAGCTTAATGCTTTGAATTTCTACTAAAAACCAAGTTGTTTCTGTTTTACACCTTTTGTTAGCCAATAAATACCTGAGAGCTCCAACAGAGAAACCAAGAGATAATGATCTATTCATTGCAAAGAAATGATCTTTGTGCCTTGTGTTTCACATGAAGGGCCCTCATTAGTGTCTTGAATCCCTAAATGTCACAAAAATGAATATAACCATTTTCACTGTGTAATTGTAGTCTGTTGCATATTTCAAATTAAGAGTATTGGGCGATTCCAGAAAATATCCATACCTAGCCACGGACTGCTGCCATATTTTAACCCCCCCATGCCCTCAGAATTCCAAAAAGCCTTCTATGGAAAATTAAAAAGAAAAAAACATGATGTTTGACTTTGGCCACATAAGAAAATATGCTAAGCGAGTTATGTGCTGGTTATAATTAGACTGAGTATACTATCAAAAACACTGGCTTAGCAGCTCATTTACCTGATGAAACAGTCGCCCCGTAATGCGTAGAAACATATGGAGTGTATCCACAACAACAAACTGAAAAGGTATTTTCAGTAGTGGGGGCTGTTTGAAGCCTTTGCTACCATCGGTGGTGGACTTCTTTGCCAGGCGTTCACAATCTCCCAGCTCTCTTTCAGTCGGCTACTCCTGAACTAAAACAGGAAATTGTAAAAGTGAACTGTTTGTCTAAACTTGTTCTACGTTATGCTGTAATGTTCTTTTGCCTATTTTTGAACGCATGGCATAAACAGTTCACATAATGCAAGTTGAATGATTGTTGGTGAACAATAACTATTTGCACTTTGTGAGTGGTGGGCAAATGGAATGATGAATTATTTTGTAAGCATACGTACTGTCCAGGTCATTGATCTTGTCTTTGGTACAAAAGCACCATATACGAAAAAATTTTGAGCAGGCTGCCTTCAACCCATACACAAGGGCCAAGAACTTCCAGTCAGAGCAGCAATACCTGTGCATGAAGAAAATGTATCCATTTTTAGTAGAATTCTACTTATTATTATATACTAATGGAAATACTGCAATCTGAGCTATTGCACACTATTTAACAATAAGTCACCGAAGCGGAGGTGAATAGTGGCGAATTTTTATCGAGCCGTGAAGCGGCAACGTAAATATCCTCCACTTTCACAGACACTGAGGTGAATGATTGTTTTAGCATATACCACACAAGGTGAGTAAAATAACAGCCAAAAACATTACTTCACTAACACCACTGGGTTCAGTTTGGAGCCAACAAGATGGACTACCAGCAGTCTCTCTTTTTTCTCAGTCTGCCAAGCGTAAAGTGAAAAAAAAAACCGACCACACAAAAATTGGCGGCGCAGTCATATTTTCGCTTCACACGCACAGTCTAAGAAAAAATAGGGACTGCTCATAGTCTATCAATAAGAAATATCGAATAAGCAGCCCTTACCTGTGGTATAGGTATTGCGTTGATGGTCTTATTTTGCTCTCTTCTCTCTTGGATCACTGCAGATAGAGGCGGGATTCTGCCACAGATGCCCTCGGGCAGGGCCATTCTCCACTCATGGTAAGCTCTGTCGCTCACGAGCCCCTGATCCTTGGCAGCAAGTATCCACCTGATGACTTCAGTTGTGTAGCCATCGTCACCGCTGTCTTCCATGTCGTAAGCAGTATTTGCCAACAGAATTATCAGTTCTTGGCAATACACGTTAAATTTTATCTGTGGATGCATTGAGAATAAACATTAAGGAGTTCAGTACAATCATCTTACGTCATGCCTTGGTTTGGTTGGTTTTGTGAAGGTCAGATCAGACTAAGATGAAAAACAAATCAAGTCAAAAACTTACCTCAACAGGTTTAAACTCTGTCGGAAGTTCGTCCGCAGCATTCAACGTCAATTCTCCTATCTTTTTTCTTTTCTGGGAACAAACTGCTTTATCACATTCCTGAAAATTTTCTTTGATGTATTGAACTTCACACAATTTTTGGTGCGGTCCACCTGCAGGCGGCTTTGTGCAACTTCATTACGAAGCAGTGTCAGTTCTTCTCTCAACTGGAATGTCTCTGCTTGCGCTTTGATAATTTCATGCTACTGCACCGTTGTTTGGGTTTTCAGGTGTTCGTTCTCCTCTCTAAGTTGGCGGATGGCACGGTCATATTGTTCCAGAAGTGGAACGGAAATAATATCCGTCAGATATTCTCGTTCATATCTCTTGGAAGTGGTCTGTAAAGGACATTTGCGGGTTGAAAATTACAGTACATTTTTAAAATACTTGACATGGAGTATTTCTTTCCTTAAAAGCACTTCAGTTATTCGCAACTTCAGATCCCTACAATACAACTATTCTTTTCTAAATCAAATTGCACTGGGAATGCCATCAACAATGCGGACAGTGGACAGTGCAAGGAAAGTGGACAGGGAATAATGGAAGAAGAATTATCTTAACTGGGGACGTCAAAGCAAATCACTTTGCCTATTCCTCCCCAGAAAGGAAGCCCTTGTCTTCTGATGCCACCCCATCCACTTGAAGAGCAGGATGCTCAGTTGCTCTTCCAGGCCTTTTCGCTGCCTCTTCTTTTTGAGCAACAGTCAGGATAAACCAGGAGTAAACAAGAACCAGGAAAAAACCTAAACACCCAAACGCCCAAACTTCCATGGTACTTGTGATTATGGTAACTGAAAAAAATTTTCTTGTGGAGCTCAAGTTAGATAGAAACTTTATTCACGTGTCAAACCTTATAACTTGGGAAAGACCCATAGTAAAGTAGGGACACAAGTAAAATACAAATAGTTAACAATAAATATTAATAACGTCCCTCTTCTTGTCCTCAGTGCCATTATCACCTTCAACATCATTTTCTTTCTCATCTTCTTTGCCCTCCTTAGAATTCTGTGTCCGATCTGTGTGTTTCTTCTGTGTTTGCTTCACATCTCTTCCCCCCAGATTCTTCCCTGCTTTCGTCGATATTTTCGGGATTGTGGTCACTGGTTTCTCCCAGTTAAAAAGAGAAAATTAAAGCATTTTAATATTGTGAAATAATTCGTTTGAAGAATGAAACAGCTAGTTAGGCCTAAGTGATATGTGGTGTTCCGAAAAAAAGTTAACCGTCTACTAAGTGTTCTAATGTTATTTTATTGTTTTTCTAAATATTTCTTCTTCCAGTACATTTAGGGGCATTTTAAGGGGTCCTGTATACAATGAAAAAGGTACTCCCTTTGCTTCCCATTTAACAGTTTGAACAGACCGTTTATAGCTTCCACTTCCTACTTCACAACGTTTTCAATTGTTTTAGAATGTTTATTCAGTTGCCAAAAGCCCACTTCTTAGTTGCCTTATTAATGAAAAATGTATAATTGTCAGGTTACCTCAGTTCCTGTCCAGGTGAGGTAGTTTTTCTAAGGAAAATGTAAGTTTCTGATAAGAGCATCTTCTCCAAATGGCATTCCACCGGCCTTCAAAGACCAAAGGGGAGGCCATTCTGGGGGTGTGTGGATGCTGATCTGTTGGAGGTGGAACAGAACCACTTTCTGGTGCTTGCAAGGCGACATTCTCCTCGTTGGCGGCACACTGGGCTGAACTTAGTGTGCTCTGAGACTGGGAGGCAGGCTGCTCTGGCTCGTCCCTTTCAAACATTTTGTTGATTGAGGACGATGAAGCTTGGTCAGAGAGGGGGATGAACTGTTTGCCGTTTGAGCAGTCTGACAGTCGGCACGATGGTGGCGAGTGTGTATTGCCTTTGTACCCAGTGATGTTTGCTTCTTGGTGCGTACCGATGTTTTGCTAGTGTTCCCAGGCAAGGCCTTTCTAAGCCTGGCAAGGAGCAGCCCTCCGGAACTGGTGATCGGCAGATTTAGCACCTGGAGGTGAAGCTTCAGGACCTCACTGGAGAGAGTCAATAGATTTTCGCTTTGAGCAGAAGTGCATTTGGTGGACACTGTGGAGCGAGGACGAACCATGGTAAAAATTTTGCCAAATTGACAATAAGCACTGGCTGCACTGCACAAGAGAATTGCAAATTGAACCTTGAACAGTTTGTTTGAAGTTTTATAGCTAGACAGTGTCTGCTGACATAGCCAGTAGTAAAAGCTGCACTTTTTGACAGCTTTGCCTTACACGTGTACTGTCTTGGTTAAGAATAGGGCCTTAATGCTATCGACCAATGCAATAAAATGTAAGAAAGTGCTAACTGGAAACAAAGTCATAATGTTGCTGGTCTAGCTACAATGAAGCTATTGATTTTAGTGACCTTGGGATCCCAACTACATGGTAGTTCTATTGATATTGAATGCGCCATGAAACACTCAATCTTACTAAAAAAAGTTTATGTAAAACTCTGTAAATGTTTTTTTTTCAGGACAAATATTTGTCTCCTGAATGGAGGCCTATCAAATTAAAGGTTTTACTCTATTTACTAAATCGATGACTACCTTGCATAATACCTTGTCATTTAATAACCATCCTTCTTGATAGTTCTTGGAATGGCTACGTATTATTCGTTGGTCCTCATCCCACACTTATGGTTGAATGGTTTTAAAATGTCCCACTGTGATGTCTGTTCTGTATTTAGATATCAATTTATTTACATCAGAGTATATGTGCAGCATTTGGGCCGATTCATAATTAATTAGGTAGCTTGAGTTAATGAGATGCGTAACCCTAAGTGGTTTCCCGTAACCCTAAGTCGCCATCTTGTTTCCCGTAACCCTAACCCTAAGTCGCCATTTTGTTTTTTCTAACCCTAAGTTTATTTTTGTTTCTAACCCTAAGTCGCCATCTTGGATTTAACCCTAAGTCGCCATCTTGGCTCGGGAAGGTTTCTTCTCCAAATCTGCCATCTTGGATTTTCTAACCCTAAGTTTATTTTTATTTTTTAACCCTAACTTATTTTTTACTAAGTCTCTTACTAGAAAAAGAAAAAAGAAATTTGGGATGCTGCTGGATTCGAACCTGCAAGATTAGAAGAGAATTAGAATTAGTAACCCGTTACCTACCTACCTGCGCCACGCCGCGGCGGGCTGAAAGAGGTTGATTATTTGTTGGGGTGATAAGTTATAAAAATTAGCATACGAATCATAACAAACAAGCGACGACGGAAAATTACCATACGGACCAAAACAAAGTTATAATTCTCTTACAAAATAAAAAAGAAAAAGATTGGAAGCGCAAGGTTTCGAACCCCGGACTTTCCGCATGCAAAGCGGATGCTCTACCCACTGAGCTACACCCCCATTAGATGTTATTTTATTTTATTTCGAAGTAAGAAATGCAGAATGGCGCAGTGGAAGCGTACTGGGCTCATAACCCAGAGGTCCGAGGATCGAAACCTCGTTCTGCTAATTTTGTTTTTATAGTAATTTATCAATCGTTTCGATTGGGCAAAATATTTTTTGCTTGACACAAAACTATCGTTTTGTTTGCTTTATTGGTCATAACTTTATTAAAAGTGGTAGCTCCTAAAAGAGCTGTTGGTTTGGCTCCTAAAAGAGCCGTTGGTTGAGTTAGAAGTGAACGGTTATTATTTCTTGGCTGATTTTCTTGATGTAAGCTTGAGTTGACGGTTTGATATCTCGGGTACTATAGAGACAGAGAAACGGTCGTGCGGGACGTTGACAACGAACAAAACGATGCCAGATCTTCTTTCCCTCTTTCTTGGTTTTCTGCTGGTAAAGGCGCGCTACATACCACTGCTCGGTGACTTCATTGTAGATAAAGGTCTTCTTCTTTAACAGGATACAGGCTTGAATCAGGATACCCGTAGAATGATATAAATGATAGCGTTTTGGATCTAATAAACCAAAACCACAAACAACCTCTTCGTTTTCAATCATTGGTAAAATTTGTTGAAAAGCCTCAAACTTAAGTAGAGGAATTTTAAAACCGAAATAGGAATTGACCTGATCAAAAAGTTGTTTAGCGTCCATGGTAGTAGAATGAAAGAGCCCTCAAAACTTTCAACTTATATGACGTTCATTGACTTTGTCGCCCCGCTCTTTCAATTGATTTTGTAACCATTGAAAAAATAAAAAGGTTTCTTGCTTAGGACAATGCACCATCTTAAATAAATCCGTTTTATGATGCCCGCATGATTTTCCTGGTGGATAACAATGATCGCGTCCTGTGATACTGCAAAGCGAATCGGCTTTTGGACAACCAAACTCTTCTAAATTAATGGACGGTAATCCCATCTTGTCAAGAAGATCTTTTTCTAAATGACCGCCTTTGTAAGCCACAAGTCCACCGCGGTAAAGCGCTCGAATAACCGCTTGTAGATCTCTTTGCGGTAAAGCCACTTCTTTGAAACTTGCCTCAAAGCGTAAACCGTGAATATGTTTATAAACAAATTGAACCGTTCGCCGATCTTTAAAATTTAAATCTTTGTAGCGCACACGAGAATAAAAATGTTGGCTATCATTTTCACCTTGGATCGTACACCATCCTAATTCTCGAACGAAAAAACCACTGGAAAGATTAAAACCTTCCAGATCAATAATCAATGTGATCTCTTCCATGTCTTTTTCAAAATAAAAATGTTTTGTCTATTGAACCATATTATAATCGAGCGGGCTTGCCCGAACACGCCGCTTTACGACACAATAGAACCTACGTCAGAATAGAACTGCACCCAATTCAATAGAACTCCACGTCACAATAACACTACACCCAATTCAATAGAGCTGCACCCAATTCAATAGAACTCCACGCGCACGCGCTACCCTTGTAGGTTCTTATAAAAACCCCACGATTTTCAGTCAGTTTATCCCAAACCTTCCTTCGAACAAGAACGTGAACAGCTACGAGTTACCCAACTGCAAGCATCAAGAAAAGCTAGAAGACAAGTTTGACGCTATTAGCTACGCATAGGACCTCAATCGTAAGTATCCTTTTTTAAATTGTTTACTAGACAAACCCATTGGCAAACAGTTTTTCTTGAAAAGCCAACGAGTGCGAGGACGCGTAGGTTCGTTGTTAGTGGACATTCGCCTCAAGCTGAACAACCTACTTTGTTGAACAGCCCAAAGCGTGTTTTTACACTCATCAACAACCACTACTAAAAACTCAAACCGTTGACTTTTCTTAAGAAATTCTAACTATTCTTAAAGTGTCTTTAAGTAAGTAGACTTCCATTTGGCATCAGGACTTTTTTCTTTTCAAAGCCAACACAGTTCAACGCGTGTTCGGTACCTTCGTGAACAGCCGTACTTGTTGCGTGTTCACCGGTAACAACAGTCGCTTAGACTTGGTTGACTTTGCTTAAGAAAATCCAAACCTTCTTAAAGTGTCTTTAAGTCAATAGAAAAACGAGTATCAGTTTTTAACTTTTAAAAAAGCTCACAAAACAATTCTTTCGCTTTAAAAAGCTCACAAAACAATTCTTTCGCTTTAAAAAAGCTCACAAAACAAATTAGCATACGAATCATAACAAATAAGCGACGACGGAACATTAGCATACGGACCAAAACAAATAAGCGACGACGGACAATTAGCATACGGACCAAAACAAAGTTATAATTCTTTCGCTTTAAAAAGCTCACAAAAACAAGCGACGACGGAAAATTAGCATACGGACCAAGTTATAATTCTTTCGCTTTAAAAAGCTCACAAAAACCAAGTTATAATTCTTTCGCTTTAAAAAGCTCACAAAACCAAGTTATAATTTTTACTTTTTAAAAAAGCTTTTTTCTTACACAAAAACTGATACCCGGGTTTTTTCCTTAACTTGTAGAAGTATGGATGCGTACGATTATTTGTTCGACGACGATTCCGAACTTATCGAGGCAATCGAAGCGTATGAGGATGGCCAAGCGGCTGATCGTGCTATGGAAATGTACCAACGTCGTGAAGAACAGCGGGCTTTTCAGCGGGATTTAATTCAGCAGCAGGGGGGCTCCATTGACCCAAATCAACCGGGTCGATTTGTTTTTGACCTACACCCACTACAACGTCAAGCTAACAGGAGATATGGCATCCAGGAACGAAACTACGAGGTTCGCTTAAGACAGGAAGGTAACATCATTGACCAGCTCGCACCAGCCATCAGAGACGCCATGCAGCGGTCCGTGGAACAAGTCCTCAACAATGACGCCATACCGGATAACCATCGTCTGTTCTTTGACCTTTTCAGTAATCGTCTTACAGCGGGTACTTACCGAAGTAACGGTATGACTGTGGGTGACTGGCGTCACAACCCCGAGCGTGTAGATAACATTTTTGAAAATCTGCAACAAACTCTAAACTCCAATGAAGACTTTGTTATGAATGACTCATTTCATATGGAAATTACTACAGTGGCCCCCGTTTACCGTCAAGTCCGTGGTCGGCGAAAAAGAAGAACCAAAGTGGCTTACCAAGGAATCGACAACTTTCTGGTTAATAACAAGTCTGTTATCAAAATCAGGAACACACACGACAACTATTGTGCCGCCCGCGCCATCATAACCTCTAAAGCAACGCAAGACTACCCAGCCCATCATCCCATGCGAAAACGTCTGACTAAATATGAACGTACAGTCTCGGACAAGACCCAGAAAGAAGCTGCGATCGCTCTGTGTCAAGCCGCAGGTGTCCCTCTGGATAGTGCTGTAGGTGCCGATGAACTTGCCAAGTTCCAAAGTGTTCTTCCTAACTACAGGCTTATCTGCATCTACACCGGACGTAACCACGAGGCCGTCGCCTTCAGTCCCTACGACAAGAAGAAGAAGGTCATCACCATCATCCATGTGGATGACCATTATCATGCGTGCACCAGCCTCAAAGGATACCGTCAGACCAACCATGTCTGCAAGTATTGTCTCAAAGGTTATGATCATGAAGGTCAACATCGCTGCGAATCAACCGACAATCAGAAGTTCTGCCTCTGCTGCCGCAGAGAAGACTGCCCTGATTTCTTGGAATGCCGCCCTCAAGGTCTCAAACCCAAGCACAAATGCCCGCCCTGTGGTCGCTACTTTTATGGGGAGACATGCTACCAAAACCACCTGAAGTACACTTTCTCCGGTCAGTTAAAGCCCGAAGATTGTATCTGTCTGAATATCAGGCGCTGTAAACAATGTAAGAAGTTGAACCGCTGCAAGTACGACATCAAGACCCATCAATGCGGATTCGCAAGCTGCCCGACTTGTAAAGAGTATGTGAAGTTGGAGGAACATCGGTGCTTCATTGAATCTGCGGGTAAAGTGCGAGAGAAACGAAGAGCAGCCGCCCTCGCCAAGAAACTGAACAAAAAACGCAAGAAAGCCGCAGCCGCAGCAGAAGCTGATCCCGACTCTGACATAGAACCGGTCGATTTAGAAGAACAACTGATTGAAGAACAAGAAGGTGTAGCGCCCCGGAATGAGCAGAGTGACAACCCCAAGGAAAATCAACCGCCAATTCACATATGGTTTGATATTGAGGCTAGGCAGGAAACAGGTACCCATGAAGCCAACTTACTCATTTATCAAGATGATCGTGGTAATGAGGTGACTTTGTGGGGGGACTCTTGCGTTGAGGAATTCATCAAGGATTTGAAAAAAATCAGCGAACGGAAACAACGAAGACTGGTGGTCATCGCCCACAATCTGCAATCGTACGATGGGTATTTCATCATTAAAGAGATGTACCGCGATGGAAAGCAACTTACGCAAATTAGGAATGGCGCCAAAATTCTGGAACTAGAACATTTTGACATTAGGTTTATCGATAGCCTAAACTTTTTTGCTATGCCTCTTAAGGCTTTTCCTTCTACCTTTGGCTTATCCTATCTTGATGCCAACGGGGAAGAAGCGTATTACGCCAAAGGCTACTTTCCCCATCTTTTTAATCGGAGGGAGAACGAGGATTATGTTGGTCCGCTACCTGCGAAAAAATACTACATGCCGGAAGCCATGTCCGTGGATGACCTGAAAAAATTTGAAGCCTGGTATGAGGAACAGATCGACCGTGACGCCATTTTCGACTTCAAAAGAGACATAAAAGCCTATTGCCAAATGGATGTTACCATTCTCAGGGAGGGGTGCCAAACATTCCAACGCCTCTTCCAGAAAGAAACAGAAATCACCGACGCCGATGGTAAGAAGACGCCTGGATTTAACCCCTTCGATCATATCACGATTGCATCAGCCTGTAATCGTGATATGATCAACCGAACGGAAGACGAAACGATTGCCAGTGAACCAGCGTACGGGTGGGCGGGACTTCGTGGAAATCAAAGTAAACAAGCATTGGAATGGCTGTTGTGGATGCAACATTGTCAGCACCAAGATTACACGCAAGAACAGTACGAATGCGATGAAGCTATGAAGATACCCTATCATCAAAGAGCCTATTACGTTCAGCACGCTGGAAATGGTGGCGAGAAGACTATTCAGTACGTGGGGCAAGTCGATGGTTATTGCGAAGCGACCAACACAGTCTTTGAATTCCAAGGCTGCTTCTATCATGGCTGTACGACCTGTTTCCCCAACCGGACGGAACGACACACACGCCTTGACAACCGTCAAATGTGGGAGGTTCGGGAAGTCACCAAGGAGAAGATCGCGAAATTACGAAGTTGCGGATACAATGTCGTGGAAATGTGGGGGTGTCAGTGGGAGGATTTCAAAAAGAAGAATGAAGAATGCGCCACCTTTGTTAAAAACCTTGAATTGAGAGATCGGATGAACCCAAGAGACGCGTTCTTTGGCGGCCGTACGAACGCGGCAAAACTGTACCACCAGTGTTCCGATGGAGAAACCATTCAGTATTATGACTTTACCAGTTTGTATCCGTATTGTAACAAATATTCAATCTACCCGACGGGACATCCTCAAGTGCTCCTCAATCCGGAAGACCAAGACATCCACTCGTACTTTGGTGTTGCTCAATGTATTGTTCGTCCACCCAGAGATCTTTACCATCCCGTCCTCCCTGTTAGAGTAAATGGCAAGCTTCTCTTCCCCTTGTGCGTGGCTTGTGCGTCAGAGCAGCTGGATCGTCCCCTACTAGAGCGAAGTTGTCATTGCCCCCATTCGGATGTAGAGAGGGAAATGCTCGGTACGTGGTGTACGCCAGAATTGGAAGAGGCTGTCCGACAAGGTTATGAAATAGTCAAGATCATAGAGGTTTATCATTTTCCGGAGGACCAACGTCGTAAAGGACTCTTTGCCCCTTATATCGACAAATGGTATAGGATCAAAACAGAGGCTTCAGGTTGGCCGGCTTGGTGTACGGATGACGCCAAGAAAGAAAAATTCTTAACCGACTTCAAAAAACGTGAAGGAATTGAACTGTCTGCGCAAGAACTCAACAAAGGAAGCAACCCCGGATTACGATCCCTTGCCAAACTCATGCTAAACAGTATGTGGGGGAAATTTGGGCAGCGCCCCAACAAAACACAATGCGTCCATTTTACTAACCCGCAAGAGTTTCACGAGTTTCTCGAGTCGGACATGTATGAAATACAGAAGATTCAACTCCTTCCCGACCGTCAGGACCCTAGTCAAGTGGATCAAGAAGCGATTGACGTCTTCTACACCATGAAAGAGGAGGATGCTGAAATTAACGGAAAATGTAACATTTTTATTGCCGCATTTACAACCTGCTGGGCAAGGTTAAAACTTTACTAGGAACTTGCACGGGGTCAGGAACAAATCTTATATTATGATACGGACAGTGTTATCCTCGTCATCGATCAAAACAATCCACAGCACTACCGTCCTACGACCGGCGACTACTTGGGGGACCTCACCGATGAACTGTGGGATAAGAAGAACAAAGAATACCGTACCATTCAGGAATTTGCTTCAGCGGGGCCCAAAAATTATGGTTACATTTTAGATAATGGAAAACAAGAATGTAAGGTCAAAGGATTTTCTCTGAATGTGGAAGGCTCTAAACAACTGAACTACCCCATACTTAGGAACAATCTGGTTACTGAAATTCAAGACCCGCAGGTGATCAACGGTCAGGTGGTGCGTCGAAAATATCCCGTCAAGCGGTCCCATAAAATTGTGCGAGATGTCCAACAGCTAGAGCTTAAGACGGTGGAGGAGACTAAAAATTACCAGCTCGTTTTCGACAAAAGAGTGGTGGATCCTAGTACGTTTATGACCTACCCGTATGGTTACGGTGAGCTGGATACGGAGGGTATGGAACTGGATATTCACACATTATTAGATTTGTAAGGGTACTTTTTACGGAGATGGTATGTTTAAGGAGAGTGTCGGTTGACAAGGATTAGTGAAAAGGCCACTAGGGCACTTAGGTAAAATTTAGGAAATAATAATGTAAGTAGATTTGAATAGGGCTTAACCAACTATTGTAAATACATTGTAACTAGACTTAGGAAAAACCATTAGGGTGTAGATGTACATAGGTTTTAGTTAGAATAAACACATTTGGCAGATTTTTTAAAACTGACTCGTTTATTACAGTTTTATTTTCTTTTTGGTTTGCATGATACGTTTAACAATTTTTTCAGGGATAGTTTTCTTGCCGGGTAAAGCATCAATTGCTTTAATCATTTTCGTGTCAGCTTTCCACTTGTCCTTTAAATTTTTAGCTTTATCATAATCAATATCATGTTGTTTGGCAATTTTATCCAACCGATTAATCCCTGGGTCTCCTCTAGCCAGTCGTTTCTTCAATTTGGTGCCAGGTCCTAAATATTGATAGCCAGGCCAGTGAAATTCAATCCCTGTTTTGGCTAAGGCTTTTTGCACATTGAAGGCGTCTCCTTGTTGAATCCCTAAGGGCTTTCGTCGTACTCGAGTTGTCTTCTTAGTTTTCGTCCGAGGCCCCATTCTTCCCATCCGGGTCTGGGTTGTAGTTTTTCGACTTCGGTTTGCCGTTTTCGTTTTTTAGGTTTCGGGTTGGTTTCGTCAGGGCGTGTAGGAAGTAACCGTCTTCTCCCAGTACTTGGTTTGGGTTTAGGTGTGATCTTGGGGGTTTTGACTTTAATCCTTTTTATAGGTTTAGGAGGGATAGGGTTTCCTTCCTCTTCCCCTTCTTCCCTGATCCGTTTGGTTAAATGTCCCAATTCTTTGGACAAGGGTTTTATGTTAGCATTGATGATGGAGGGTGGGTACCCCGAAGCAAGCCATAAATTCTTTTCCGCGGCTAATTTAGCCGCTTTGGTGAGTTGTGAATTATCCGTCAATTCATCTCGATACGATTCAATCAGTTGTTCCCATACTTTAGCGGGTACTCTATAAAATCCCTCCATCTCTTAATTCTTAGCAAATTCTTTGCGTGTGAAAGAACAGTTTCAAGCTCTAAATGAAAAATGAACTGGTTTACAAGCTTTTTAAAGGTTTAAGATAAGCATACACAGACCAAGTCGTGTAAATCACGAAACAGTTGATTCCCTTTAGCATCCATGAGCATCTGACGACATTTTTTCACGGAATGTTGACGTAGTCGTAGTTCTCTTAAAATCTGTTTATGTTTTCGAAGTCTTGCCATCAAACTAGGATCCACAGACACATTTTGTTTCAACAAGTTTAAAATAACTTCACTCAACATATTGATTTGATCTTTGGTCGCTTGTAACAAGAGTTGTCGTCTTGAGACTTGACTAGGTTGATCCGCCAACGCTTTGAAAAAAGGTTTATGTTGTTCCAATCGCCTCATCGTCGCCTTCGTCGATAATGTCTGATATTATCTGTAATTCCTTTAAACGCTTGACCTGCGAGTTTACCTGCCGCGGTAGTAAAAGTGGGAGCCGGTCCTGCTAACAAAAAACTAGCACCGTAAGCGATTTTATCCACTAAACGTGGCTTTCTTCGACGTAATGCGCCTCCTCTCTGAAAAATTTTTGACATCGTGGGTACGGGGTCGGTGGTCTTTTATAGTTATCCACTTCACAAGGTTGATACTTGTTTTTATAGGCTTCTGACACCCGAGTAGGAATCGGTGGGGCTAAATCCACAATGATATCATCCAAACTAGTCATTTTGATAACAAAATTTTGAAGAGAATCCGTGTTATTGTCTCTAAGATATTGTCGTAATTCGTTCAAGGCTTTAGCATAGGTGGTATAAGCAAAAGCACTCATCGCAGTTTATGTCGATATTGTTTAAACTCGTTCCATCCTTTGACAAATGTCCCTGCGGCTGCTAAGACAGCTACTAAAATCGAATTGTGAATGATAGGACCCACAATCATCCCTGTTGCTACTAAAAGTAAAGCCAAGGCATTCAATACCGTGTAGATCCATTTGAAATAACTCCAACGTTGTTTATACGTCCACCATTGACGATGATAAAAATCAAACAGGGTTTTTAGTCGTGGATCCATCAAGGTTCTTCGTAGATATTTTCCCACTTACCTGTTTTAGGGTTTTTCACTATGCGTATCCTAGTTCCTTTCTTCGGGTGCGTCCAAAATTTCTTGGTAAAAATACCCGCTTTCCCTGCAAAGGCTTTCTTGGCAATATCTCCACTCCAAAACCGATCAAAGACGTGTCGTGTCGAAGGAATTAGTTTACGCGTTAACCACTCAGCTTTTTTGGCGACGGTCCAAGGGGTACCAAGACCTTGTCCTTTCTGATAACTTCGGGTCCAACCTTGGTCTTTTAAGACATGGGATAACACGCGTTCTTCATCCCCAGAAGCTGGATGTAAGTCTAACCACATGTAGCCAAAAGGTTCTTGCGTACAGGTTTGATAGGTCTCTAAACATTCTTTCCAACAGGTGGGAAAACTTTGTAACAGTAAATTACGAACTCCTAATTGATCGCGAGGGTTTTTAAACGCAATCACATAATGCGCGTTTCGTGAAATACTTTTCGCATATTTCCCGGTCGGAAACATATCCTGACATAAGTACAACACAGTAATGTCTCGATGATGTGAATGTTTCGTGAATAAATCCAAGACCCGTTTATCATGACTTCCTTCATCCATCAGATCATCCAATACTAAAATTCCTTTTCCTTTTGGAAACCATTGGTCTAACTCTTCTAATTCAGGGATCCCTTCATGAAATTGCGCAAACTTCATTTCTTTAAACTTGGGTTGCCAAGCTCCATAACAATAATGAATACTTTGAGGATACGTTTCAAACAAATCCAAGTTGTTTTCTAACAATTTTTGTGTAAAGACCGTTTTTCCACACCCGGACGGACCTACTATCAATATGGATGAGGGGGTATGAATCTGAAAAGGTTGCACTAACGGAAAGTTCATTCTTACAAAAAGCCTAACTTTTCTAAGGCTTTTTAAGTTCTTACGTTGTTGACACTACACAAAAACAGACCCATAGCTACCATGCAACGCTTTTTATTACTTTTTCACGAGGTTGACAACATTGATTAAGAAAGGTGGTGCTAGGCATAGGCAGTGGATCTAAGATAGTCGCTACTTTTTGATCATTTTGCACATAATCGTGATCTGAAAATAAAGCTAAGAAATCCGATAAAGTACCGCCACGCGCTTTTAATTTAAGATAAGCTAAACAATAATGTCCACAGGCAGCACTGTGTAATCCTTGTAAGGTGGTTCCATTCGTCACCCAATGTCGTTTATCCAGGGTCGTAATCCAGTCAATCAGGGGTTGAGTTGTTCGATACCATTCCAAAGGTAAACCATAGCTATCCATGACTTCAATCAATTGGTTTTCTAACCATAGAGCAATCCAATGTTGACCCGGTTGTCCTGTGGGATCGGTGTTGACAATATAACACGCATTCTTTTTAGGAGGTCGAGGTAACCCATCACAAGGAAACGTCCCTTGAAAGATCTTTTTCAATGTAGGGTCTTGATTCGCTACGAGATTACATTCTTGGGTGGATAAGGGGACATATTCCATGTTTTTTCACAGCAAAAGAAACTTTTGCGAAAGAGTTAAAATTCTTACGAAGCGAAGCTTCTAAGTTTTTGTGAGCTTTTTCAAAGCTTAATGCTGGTAGATGTCGTAGAGAACGGCGCCGTTGGGATCAATCTCGAGCAGATTTTCAAACTCACCGTACACGAGGATGGTGATATTACTGGCAGGAGCTGCTCGGAAGTCCAATTTAAGCTGTAGGTCTCCAGATTGCTTGGGGTTGAGGTTTCGGCTATCAGCACAACCATTGGCGACATTGTCGATCATGAAGAGTGTACAACCTTTGTCTTCTCCCCAATCTTTTTCTTCTAGCATGTTGCCTGTCAGATGACACCAAGCACTACTGGCGAGTAGATACCGAAAGTAACCTAACAAATCTCGACTGCTATCATTGCCGACCAAGTCCAGCGTTTCGTACGGGTATTCTTCCCCACGCACAATCTGTTTGATAGAAGTCAGATCAAATTTCTGGAAACAGAAACAGTTTCTGTCATAGGCTCCATTAAACGCACGACTGTCAAGCAGGGCTACAATCATACGGTCTGGGATACGGTTCTGAAACAAATCTCGAATTTCTTCTCGGCTCTTGGTATTTTCCATACTGTAGGTACGAATTTCACTCCGAACCGTAGGGTACTTGGCAACAGCTTTACCATTATGCCGTTTACTTTCCAGTGATTTGTACACAGCTTCGTTTAGTCTGAGCTGACACACATGAAATCGTATCTTGATATCAGACTCGGTCAAACGTCCCGCTTTACCAACCCCATCCAGAAAAACTTTCGGGTCATTAAAGTGGAACTTCATCTTGATTTCAACCCCGGGTACCAAAGCTTTGCCTGTGTGAAACACTTCGAGGTGAGGGACAAAGACATAATGTCTAACTTTACCTGAAGCCAGTTCAGCTCTTTCCGCACTCATGTTAGCTAGCAACAGTTTGGTGTTAGCTGCCAAGGCTTTGTATTCAGCATGCCCAGCACCTGAATTCGAAGCGGTATCCACATTGTTCGCTGTCCACTGTGGGGGAGGGTTAATGCCATTAAACCAACCAGCTGGTCTGAGGACCGTTCGCCCATCTTTGGTATCAAAGTTGGTCAGTGTTTGTAGATAAGCCTTGTAGTGATACGTGTCCGATTGAGGACTGATCAAGGTCCCGTTCAAGTACAGATCAATCTGTTTGATGATCGTGTGCGCTATATTGTTCGCTGGCCACAAAGATTCACTCGATACCCAGTTGTTTCCATCATTCTTTTTCATCTGTAGTTCCATCGTAAAGTAACTTCGGTTCAAATCCACAAAACTTTCCAGTTTAGGTATAATAAATTCCATCGGGTTAATACCCGTGGTGGTTGGTTGTATGGTGACCATACGATAGGATTCAATACTATAATCCGTCTGCGGTTTCTTAAACAAGTCGAGCGTGGAGCTCATCACCATGTTGACAGCCATGATGAAATGGGTTTACTTTTTCTGTTTTCTTCGTCTTATATACTTTGCCAGTTGATACCCTGGAGGTCGACGCACTTCCGCACTAATCCATCCACCTGTTTGATGATGACGGGTAGTCACTAACCCTTTATCAGCCATTCGAAATGAGGGTCTGGAAGGGATCGGTTCCATTCTTTGCGTGTGAAAGTTATCGACCTAATATATCTCGAACTTTTTTAACTTGTTTCGGAAAAAGAGCTGTGGTGACTTTAACCGCTTGTTTCACTTTAGGTTTTTTCAAGACTTTTCCTAATTCCTTTTCCAAGACTTGTTCTGCTTTTCGCTTCAGTCCCCGTTTAAATCCTTCTTTCGCTCCTTTAGAAATATTACTGGGTAATTTGAGTGGGTTGCGTGTTTTTATAGCTCCTTTCAATCCACCTTTGAGCGTTTCTTTAATCACCCCCGCTCCTTCTTGGTCGTCGGTTCGAAACCGGGTTAAACTACCTCCGCGCATGATAGTATCGTTTGAGACCTCTTCCCTTTTGTACCTTCCTTTTATTCTTTTTCTTCATCCACTGTTTGGTTTTATGTCCTACTGCAGCACCTAAAGCAGCTAACCCTGCTGTTTTACCTGCAGCTATTAAACCAGGGACTATCGCTGCAATGGGAATCGCGCCACCTTTTTGTTTCATATTTGTTTAAAGTGTAAGGTCAAAAGTGTATGACCTGGTCCAAATTGCGCTAAATCGTCCTGGGTTCCTGCTGTTTCTGCCACTTGTACTTCAATAATGTCCATCACTTCGCGTCGTACTGGTATATATTGAATATGGCGTGGTTCAAAGTAAACTTGTCCCCGGGTCGTGCGATCATATTGGACTTCACGCAACAAATCCACAATTTTGTCGCCTACCATGGTACTGCTGCCTACATCTGAATAGATATGTAGGGTTCTCTTAGGATCTTGAACCACACTTCGAAACGCATGATTTAAATTAATAAACGTCCAATTGACCCGCATACTAAGAAACATCCAGGTTGTGTTGTTACCATCGGTATCACTTTTAAAATACACAGGATCAAATCCAGTAAAAAAATCCGCGTCATTCTTGGCAGGTACTTTTCCGTCTGGAAAACTCATGAGAAGGTTCGGTCCTAGTTTATACCCACTGTTCCCATTCTTTTCAAACCAACCCATTTTGAGACACACTTTGAGGTTAAACGCTACAAAAGGGCTATATTGTTGGACCCCAGTTTGAGTATATCGCCAACGAGAGACCTTGCTGTTATCCAAATACAAATCTTCGCCTTGCCATGTCCACTCTAAACAAGTATTCTTGTTGTTCTCCAAGTAATAAAATCCATAGCTGCGCCAATTTTCTTCGTTAAACCGCTTATTCACCCATTTTAAAATGCCTTTCATAAAACTAACCCCATCCGTAACCGGCCAACGATACTCGGTTAGTGTGTCAAAACGTAAATTAAATGTTTTTTGAATACGTTGACTCCCCAACATGATGTAACATGTTTCTCCAAAAATGAATTCAGTGGGGTTGGCTAGTTTAGACAAATTGACATCCGTGTCTGGTAAAGACAATGAACTTAAACCGACTTGCCAATTGTCCCCCATTAAACGTAAAGGTTCTGGTAAACGAACCTTAAACGAACTGGCATGATTGTTGGGAAATTCTTGAAGACTACTATGACTGGGAAGAGTCACAAAGAACGACATCTTGACAAATGATAAACATCTTTATTCGCTAGCCTTTTTAAAGTGTAGGGTGACAAGGGTATGATCATCTTTAAACTTGACCAGTTCTTCTCCAGAAGCTGTGTTTTCTGTTAGATTCACTTCAATGATATCAATCACTTCCCGTCGTACTGGTAAATAGTGAATATGTTCTGGTTCATAGTAGACTTTACCTTGACCTTGACGTGGATAATGCACTTCCTTTAACAAATCGGTAAAACGATTACCCACCATAGAGCTACCACCCACATCGGAATAGACATGCAAAGAACGGTTAGGGTGAGTCACCAAACGATCAAACATTCTGTTAATGGAAGAAAATCTCCAACTACAACGACCCGTCAAATAAAACCAAGTGACACCTTCATTATCTGTTTCCTCTCGCATGTACAAGTTCGCCGTTCCATCTTGGTTACGAAAATCGTATTGACCTCGTGTCACTATTCGTTGGTTGTGGTAAACAATCTGTAGATTAAGTCCCGGTTCCCAATCTTTTTTGTAATCTTGACGAATCCAGCCCATTTTGACACCAAAATCCTGGGTAAAAGCAAAGATGGGTAACGGGTCATTCACCCCTGAGAATCGCTTTCGTATCAGTTTGGTGTTATCCATGACTAAATCACCATCATCTAAATAAAACTTGAGATACGTATGTTTTCCTGCATCTTGATCCACACTTTCATACTCCCGCTTGAATTCTTGATTAAATTGTTCTTGATACCATAACTGCACAGCTTTCATAAAAGATAGTCCATCTTGAATGGGAAAACGTGTTAACTCGTTCAACGTCAACCGATGTATCTTGTAATCAAACGTATTATCTTTTTTCTTACGCACTGAGGACATGATAAACAAACCCCGATTGAGAGGTTGAATATGCGATAGATCCAAACCACGATCCGGTATAGACATGGAAGCTAAACCTACTTGCCAATCATCTCCCAACAAACGCAAAGGTTCCGCTAAACGGACTTTAAACGAACTGGGTTGATTGTTAGGAAATTCTTTAAGACTACTATGACTTGGTAGGGTCACGTACATCTTCCGTGCTTATCCAACTGTTATACTTGGCAGGCCACCCTTTCCATTGAACCAACAACTGATTCTTGCGTCGTTTAAGTACTTTTTCAACCCGAAACACATCGGTCGTATAGACTTTTTGTAAGTCCTCCTCGTAAAAGGTTCCATCTACGGGGGTACCATCCCATTCGGTGATCTTGTAAGCCGGAAAGGGTATGACTTTCTTCACCAAAAACACTTCTTCCGTCCACCCTGGTAAATAACCTTTAGCAAAAGGGCGGTGAATTTTATTAAGGCGAACCCTATCTCCTTTTTTCAATGTAGGTTTTCGAATTTTGGGTGGTTTTCCGTACAAAGTATTCCAAACTTGTTTTTCATTTTTGAGGGTGACATCTTGAGGAGCCATCTTGATACTAGAATGAATACTAGTATTGTAGCCTTTGACTAACTCGGGTAACACATCCGTAAACGTCAACGTATTAGCCGCTGTAAAATACCGATACAGTCTTTCTTTGAGTGTACGATTAAATCGTTCTACCACGGCCGCTTTCGCATCTCCCCCCGTGGAAAAATGATGAATGTTGTTCTTTTTTAACCAGGCTGCCATATCCTTGTTATAAAACTCTTTGCCTTTATCGGTTTGTAACTTGAGGGGTTGTCGTCCTTCTTTAAGAATTTGGTCAAAGGCTTTCACCACCGTCGGACCTTTCTTGTCTTTGAGCGGTTGAACCCACACATACTTAGATAAAATATCAATCACCGTCAGCAAATAACGAATACCCTTGTTTTCTTTGGCGATATTCTGCGTTTCGATCAAATCCGATTGCCATTGATCATCTCGACTCATCACTTGAATGGGTAAGGTGGGAAATCCTTTACGTCTTCTAGGTCGATGTAGCGTATAGGCTAAATCCTTGCGCAATAAATTTTGAGCGCGTTTGTTGGAAATTTTCCACGTCTTGGCAAAACGTTCCACGCCTCCTAAACTACCGGGTTTAGAGGGATCTCGATATCGTTTAAGGAGAGCTTGGGCTGGAGTGACTTGTTTCTTTTTAGAAACCATAACAGATTATGAAGATCCGTGAGCGAAGGAATTTTATGTTTTTGTAGTATCTGACGAAACCAGAAAAAAGGTTTATCACTTTGTTGGAGCCATAGGACATAAACCACCCAACGATAAAAATTGTATTGAATACAGGTTTCTCCCAAAATTTCTAAAGGTTTGTCATGATAAGGGGGTATCAACGCTTTATCCGCCTCGTTTAACTCGAATAGTTGCCGACAGACATCCACATGGCTTTTATACAAGAGCCACTGTCTTAGCAAGTCGCAGAGAAACAACACACAAGTACTCATGATGTTAAATGATCATTTTTATTGGAAAAACCTGGTTTTTATAGCCTATAGCCTTTTTCTATGAATAAATTATTTTACATGGACAAATGGATGACCGTCAAAGCCGAAAATTCCAAGCTACCATCGTGGGTGCAGAGCATGGAAGACAAAGAACGTTTTGCTGCTGAGTACCAAAACAGCATGGGATTACGCTAGACCCAAAGAAACTAAACGATGAAAACAAAGGATTACGACAGATCGGTAAAATCCGGATGAATTCGTCCTGGGGTCGTTTCGCCATGAGGGCGAACAAACCTAAAACGGTTCAAGTAACCTCCATGATAGAGTTACACAACTACCTAAACAGTGACAAGCATGAATTTAAAATTTCAAAATGATGTTTTTCATAGTCTAAGACCTTTTTATATAAACAAAACATAAAAACCTATTACATCCTTACGGAAGAACTTAAAATGATAAAAATGTAAGAAAATGGTTCAAATTAGAGTCTATAATGAGATGTTGCCTGAGCTACGGAAACATTTGAGACAGACTTATATTGACCACTTGAAATGGGTTTCTTTCCCACTATGCCAAAAGTGTGTAGAAGAACAAATGGAGCTATCTACTCTACAAAGATCAGCTGTTTGTCGTCATACTCGATTCTAGATACTCGAATGATGAACTAGCTGAGAATTTAAAATAAACCTAGCTTTTTACGCTCCATCACATCTTTGTGAAGGGGTACATAGTCTCTTTCAAAGTTTGTTTGACCTCCATGGACATACACGGGTGGGTCTGATTCCACAATTTCCTCTCGTCCCAGCTTGGTCTGTTGAAGTCTTTGTTCTGCTTGAGCGAGTCCTTCTCCATACACCTTGGGTAATTCTTTACCGCTTTCTCCCAGGTCTGGTATGGTATTCAACCAGTCTTGGATCGCCAGAGGATCTTTAAAATTTTCTTTGTCTACAGCCAGGTCCGCCCAACGGAAGAACTTACAACGGTTATCACCACAGGCCAAGTACAAACGGTCTGGATTCTTTTCGCTGGCACTCTGTTTGAGAACGGGCACATTTCCACACAAACAAACTATTTTCTCCCACCGTTCGCAAATATCTGGGTGAATGTTTTTCCTAACAGCGGACATGTATTTTTCTCCATTCGCTTTTCCACAAAACAGAAAGCAAGTCCAAGCAGGACATCGTAGATACTGCCATCCTGATTTAGCGGTACGCTCTTCCATTTTTTCCCAGTGACAGGGACAAGTCATTACATCTTCAGGATCCGCCAGAGGTTGATCAGCCCATCTAAAAAACTTGCACTTATGATGTCGACAAGCCAAGTACATCCGATCCAGGTTGTTTTCTGACTTGCTTTGTCGAAGTCCCGGTAGATAACCACAGCGACACACCAATTTCCCCCACTGCGTATGGATATCTTTATGCACTTTGTTGTAGACACCATGTAGGTAAGAGGCTGCGTTCTCATCGTTGAAGATAGAAATCAGGCAGGGTTGATCGTTACACTTGGATAACTGATAACCTTTGCTGTTGTCGACCGGACCTATGATCTCCATATGAAATGGGCATATGCGCGGTAGCTCTTCTTCTTCGTCTACCGGTTGATAACCCTCACTCACAGCTTTGACAGGTGAACCGGTCATCTGTTGAATTGCTTGATCCAGTTTTGCGGCATCTCGGTCGAGTTGTTCTAACATCTCTACAGCCTCCTGTGGTGGTTCTCGCCTTTTTCGTTTGGTAATAGGTCTTAGGACTTCATCGTCTTCTTGTCGAATTGGTTCAATCGTCTGATACGGATCATAGGGGGCTCGTTTCTTCTTATGTTGGTTGGTCTTCGTGGATAAAGTAGCTGATTCAACATCTTGGTGAACTACACTGAGATCTAGTGGAGCTGGACGTTTCTTCTTGCTCGGCATGGTGAATGAATGATCTGAACTGAGTAACGACTTATCTTATAGTATACAGAACAATAGTTCAGACATGCTCAGAACGATAGCGTCTGTTCTTTGTTAGACTCAATCACGTCATAGTGTAAACATCCGGTTCTTTGACAACACCTGTTTGACGTCATCACAATAGACTTGCCCTATGTTTGTCTAAACCTGCCCTTAGCGTGGGGACGCTGTAAACATCCGCTACGTCATAAACAATAAAACTGCACCTGTTTGACGTCATCACAATAGACTTGCCCTATATTTGTCTAAACCTGCCCGCCTTACGTCATAGCGTCAGTGTAAACATCCGGTTCTTTGACAACACCTGTTTGCCTAGACTTGTTTTTAGTGTCAGGGACGCTGTAAACCACGTCACAATAGAACTACACCCATTTTACGTCACAATAACCTAAATCACTATAAAGTAACCACAGTTTTACACAGAGAAGTCAAATGTCTCCCAACATGATTGGTGCTAATGTAGCTGAACCTATGGCTGAACCGTGGGAATTGATCGTTAAAGATGACATAGAGGATAGGGATGCTGAGATTGAAGAAGCGGCTTTTATTTTAGATCGTTCCCTACCGAATAAATTGGACAGCCTTTACCGTAAGTACTATAAAGTCAAGAATTCTGAGGCGACCTATGCGTTTGGTGTGTTAGCTGAGAATCGAAAACATGTGGAAGGAAGTCAAGGATGGTCTGTGCAGATGGCTCTACAACTCAATAAGAAGGTGTACGTGTATGATGAGAAGACCCGGCAATGGTATAAAGGCGATCGCTTTGTAGCCAGTCTACCAACGCCTCACTGGACTTTGGTGAATCGTTTTAAACCCTGCGAACCACCGACTTTGGATCAGAAGTCTACTATTACCCTACCAGTCTCTTTTGGAAACCTCATCAGTTACGAGTTGGAACAATTACTGGCCCGTCGATGCTCACCCGTTTAGATCCTATTTTGGCAGACTACGAGAAGGAACGTCAAAACGCGACGATCTTACACCAATTACAAGAAGCAGCGAACAAGGTCGTGGAAAGAATAGAGGCTTTATCAGGAGAAAAGACCCAAATCGAACTTTGGATTTTAGCTTTATTCAAAGGTTTGTCTCAGTAAATCATGGAAGACTATCAACGTGTTTTAGCCAGAAACTATATGGTTTATGGGGATGGCATTTCAGATGTCAGCTATATTGCAGAAACCATCAGTCAAGAATATGGAATGCAGTTTCAAGTACCTACACCTATCAGAGACCGTGAACAAGTGGTTGCTGCTATTCTACAAGCCAATGAGACTTTACAAAGAGAACCGCTACCAGAGAGTTTAATCTCTTTATTACAACGAAAATATACGGTCCTTTTACAAGCGGATACCCTTTTTGCTTTTGGACATATCACATCAGATTGTAAAACGTTACGCGGTGGAACAGGTTGGTGCGTACAAATGGCCATGGATATGGGAAAGACTATTTATGCCTATGACATTGAAAGCAGTACTTGTTTTCAAGTTAGAAACAAACGGTTTTATTTAAAACCAGACGCTCCTACACTTGCTTTAAAAAGTGTGGTTTTAGGTTCTAAACAAATTGGTCCTATTACCAATAAAGAAATACAACATTTATTTCATAGAACTTTTAGTACCCATTTACAAGACTTGACCCGTTGTTTAGACGAATTTGACTTGTAGGTCATTGCTTTGTAATTCAGAAGCTTTGCTTCGTAAGAAATAAATTACGCTTTTGGTCAAAAGCTTTACTTAGAAGTGGTGGCTCCTAAAGGAGCCGTTGGTTAACAATAAATTTAAAACTTTAGCTGCTCCGCTTCTGGTCTTTGATCTGGGTCGGTATGCCACATGGTCTGAAATTCCGGGTCGGCGCTGGGGCGACGGTAAAAAGCGACCACTTGATAAATCAGCATATCGTCCTGTTGTCCATGGTAGGGAACTCTCTGATGTTTTAAAGCCCACAGGGTGATGGCTAGTGAATAGATGTCTGCTTTCGTCGTGGGAAGGTCACCTTTGAAAAGTTCCGGGGCGCGATACGCGATGGTACCTTGACAGGCGGAATGACCGGATTGAACACGTGGTTGCGAACAACCAAAGTCGATGATCTTACAATGGTGCTGTGGGTTGACCAGAATGTTCGCCGGTTTTAAATCTAGGTGTAGTACATTGTGGGTGTGAAGGTAGTTGACAGCTAGGACGAGTTGATTAGCCAAGTTTCTCCAGGGATAGGTCAGGTCGTCATCAATGAGCGCTTGCAACGTCGAGGCTTCGGGAATAAACTCCATCACGATCATTTCGGGTTCAGCGGCGAGTAGACGTATGACATGTGGGTGATTTAAACCCAGAACACGTGCTTCCGCTTGGAACGCTTCGCGGGTGGCGGCTGGATTTTTGGTTGTCGTCTTCATACGTTTTATCGCGACAGTCTTTCCTTGGTAAACGCCTTCGTAAACCTCGGCGAAACCACCGCTACCTAAACGTTTACGAATCTCCATGACTAATGGTATAAACCGCGTGTGTTTAGATTTTATACCGTCTTTGAAAAACCGCTCGGATCGAAAAACGCATACTAATGTTGTAGTAGCGCCTTTGAAAAACCGCTCGGATCGAAAAACGCATACTAATGTTGTGGTAACGTTTGTCGGATTGTTTCTTTGAAAAAATATTCCTATGTTTCCTGCGAGGTACTATTTTGTGTTATAAAGAACGTTGAAAATCAAATCAAATCATTCCTAACCATGGCCAACGCTATTCAGAGAGCAAACTACTGGGACTACTTGGCTATCGCTAACGCTGACGCGGTTCAGAGAACAAGCTACTGGGACTACCTACCCAAAGAGATCCAAATCTACATCATCCGCTTAGCCATCCGTCAGCATCACCGAGATCAACTACAAGACGTTCACCAGGTACTTGAACGATTCTGGGATATTTGTAATTGTGGCCCATTTCACATGCTGTGTGAAATCCATTTCGCTAAAAAATGGAAAGTTCTTTGCGGCATTCGACAGTTTTTAAGATCGCACAATCGTGTGATCTTTAAGCACCAAATCCGTTGTCGAAGAACTAACCCGATCTTTCAACGATTTGCCGTGGAGCAGCCAGAGGACGAAGAGTAGCAGTAGCAGTAAAACCAACGGCTCTTTTAGGAGCCACCAAATCTTATAGAAGCTTTTGACCAATAAAGTGTGTAACAAAGTTTTTTTATTTTACAGGTTTTAGAAAAGCTGTGGAACATTTGCCGTTGCGGACCCGTCCACGTGTTGAAGGAGTATCTCTTTATCAAAAAGAGAAAATGGAAAGTCACATGCGGGATACGCCGATCCCTTGAAATCCAAGGCTACCGATTTACAGCAAGCTGGGCAAAGAAAACCTTGGGCTGTCGTAAAGACGAAGAAGACGAGGATTAAACCTCGATAAAAAAACAACGGCTCTTTTAGGAGCCACCAAATCTAAGTAAAGCTTTTGACCAATAAAGTGTAATATTAACAAAATGAAAAGAAATAGTGACCCAAAGTGGATTCGAACCACTAATCTTCTGATCTGGAGTCAGATGCGATAACCGTTACGCTACCGGGCCGTCCCACAAGGAAGCGAATGAAACTAACATATCAAATATAAGACAATTTATGACTTATTTAAAAGTACCAGGTAACTAGAGTGTATTTCTTCTAACTGAAATATAGCTAGGAGCCCTGGTACCAAACACTTCAATCGTCTAATGGTAAGACAGTGCGTTGTGGCCGCAAAAATCTAGGTTCGATTCCTAGTTGAGGTATTTTTTGTATCCCACAAGGTTAAGAATCCAATATTAACAACAAATATAAGAGAATCATAGCCCTATAAGAAAATGCAGCGGACTAGAGTTTATTCATTACGGGGGCATTCGCTCCATTGGGGGCTTACAGCCATCTCGAATAAACCTAGAACGTTGTTTTGTTTTCTAGTGAGAGGGTTTAGGGATAAAGTCTCAAAGATGACTTTCAAGTCTCAAAGATGACTTTCAGTCACACAGAGACTTTAAAACGGGGACTTTAAAACCTTTAAAACATTCCCGCTAGAATACTAGTCGGAGAAGAAACCTTCCCGAAAAACAAAATGGCGACTTAGGGTTAAAAAATAAAAATAAACTTAGGGTTAGAAAATCCAAGATGGCAGATTTGGAGAAGAAACCTTCCCGAGCCAAGATGGCGACTTAGGGTTAAATCCAAGATGGCGACTTAGGGTTAGAAAAAACAAAATGGCGACTTAGGGTTAGGGTTACGGGAAACAAGATGGCGACTTAGGGTTACGGGAAACCACTTAGGGTTACGCATCTCATTAACTCAAGCTACCTAATTAATTATGAATCGGCCCAAATGCTGCACATATACTCTTACATCAGATTTTTTTCCAAGTCCCCGAAGCAGTCAACCTGAAGAATAATCACCATTTGATACTTGCTTGTTATGAAATAAAATTAACGAGACTCAGCTGGTGGGTAAAGGTATCACGCATTTGACTGAGCTTAAATGGAAATGTACCTTTACTTGATGGCTGTCTGTGCATGCTGTATATTTAATTTCTCCACGAGCAGAATATACACTGTACCTTCTCCTTCATACGTAACGTTTGGTTGTGCCTTTTGTGGTTTGACAAGATTGTTTTCATATCTGGGATGTTGCAGTGGCAATTCCTTGCCAGGTGACTGTCACCCCTCTCAGGGACGCCAGGGCTCTTTTGACTTCCTCACCTCAAGAATCTGACCGTTATGACAACAGCACTCTCCTTTACAACATGGCCTATGTACAAATGTATCTTTTCTGGAGTCTAGTGAATTTTTGTTTGACCGTCCGATAATAATGGCTGTTGTATTTTGGAACACCTGTGGGTTAATCTGCTCTCATTGAAGTGGACATTTACTTCCCTTGGTATTACCTCAAAGGGTGTAAACAGTTTATGTCAAAAGTTAGTCCATTGCCATTTGTTTATTTTTGTTCAGCTAAAAATTAATTTCTTTAATTAATTAAAGAATTAATTAATTAATTTCTATCTTTAAATACAGGGTTTCATAAACATTCTACCAGCAACAAGATCGATTTTCTAAAGATAAGCAACGGTTGTCTTGAAGCACTCTCTTTCTCCTGTAGCAAGGGAGCATAGTGGATTAAACAGTACCACTTAGCCTACGGTATAGAATCAACAATGCTATCGCTTCATGACCTGTCTTCAACAAGTTCTTAACAAGGTTCACTTTCTTCACCGTAGTCTCCTTCTTGTCGGCACAATTTCTATATGTTAGGTTGGTCGTCAATTCAGCTGGTGTGAACTACCGTCCAACGAGGATTTCTAGATCCAAGCAAGCCTTGTTTTTTCTCCTACCTGAGCCAATTAGTCTACGCCTGTAATCGTTGTTAAACACTAAACTAGCAGTTCCGTAGACACTGTAGAACACAACCATGAACAACCAACAGAAATGAAAATAGGACTGTTAATTGGACAAGAAAGGTCAGACTAGGAGTGATTCAATGGAAAATGGTTACACTCCAACTTCGCAGTATTGCATTGTAAAAATACCGCTTTAGAATTAAAGCTCATCATGAATGGGGAGAGGTGTGTCTTGAGTAAAAAAAAAGAAAAAAACAAAGAAACAAGATGACCAGTGACATGTTCCACCAATGGAAACGAAGGTGTTGGGAAGGACACATGGTCCTTGTATGCAAGAAGAACTACGTTCAGTCGTTCAGCCTGTAAACATCATCAGATTTGACTAATCAGTCATTGTTAGCACTCCGCAGATGATTTGCAAACCATACAAGGTCATCTCAAAGGCCTAAAAGCCCGCCATGAATATCATGAGCCCAGGACACCTATCATGAGTGCAAAGACACCTATCCAGGCCAGTTCATTGCTCGCTGAAGATAGTGTCTTCGGTGGAAGAAGATCTGTTGAAATGCTAAAAATGTTGTATGTACAACATATCGTTATTAACAGTCTGCGGGGTATTACTCATGGCCATGTTCTGCTCTCTTCCTTCATGCCTTTGCACCACGATTCAGTGTTCCTCAATTTAATGTTGTTCTGTCTGTGATTACATCAACTAGGTCTTCATCTCAACAATGATATTTTTGTAGTACTTGAGTCCATGTATTTCTTGATCATAGGCTGAATATGGAATACGCATATCAGCCACATAAAGGAATCCACTCAAATCAAGAAATTCGAGTTCATTTGCAATCGTATGAATAACACAGTAGGAGAGAATGTATCTCAAACATCCCTTGAGTCGTCTTTTTGCCAGAGTTTGGAGTGGAAATGTTACAAAAGAGTTAACATAATTATAGTGGTATAACAAATAAAGTAATCAGACAATAATCACAGCCTAATAATAAATCATAACTCATAGTTTATTTGACGGAGAAGAAATAACCCATTTTTTATTACCTTGAGGTGTTGCTATCAAATCTTTTCTATACTGCATTACAAAACTAGAGTAAATTTCCCTGAAATATTTTTTACTGTAAACAGCTTGTTCAAGTAGATTATCATCAACAAGGTGGACGATAAAGCCATTGTCAGGTATGCTGTCAACTCCAGAGATAGCTTGTTCTCTTAAGGCAGTGTGAAGCGTACCGTGCATGTACCCCTGCACGCTTTGGATGTCTTTCCAACGATCACCCTCTGCAATAGTCGTGTCATCTGCACCGCATCATCTTAGCCAACTTGGCATAGCTATGACGTGAACTGTGAGTGGTGTTCTGCTTGTAATCTGCGCCATCTGCGATGCAAATGAGAGAAAACGTTCAACATTAATAAATATAACGAGAGGTGGACAGTGTTGTTGAAGTGATGCACATGCGAAGGATTCTTAACACCTTGTGGCTCCTTTCCCACTAAATGAGAGCCTCAACAATAATCCCACTACTAGGCATGTCATTATCTACAATGAAGTTATTCTGTATTAGTTACTCACCAGTTACAAAATGTTTGCCTCTATTTATTCCGGCATTTTCCATTATCAGGTGATGTAGTTGTGATGCATCTTTTGCTTTCAGAGGGTGCCAAAAATCAGAGTTAGAACATCATGACACCCATGTAGCTCTGGGATTGTCAGGATCAAAACCTATATTTTTGTAGTAAACCCCACATTGTTTTTTAAAACTAGAGATTCCAAGGTTGCTTATTCCAATATTATCTGGTAAATTGTTCCATAGATATGGTATACGATTAAAGAAAGTAGCTTTTAAAAGTTCTGTTCTATATACATTAAGCTTAAGTTTATTGCTTCAGTACGATCTAAGTCTTTTGTCAGCACAAAAGTCGAAATAGTTATCAACTGGTACATTATAATGTCCATAATGGACGATCCATAACTTTCATAATGGACGATTGTTGAAATCACGGTAACCAAATACTTTCGAATTTTTCTCTTTATTGTGGGTTTCAACTTTCTCCACATAAAAAGTTGCTACCTGTTGTTTAGACAGGCGCCTTTCTCATGTTTATCTGGAGCATGTCACGAAAATAATGCCGAATTGTAAAACGTCTCAGTGAAACATTATTTTTGTGCATTTTTACAAGTGGATTCTATTTCAGTAATGAGTAGCGCAGCAGTCATGATCTTCGGGTCAAAGCACTGTGATATTTCGAGGCAGTCTTGAAGTTTTTGAAGCACTTTTCGAAACAGTCTTCAAAATATCGAAGCCCTCTTTGAATTAAGTTGCGAAAATTCGATACTGTCGGCGAAATTGGACTTTTCGTGGATTAGCATGATGTTTCGCAAATGGCAAAATAGCAGCTTCGAAAAATCATTGAAACTTCGAAGAAAATTCATTTGCTTTGAAATGTCACTCTTTTCGAAACTTTTTGGAGACTTTTGTCGAAATTTGTCCTCATTACTTTTGCACAGTACTGTAAAAGCATCAGGACTCCTTTATGACGCAGGCTACGTACAAAGGTTATCTTTTGAATGCTCTTCTAGTTGTTCTGTTAAGACCAAATAGAAGAGCAGGTGTTTTTGTCTTGTTAGTCAGTATCAGGAGAGAACATTTTTTCCTGGCTTCTCCCCTCTTGCCTCTTTATAGCCAGTGTGTGCTTTTCTTTGCGCAGTTTATTCTCAAAGTTCTCAACTGGCACTTAATTTGTTTTTTCCACTCAGAACTGACTGATAAGCTGATGATAAAATTTCATGTGCAATTTACTCTGTGAGGTTTGCCACTACTCTGGAGAGAAAGACCAGTTATTTACAGGTAATCGTTTGTAGAAATTTGCCTGTAATTATTAGCTTAGTGTGTACATACTAAATGCTCTTCTTATGCGCCCTGGTATGGTAGGATTCTTTTTCCTCATCACTGCGGCCAACTTTTGCTAGCTGTAGTGATGCTTGTGACGTGATGAAAGGAGCACGGCATTGAAATCTCCATTCTACGGATTTTTTTGGACCGTTCGTTGCTCTTGCTAGGTTGACTGTCTAGTTCTGGGGCTGCTGCCACAGGAAAGAACCTCATGTAATGCAGCTTCTACTTCTTTAAAGAGAACATTTTCAGCTCCTTCTTCACCCTTGGTGAACGATGCCTTGGCTGTTAGAAAAGGAGATTTTAAAGATCAAACTTTCATTATCTTGCCTTTCCACCCTCGTTGTGGTGTTTCTTGATTGTGTCTCTTCCTCACCATTCTTTTCTTTTACCTTGTCAGGTTTCTCATCTTCCGCCATGATGCTGAGGGTTTGGGAATGACAAATGACCAGTTAGGACCATTTTAATATTTTAATAGCTCAATGATTGTTGGACATAAACTCCAAGAATTCATGATTAGCATATTTGACATTTGATTCGAACTAACAGTTACCATAACTTTCTGGAAAAAATTGTTGAAACCAGGAGAGTGTGTTGTCATCGGCTAAAAACAAACGAACAAAAACAAGAAACAAAGTGCAACTCTGCAATGTAATATGAGTAAAGGGAGAGATCCACACAATGATAGTTGATAAATTTAGGGATTAGGCAATTTGTTTCTCTGGCTGGAAATCAGGGTGTGAGCGATTTCCGTCCTGATAAATAGATGACACTATCAGGAATCCTGGAACACCACCAAACCACTTTTTGCGCAAGATGAGCGATGACAATAATTGTTCAAGCGGTGAAGTGGTGAATGCGAGACATTTCAGTGAAACAACATGAAGCATTTATTGGTGCCTTTGCATATCATTATAGACACGTACGACTCGTACGTACGACTCGTATGAGTGGTGCAGCTGGTGAAATCAAGTGGTGAAATGGCATATCATTACTCTTACTTACAGTTCGGTAGAGCTGTGAGGAAGGGGGTCCTTTCAACTGGTACAAGTCGTTGAAGTGGGGAAATTGCATATCATTACTCTTACTTCCAGTACGGTAGAATTGCGAGGAAGGGGGTCCTTTCAAGTGGTACGACTCGTTCAGGTCGTTCAAGTGGTGAAATTGCATATCCTTACTCTTACTTATTGTTTGGTAGAGTTGTGAGGAAGGGGGTCCTTTCAAGTGGTACCACTCGTTCAAGTGGTGCAGCTGGTGAAAATGTATCTCATTATCGACACTTAAGAATTTGAAGAGTTAAAACAACTTGTAAGACTTAAACGAGTTGTAGAACTGATAAAACCGCATCGCATTGTGAAAAGGTTGAAGTCAACTCGACGATCACCATACAGTTAGTTACATGCGATACGTGAGCCATTTTAGTTTGAGTTTTGCAGTTTTGAATGGAATTAAATATTCAAAGTCGGCCTTTGAAATTTGCATACGTCGTTTGTTGTTTATTTATAGAATGAAAACAGTTCGCGGTAGTTTGTCGGTTGTGGGAATTCGGGATTTAGCATTTAGAATCTTTTTAGTGTGTAACAGAAATAAATGTCTACTCTGCGGTCTAACATTTGTTATATGAGAAATTACAGTTTGATCCGATTAGAATGTGGTATATTGAACGGAAAGGGAAGATGCATTATGAAGTAAATGTGTCAGTGGAGCGTTCATAGTGTTGTGTATGATTCTGAAATGTCAGGGAAACATTGGTATCAGGTTTTAAAACATGCACTGTAATGTTTTATTTAGTGGTATGGTGTGGGTGGCGTGCTATTCAGTTTGGTCGTAGTGGAAGCATCACAATGGCGTTAATGTAGTCTTGCGGTACTATAACACTCATCACCCATTACCCAAGGATTTTGTCGTAATTTTTGGGTGGAATCATTTGCAGCATAGGCGTATAGCTGTCGCTTTGGTACGTGGGAATTTTCTGTTGTTTTTTGGCTAAAAAACAAAAGAGAATACCCACACGTTAAAGCAACACCTATATACGTATGCTGCAAATGATTGCACCCTTTATGTATGATTGTGAAGTGGATTTTAAAATGGGTTTAGATTCACTTGTTGTAACAGCCGTCTTACTTATTCGTGGAACAATATCTAACAATTAGCGTTTAATAGTTGAAGTTGAACCAAAGAAAACACTGGAATTAGTGTTTGTAGTGTGTAATACTGTAGTTTATTGGCTATTTTAGCGGTGAAGTAAAATGACTCTTATTTTCCTTTTTTAGTTGTTCTGAAGACTCGATGTTTTGGAAGAGGATAGTCGCTCTGTTCGAATATTTGAGAAAGGTGTTAAATTTTATTTCAAACACAAAGTAATATTGGGAATTGCATGTCATGACTATTTTTAGTCAGTACGCTTCGCTCTGAGCTTGGGGTGCAACAGTTTGTTGATCTGTTGTCCGTACAGACTGTATAGAATAAGTAATAGAATATATCACCAGCTTGTCTTTCGTGTATCATGCTCATTTCGTATGTGCGCCTATTTGCTTAGCCAGTTTCACAATGCTTCAGTATAAGCAGTAATCAAAATAACAGTTCACCTTTAGAACTCTATTATCAGTTTGCGCGACACTTATAGAACGAGTAATGGACATATTATTGTCTTTTATTTCGTGTACCTCAGTCGCTTCTCAGGTATGTCTTTTGTGTATCTCGCTCGCTTCGTTTCGACGCTTAAATACCGAGGCAAAATCGTAGTTGCCTTCCCTTGGCCAGTTTCATAATGCTTCATTGGAGGGAGTGATCAACATAACAGTCCCCTTTTAGAAAGCTGTTATCTGTTTGCGCGACCTGTATAGAACGAGTAACAGACATATTACCACCTTCTGCCTCGCTTTGAACGTAATTCTTTCGTGTATCTTGCTCGTTTCATACCTACGCTTAAATAACGAGGCAAAGTCATACTTGTCTTCCCTTGGCCAGTTTCACAATGCTTCAATAGAAGCAGTAATCGACATAACAGTTCGCTTTTAGAACTCTGTAATCAGTTTGCGCAATGCTTATAGATCAAGTAATAGACATGTTATTGTCTTCTATTTCTTGTTTGCTTTTAGAAATCTATTATCAGTTTGCACAACGGTTATAGAACGAGTAATAGACACATTACTGCCTTCTATCTCGCTTCTGACATCACAGTTTGCTTTTACAACCCTGTTATCAGTTTGTGTAATGCTTATAGAACGAGTAATAGACATATCTGACATATTATCGTCTTCTATTTCATGTACCTCACCCGCCTCAAACGTATGTCTATTGTGTATGTCGCTCGCTTGGTACGTAGCTTAAATAACGAGGCAAAATTATAGTTGTCTTCCTTTGGACAGTTTCAAGAGGGTTCAATAGAAGGAGTAATCCACATGATAGTTCGCTTTTAGAACTCTGTAATCAGTTTGCACAACGCTTATAGAATGAGCAATAGACATGTTGTCGTCTTCTATTTCGTGTACCCGCGTATGCGCATGAGTTTGTTTCACGCAACAAATGTTTTGGGGTCATACGCTTAAAGAACGAGGCATAGTTGCGACTCATACGAGTTGACCGGGCCCCTGCCTTTCTTAATGAGATGCAGTTTCACCACTTGAACGAGTTGAACGACTTGTACAAGTTGACTGGGCCCCTGCCTTTCTTAATGAGATGCAGTTTCACCACTTGAACGAGTTGTACAACTCGTGCGAGTTGAGTGGGTCCCTGCCTTAATGAGATGCAACAACAAGTAACACTTCATTTTTTGTCACTGAAAAATACCATATCATGACTTGTACAAATGGAACCACTTGTAACCATTGTTTTACGACTCGTACCACTGGTACGAGTTGAATCACCACTTGCACGACTTGAACAAGTGGTGAGTATTGGACATGCTTGACCTACTTTGCCAGACAGAATCACCAATTAAAGAAACAATAATAAAGGTGTGCTTGTTGATAGTCCAGAGGTACATTTAGGATTTACCAGTGAACTTCTTTCTGGCTGAAAAAGCATTGCAGCTCTACTTGCAGATGCCCCATGAGGTAAATCAGCATCTCTGGGAGTGGTTGGTGTGATTGCTGCTAGTCTGTGAGTGGAAGTAGGTAGTGTTACAGCCAATGGCGATGTGGACTCTTGTTATATCCGCTGGTGCACTAAAAGTGAAGTCTGAATTCAACTTGACCTTGAACAGACAGTGATAAGAAGTGGACCATCAACAATCAAATCATGAATTAGTCAACTGTAAACTCAAAAAATGAATAAGTGAGTAAATATATAAAATTTCGTTTTTTTTGTACCAAAGTTCAACCTTTAAAAGATTTTTTTTAAAAATTGAAATGACCTGGTCACAAACCATTTTTTGGCAGTTTTTGCGGGCGAGTTTGCCATGTTTTTAAAATGTTTCTCAATTTTATAAGAAAAAATATATTTTCACTTCAAAGACGAGATTCTCAAAGTTAGCCACTTTACTGACTGTTATGGTTAGCTTTCCAGCAGTACAGATAGATTTTTGTAACCTGACCTCTACCAAGATTTAAAATTACCACAAAAGGGTGTATAAATAGACGACCTCAAGCACACGTACACTTCCATGAATATCTGTTGTTGACTACTTACCTTCTCTCGGCATAATCCATGCAAGGATTTTCCTGGAAATAAAGGAGATACCATAATATTAATGGTTGGTCTATCATTGTTAAGAGTTCTGGCTATTAGTTGAAAACACAGGACCAAGACTTTTTTACCCACCATGTCATCCTTGAAAAGACAGCCCTGAAGGTAACTTGCAAGTTCCCCTAGGTGATTCTTGATTTGGTCGTCGGCTACCTCAAACTTAATCATGAGAAAGAAATAAAAGAAGTGAAACCAGCAACTAACTGACATTAACATCCAACAGATTGTAAGAGCTAGTAGTCTTGCTTACAGTAAAAGTCGTGGACGATGCCTTTTTTTTCCTATTAGCTAACAACCGCCAAGAGATAACACATCAACAAACTCTTTTTCAGTGGATGCCCTCTTGTTAGTGAGGAATTTTGCACCTCATTTACCCTAGTATTTTGCCACACAGTAATGAAATGAGATATGGCATTAAATACGCCCCCCCTCCCCTTCACCACCAAGTACAAGCTCAGGACAGCCCTGCTCAGGAATTCATACTCAGATTTTAAAAGCTTGTAGTCTTGCTTACAGTAAATGTTGTGGACATCGCCATTTCTTGCCTATACTTGGCTATACCTCCTCATCGTCTGGTCAGGGTCCGCGTTTTCAGCCTGTGGCTTTTTCTTTCTTTTGTTTGTTCGTTCTTTCGTTCGTTCTTTATTTCTTGTTTTCTTTTTTTTTGTTTGTGCTTTCTTTCTTTCCTTTCTTTCCATCCAACCTTTTAGGTGGCAATGAAACTTAAAAGAAAAGACTTTTTTGTGCTAAGATTTGTTGGACATGGCATATTACTTTGTTTACCATTAATCTGAATATTAAGGAAAAGACCGAACTGACACATTACTTAAAATATTAACTGAAAAATCCACAAATGAAAGGGGTATTCAAAAGCACGCTCAAATAACGTGGGGGTTACATATAATACGTTGTATAATATCAAGAGAAAATAACAGATATAATGCATTATTTATATGATGTAAACATATTGTATTGATATATGTAAAAAATGTAAATGTACATGTAAAAATTTGTTTCAAAATAAAAATAAAGCAAGTTTTCCAGTGCAATGTCATTTCATTTTTGTGAATCTTTCAGATGAGAACGTTATTTTTGTAAAAATTTCAAAGTCACATTTGTTCTATTTTCAAATTGTCGATTGTTGAATAAATTGGTCGTTTTCACCTTTGTCTCCTTTAATGGTTTGATTTCACTTTCATAGTCTTGATCTTCATCACTCTGCCACCTGCTTTGCCAAATATTCACTGCTTAGAACTGCTTAGAATTTCTTGTCCCTCAAGTTCATTCTTAGTCGGATTTATCAGAGGAAATAAGGTCTAGACACCTGCTGTTAATTTCTTAATGAATGCGATTATAGTTTTACCCGTTGAGATTTGGGACCCACCAACATTGTGGACCCATTCCAGCAGGCGAACACGCTGCAAGGCAGAGTCCAGTCTTAATATGGCATCGTCTCTTCGCCGAATGGCGCGATCCCTCTGCTGTATCAGACTGGCCACATGCATTGCCAGCTTGTCGTGCTCCCGCAGATTAACAAGCAGCCGTCCCTTGAAAACAGTAAGTTGCCTCACCTTCTTGCCAAAGAGGCAAACGAAACAAAAATAAAAACAAAGTAGACCCAAGTAGAGTGCCAACCATATGAATTTTTCGGCTATTGTGAGCTCAAATGATAATAAAAGAAATAGCAGTAATTAGTTTGTGATAGTCTACATCGATTTAACTTATTAAAATAAATCTAGTAAATATCATGTCTGCTTCAGTGTACTTTGTCGACCCTGTATACCCGATGTGCTAGTGGTTTGTCTCGCACATCCCTGACACACCAGCTAGTGTTGACAGTGAGAAGGGCTAGGTGCATTTTATTTCATGCTTGCAATTTCAGTGCTGCTTGTCAGTGTTGAAGACTCTGAGGGGAGCACAGCTTGCACAAGAATGCAAGAGGTAGTTTTTTTCCACTGAATTTCATGGAAGGAGAGGTGAATTGGCGTAAGGCTGAATATATTTTAAAACCAATGATAAATTCGAACTACAACAGATGCATTGCTATGTGCTTGTGATTGTTTTTTGAAAACACGAAATGAAAGGCTGTTTGGATGATTATAACATTTGCCGTTTTCATGAACTGATGATCATATGTGAAGAAAGTAGTTATGCAGTTAAAGCACATGCTTCCTTAGCTACATAATAGTCCATCGTACACCTGCAGTCAAGGTCTGTGGTTCACATATTTTGTGTAGATTCTATGAGTGACTTCTTTGGAAGAAAAGAGATGAAAAATTAATTATTGTTCACTGACTAATTCTAGACATTACGTTCTTTAAGAGAGAAAGCCTTTGTTGGTCGCCCAGGCTACAAAGGAACTTAATGTTACTAGGAAAGCCTCTTTCTTCTCTTATTTATATGAACATCAACATAGGAAAACAATTTCTTGTCCCTCAAGTTCATTCCTAGTCGGATTTATCAGAGGAAATAAGGTCTAGACACCTGCTGTCAGTTTCTTAATGAATGCGATTATAATTTTACCCTTTGAGATTTGGGACTCACCAACATTGTGGACCCATTCCAGCAGGGGAACACGCTGCAAGGCAGAGTCCAGTGTTAATACGGTATCGTCTCTTCGCTGAATGGCACGATCCCTCCGCTGTATCAGACTGGCCACATGCATTGCCAGCTTGTCGCGCTCCCGTAGATTAACCAAGAGCCGCATCTTCAAAACAGTAAGTTGCCTCACCTTCTTGCTGAAGAGGCAAACGAAACAAAAATAAAAACAAAGTAAAGCCACGTAGAGTGCCAACCATATGAATTTTTCGGCTATTGTGAGCTCAAATGATAATAAAAGAAAGAGCAGTATTTAGTTTGTGATAGTCGACATCGATTTAACTTGTTAAAAAAACTAGTAAATATCATGTCCACTTCAGCTGACTTTGTCCACACTGTATACCCGATGTGCTAGTGGTTTGTCTCTCACATCCCTGACACACCAGCTAGTGTTGACACTGATAAGGGCTATGTGCATTTTATTTTCGTGCTTGGAATTTCAGTGCTGCTTGTAAGTGTTGAAGACTCTGAGGGGAGCACAGCTTGCACAAGAATGCAAGAAAGTAGTTTTTTCTCCACTTAATTTCATGGAAGGAGAGGTGAATTGACGTAAGGCTGAGTATATTTTAAAACCAATGATCAATTCGAACTACAACGCGTGCATTGCTATGTGCTTGTGATTTTTTTTTGAAAACACGAAATGAAAGGCCCTTGATGGGTGGCTGAAACCGTTTGGATGATTACAACATTTGCCGTTTTCATGAACTGATGATCACATGTGAGGAAGGTAGTTATGCAGTTAAAGCAAATGCTTCCTTAGCTACGTAGTAGCCCATCGTACACCAGCAATCAAGGTCTGTGGTTCACATATTTTGTCTAGATTCTATGAGTGACTTCTTTGCCAGCTTGTCGCACTCCCGCAGAGCAACAAGCAGCCGTCCCTTCAAAACAGTAAGTTGCCTCACCTTCTTGGCGAAGAGGCAAACGAAACAACAAAAACAAAGTAGACCCATGTAGAGTGCCAACCATAGGAATTCTTCGGCCATTGTCAGCTCAAACGATAATGTATGAGTTAAAATAAGAACATCTTCAGGCTCAGCCAACTTTTACGCGTCTTTGTATATTAAAAAAAAAGAGTGTACTCATGAAAACACGGTATGTCCGCCAGGACAGCGTCCCTTCAATCTGATTAAGTGGAATGTTGCATTGAAGAAAGGTTTGATTTACCGAAGTTTTCAGCATTTTCCTTCCTTAAAAAAAAACAAGGAAAACAAAAACAATCACAGGTTGGCCACCACGGCACTTTACTTTCAGGTTTGAAAACAACTACGGTGACATATTTGACAAGGCACTAGACAGAATATTTATATGAGTGATAAGTGATGTGCCACAGGCCAGTGCAAAGTTCTCGTATAAATGGCTCGAGGCCAGGGCAAGGGCAAAGCTAGGACTCCCTGAGTGGAAAACAAAGTCACTTGTAGTTAGCGGAGGGTTCGAGTTATCAGGAGTCAACTATATTCATATGCCTTACCGAAAATTTCCCGTACATTTTGCCCTGAAGTTAACTTTTGTTACATGCACCTTTTCGCACAGAGACAAATATTTGGGCCACTGCCCCATGTAATAAAATCTTGGTTTGTTTCAAAGAGCAAAGTGACATTGACGAGGTGTTAAAATAAATCAAAAAGTGTACCTGCTGAGCTCCACTTTGCATGATCAGTTGCCGCCTTCACCGACAAAGAAACAAGCTGATTTCTCTCCGGTAATGGCAAGCTCAACGACCACAACTGTAAGAAAGGCCGCATTTTTAACATCTTTTTTGCCAATCAGAATGGTCACGGGTGTTCACTTTTTATTTCTTTGTCGTTACGTAGTTAGAAATTGCCGATGAGCCGGTACACGGCCATCGTTTAGAACTGAGCAGCTTCCTTGAAAACCAGCTGAATAGGATTGACCAGGTATGCAATTCTTGGAACATCATTTTCTCCCATTATTTACAGTAAAACCTATTAATCCCTGCTGGCCTAGGTTTTTTCTTTTCATCGCTTGGCCATCCACACGAAAGTAGACGTGAGCGCTCCCAAGCTGATGTTAGTATTGTTTGCTTTGACATGAGCACCCTCAAGTCTTTGCATTTATGTGAGTCCGTTCGGCCACCCCGTGCAAGTCTGTCCGCAAGTTGGCATTTTCAAAACTTGCGCTGACTTGCGTTCCCGTTTGGGCAAGGCTTTACATCGAGAATTATTAATGTCTTCTTAAAATTTAATGAAAATCCACGTATGGAGTACTGGCAAAGATGGTAAGTTAACACTGCTACGAACAGAAAATGGCGAAATTAAAAGAAAACAATCCCAAACGGGTTTCATAGTGATAAAATTTCTTTTTCTTCGGCCAAGAAAAAATAAATGGGCAATGTTCCTTAAACCATGAAATCAAAAGAATATGCTTGCCCCGAACTTTTAAGCATTTCGCCCGGGTGGTACCGATCTGTTCTCCGCTGTCGACGAATGTATGCAAATTATCGTTGACAAATTTCTTGCAGGCTTTTTCCAGAGCGAAAACTCCGGCGTCAAACTAGGAGACAAATGGTTCGTTTTCCTTATTACAAAGGGCGTTTTTGAATACTATTGTTTTCAAGAAAACCTATCGGCCCTATCTTAAACCAAATGAAAGGGAATTTTGAAGATAGCTGTTTTTTCTTTGTCACTGATGGGAAATTTTAAAAATTTTCCAAACCACCCCTTTGGAAGGCGAATTCTGTCATTGGAGTGACGGAATACATGTACTTTTTCTAATAAGCCCACAAGAGTTTGGACCCCCATCAAATGCAATCTTCAAAGGTGCTTCTGGGGTGTTGGAATCTGGCCATTAATAGGGGCGTGCGGATAAAAAATATTGTTCCGTTTTATTCAATGGGGTACATTGTAAATTTTCAGCCGGCGATCATGCCCTATTATCGGTTATGCTAACTTTTATGCCTTGTTTTCTTACCGAATAAAGAGAAAGAGATAATGATGTTTTAGTTTTTATGTAAAAAAGGGGACTCAAAGTCTTGCCCTCTGTCAAAAATCTGAGCTTAAACGCACTGAAAAGCCTTATGGTTGATCTGTTGTTAAGGAGTCCGCCTTTTTTTTTCAGGAACAAGATGATTGAGTTAACAATCCAATTTTGTGTTGGAGACCTCCGAATAAATGGACTAGTGACTGACTCTGGTACATTTGATGACCATTTCTGATTGGTTTCCTGCTTTCTTTCAGCTACACAAACAGAATAATCCGTGAATACCGTGAATACAGCTCTTTACGTCTGCGACCCTTCTTTCTTCTTTGTTGTTATTAGTTAATTATTATTGTTTTTTCTTTTGCTGTAAACTTGCTATTTTATTACTTCATTTCAATAAGTTCCTATTGTTTCGTCTAGCTGTAAATTACTTATTTCATTTCGATTAAAATTAAGAAGCAACCAATATCTTGAGTGACTTCTTTGATTGCAATATTTAAAACAAAATTAAAGTTCAGTGTCCAGTTCAGGAGCAATAAATATTATCAACAAGAAAAACTTAAGTGAAAAACATAGCAAAATGTACAGCGGCAGAAATATTCAAAACAAAACTAAAGTTCAGTGTTCAGTTCAGGAGCAATAAATATTACAACATGAACAAGAAAAGCTTAAGTGAAAAATATAGCAAAATGTACAACACGTTGGAACACCTTTAGCTTTCAGCAGAGATGTGATAAACGCTACCGATCACTAGTTAAAAGCACACGTGGAACGTTTCCGTTGCACATTTGTCATTATCCAATTAAAAACTGTCGATTCTAACAGAGAAACCAGGTGACAAGGAATCCATTCATTGCATGTGAACCTTCATGGTGTTTCATTGCCTTTATTCTCAAGTCAAGCGGATGTAGCGCTTCCCACTGATTATATAACAGATTCCTTGGCCTGCGAGCAAGCTCTCGGGGGGCGGGGATGGGGGAGGGAAACGTGCAAACCGGAAACGAGCCTTTGTTAGCTCCGTCGAACGCAACAAAGCACCAACAGTTTGACTGGTAAAAATAAAATTGTAGCCTGGAGTCGCAATTTCTTCGCGCAATATCGCACACTTTTTATTACTAGCCTGTGCAGCAAGCGTTTCCGTTGGGTCATTCGGGTCATGCGCGAAAGGATCCTGTACCATGTGATCTTTTTATACGGAGAAATACGGATACAATATTTTCATTGTGTGATAAGTAAAGAAAGATAGGGTCTTGAGTTTTTTGTTTCTCCCATGCGTGTGACATGTTGAATATTTATTTCGTCTTTCACAGTATTCGCTTGGTAAATTTTCTTTCATTAACCGAGTTGATAAAGTCAGTTTACTACCATAAACATATTGAAAAGCTTACGTTTCGAGCGCTGAATATGCCAATAAAAGAAAATCAAATTGTTGTTGAGTTAACCACGAATCCGAAATTTTGAAATTACCCAAATGGGGCCAGTTGTAATCCCCCCATAGGCTTTCCCACACGGCAATCTTGTAAACCGTAGAGTTGCAGAGCTTAATGGAGGTTAAAACCAGGCCCGGAAACCAGGCTTCGGGACCAGGGAAAAAGTGTCATTTTGGCTGAATAGAGGTGTCCCTTCAGTAGAGGTTACGGATACAAAGATTGTGTGAACATTTTTTCGGGTCAAGTTTGTGTTCCTTAAATGGAGGTTCCACTGTATTAAGAGAAACGTAAGCTCACCCGTCAGTCTCAGGTTCTCACATGTTCCACTTATCGAGCATGTCTCGGCTATCAGAAAGGGAGACGTTTAGAGTGAAACTTTCGTCATCTTGTCTTTCCACTCGTGTTGTGGCATGCGAGACTACAGCGAGTTTGTACTTCTGGCGTCCGCCAAGGTTAGACTCAATGGACGCTCCCTCATAACGGAGTACCTGCGTTAGTGATCAGTTTTGCTGATTATGGGAGAAGTCCTAAGGGAGTGTACTTGAATCTAGTAGATAGAGATACCGGCTTTTCGATCTGGAGAGAAACTCTTGCGACCAGTTCAAATTACAGAGCACAGAGTACATTTCACACGTTGAGTCTATCAAATGGAGGCGGCGCAATGGCGGTATTTAGGTTTCACAATGAAGAAGCTGGAAATGTTTTCCATATTGCATTAAAAGAGGCTCTAACTGTGGCAGCGACCCCGGAATTGAAGGGCAAAGCAAGGGCAAAGGACAAAGGACGGACAAAACAATTCCCTAAACTTAAGAAAGTGGAGATTTCGACGCCATGTGGCTTTCAACATGTTACAAGCATCCCTGCAGTCAGTGAAAGTTTCACTGGCCGCAGTTATGAGGAAGAAGGACGGAGAAAAAGTCTCACCGTACCAGGGCGCATTAGAAGGGCCTTTAGCATGTACACTCTAAGTTAATAATAATAGAAGTAGCTTAATGTGTACTAAACAGTTTTAATTATCGAGGCAAACATATACCTATTTAAAAAACAAACTGGCCTTTCGGGCCGGCAAACTGCACAGAGTAAATTGTTACCAGCTTATCAATCAGTTCTGAGTAATGCTCCAGATGACGAGAAGAAACAAATCAAGCAGTAAAGGTGAACTTTTAGAACGAATTACGCAACTAATTTAGGCGAAATAAGCGAAATAATTCATTTTTGTAACGTAATGTACAAAACAGCTGTTGTTTGGTTATAAGAGTGTCTCCAAAATGAATACCTAGAGCCTTATTTATATGTCAAAGCCTATTTTGAAAAAAAGTATAAACTACCTGTGCACATGTGTGGCACAGTACTTTTAAAGAGGGTAAAATGTTCCAGTATGTAACACTACGTGTACAAAATCAACTTCTGTCAAGAAAATAATAATAGTATTAATCAAGAAAACATGTACCACTTGTGAGCTTATGGTGTAGGTACATGTATCTCGACAGGCACAAATATAAAGAAGATATAATTGTCGAAAAACGTCCTAAGTGACTTTCGTGTCAGTTGTTTTTTTGGCTCGAAACTGCCTGAATTTTCGCATGTGGCCTATACAAAGAACACTGCTCTGAGTTTTTTCGCTGGTTTCTGTTGTTCAAATTGAGGGAATGAATTATGGCTCTGACTAGAGAGTCTTTGAGCGATTTGTCCCTCTTATAGGCGACAGTATTAGTGTAAGAGCAAGTTAAATTTCTCAGTTTTTTAGTGCGAGTATGGCCATAGTGTTCTTGATAAGAAGAATGCTTATCAAAATAGTGAGACCAGTTTCGGAAATCTGAGTGGTTTCCTTCATCAGTTGCTTTGGTGCTCAAGTGAGTGTGAGCTGGTGAGTGTAATATTGTCACCCTCCTTACCGTATATAACTCCGTTACTGTTTTTAAAATTGAGGGAATGAATTATGGCTCTGACTAGAGAGTCTTTGAGCGATTTGTCCCTCTCAAGGCACTTATTCTTAAAGTTCACACATAATTGCATAATGAACGGCTTGGCACAGTGTACTAAGCGTTGAACTCAGAGTCAGGTAGTCCGATGATCCTGGTTCGAGTCGCGCTTTCGAACGTCAACTTTCTTCTTTTTCCTTTTTTTCTACTTTTCTTATTTATTTCTTTGTACTGCCTTTGTTTTGCTTTCGTTCTTTACGGTTTCGTTTGATTTGAAGAATTAAACAGTGGCGAAATAGCGATATCATTCGTGATTTTATAGCGCCGATCGACGATTACGTGGAATATTGGCTGCAACATTCCGAGTACGTTCCAGCGAGCCGTGGCTTTTTTAAACACCAAAATGTCATTGTGCCATAAGTTAACTCTTCTCTTGTGTTTAGTTACTTTTTTTTGCCTTAGTATTAAACATTAGAATTTACGTGACAAATCCCGGTTTCAGAAGGTCCGACAGGTACCTATTTTGGCTTATTACTTTTGAATGAAGTTTTGTTTTCTCGGGCTGTCTAATCGAGCGTTCGGCAATCGAACACAGTCGAACACTAATCGTTCGATTGTGTTCGGTAATCGATCATAATCAAACTCACAAAACACAAACGAACACAAAACACAATCGAACGTTCGTGTGCGTGTTTTAGCGTTTGAGCTACATATTTGAATGGTCTTAACAGTCCATACAACCGCTTTCCATGGAACAGAAGACTAAAAACTAAAATCTTACGGTAAGACATTATCTTAAGACCGGTTCTGAGGTAAGACGCCACTTTGAATCTTAACTTAAGATGTTTTATCTCATGTTAAGATGCAAAATTAAGGCGTCTCGTCTGAAAATAAAGACGAAAATGTATCTCAGCTCAGAACTCTGATTTTAAGATGCCACCATCTTAATTTAAGAATGAAGGCATCTTCATAAGAAGAGACCGTTATTTATTTCAAATACGCTATTGCCACACAACACATTTCAACCAAAAACACTTTATTACACCATTACATTATTATTATATTAACCAAAATACACGGAAATAAAGATAACAAAGAAAGTTTATCGCTTTATCTTTGTCCACTGCCGAAACTCGATGTTGTCATGTTGCCCTGGCGAAATCACTACAAAGATGAACTGGAAACAGTGAGATAAAGAATAGATTTGTTTGACGTGTACACACCTTACAGCATTAAAAGATTGTAGGCAATATATCACTGAAAACTTGCTATTTGACACCTTTAATTTAGCAACATTTTAATTTCTGCAAATATATACAAATCTCATAGTGTCTTTAAAGGTTTTCGTTAGGTAAAAGTATCTGTGCAATTCCTCAGTAAATGGCAAGTTCGGCGCCTCGATAAGGTAAGTGATGCAAGTGATGTGGAAGGAAAAAAAGACTTGGAACTTGAAAAAATAACAAATGAAGATCTAAAGGCCTTCTGTTGTTTGCTGGGAGATCACAAGGTTTTGAAATAACTGTCCTGGCTGGCAAATTATGAAGGCAATAATTTCCTGGCTAGCATTGCTGTCAAATGTGCCGCTGGCTGGGAAAACGGAATCCTTCGAGCGATGCTTGCTGGCAAATTAAACTCTCAATCTTTAGCTTGCTGGCTCTGAAGAACGGGTAAATTTTTGCCAGCAAAGTTATTTATGGGCCAAAAATAACTCGGTGACTACTAAATAACATCTTAGAGCAACAAACAGTCAATTTTAGAAAAAAATTCGTTGGGTACTCCTGAAGGAAACAAAAAACAGTTCGAGATAGCCGGGGTTCCAGATAACCGATAGTAAATTACTAAGAAAAACTTGAAGGGAAATAATAAATTATTTTGTGTTTGAGTTAGCGGGGAGTTCGAGTTAACCGAGTTCGGGTTAGCGAGGTTGTAATTTTCAGCTGCTGACGCGAGAAGAACACGGGAAAAAAGAATTAAACATGCCAAAGGAATTCAACTCTCATTCTGTGGGAATCAGATAGGACAAGCATACCCTGCGAGCAGTTGGTTTCTCCTACGTTTGTAGTGTAGCATGCGGCATAGGAGAAACTACTATTCGCAGTGTTGTTTATAACAACCGGCCACACTAAGGCGCCGTTTACGTGAGTTATTTCATCCCGGGATGAGTTTTACCCCGGGATGACTTTCCTCTCGGTGTCTGGTCATTTACCTGTACGCGTTTACATGATTTGGAGCAAAAATGGGTTCGCCCCGGGATGATTTCATCCCGGTGCTGAAGACCGGGATGAAATCAATTTGCTCCAAATCATGTAAACACTCAAAGGTGAATGACCAGACACCGAGATGAAAGTCATCCTGGGATCAGATGAAGGTCATCCCGGGGTAAAACTCATCCCGGGATGAAATAACTCATGTAAATGGCGCCTAAGTTCAACTGAAACTAGCAAAACATTACTGAACTTCGTTAAATAAAAAAAAAATAAAAACTAAATATCAAATGAGCAATTAAAAAAGGTCGGAAACTGCGTAAAGTGTTGTTGAGTTAGTGTTTTGATAAATTTGCATGTCTTTGTTTTTCGCTGGAAGAGGTGGTGGAGGTGGTGGAGGTGGCTGTGTTGTTGGCGGCGGAAGATGAGATGATAAATTAACTGAAGATGTATGAACTGAATAATGTACTGAGTCTTCATTTGGCGCTGGTGGTGGAATTTGTGGGCAAATACAATGACGATGGTAGATCAAAATAAGAAGCGAAAATAAAAGGAACCATACCACAGTTAATGAAGAAACAAGTATGACGCGGTGAGAAGGCGAAGATGGTGAATGTGTCGTGGATGCTGTGACGTTTGTGAAGGTTGAAGGTGTACTTGATTGCGTTGAGGATGATGATGTTTTCCTGGATGAAGTGAACTTTTTGAGGGTTGGCGTTGAGGATGGCGATGGTGACTGGGGTGATAAGCACAGTTGTGGTGATGCAGGAAGATGAGAGCAGTTAAGATGCGATGGCCAAAGTACACCATACGTATGAAACAAATGAATGCAGGATGACTGGACGATGGAACACAAATGACGACAAGGAAGAGCAACGATGGTAGACGGATGGAAACAAAATGGCAAATAACTGGCGCAAATTAAAATTCTTGAAAAAGGTGAACAGTTTGAACGTAAAATCGGTTGAAAATGAGACAGGAAGGTGGGTGCATGTTCTTGGTCTGCTGTGTTCAGGCTGGTTGTGTTGTAAAATTCAGAATAAAAAGTTGGAACAGAAATGTTGTAGCAGCGAAGCTGATTTGACGGATTCGCATTTGCCGATGCTGTGGCAAATACAACTGCGGCAGCAATTAGAAGATTCAAAGACATCGTGAAAACACGAGGGAAACGCAGATTCAACTCACTGTTAAACTCACAGATTCTACTCACTGGTAAAATCCACGTGGCAGAACGTGGCAGAACGTGGCAGAATACGTTTTAAGTCAATGTGTAAGAATACGAGCATTGTTCGTACTGCCGCAGTCGTTTTTAGGGGAGTGAAATGCGTGGGAGGCTACTGCTATGCAGGCTAGGTGGCGGTATTGTTGGCTTCACCGCCCTACGCAGGATACCAAATAAACAACTTAATTAGACAAAAAGATTCTATAGAACAAATTTTAAACAAAAGCAACAGTTCGAGATTAAGTGCAGGATTGCAGGGATGCAAGTGGATTACCGTACATCAAATTTGATTTCTTGGACACTTTCCCAGCGTTAAAAACTTTATGCTCTCTTCCACAATAATATTATAAATTAAGATCAGTTCAGTTAATTAACGTCTGTCAGAGAGTTAGAACGTAATCCGATAAGGTACTAAATACGTATACCGATTCAGCCTGTCACTACGCACGGGTACGTGTATTCAAACGACGGGTGACATAAATTCCGCCATTATCAACGGTTTATTGTAGTGATCGGGCAGTTTATGTTTTGACATAAGCAATGCAAAACTCGATTTCCTTCTCTAAAGAATCGATTATTTCTAAGAGAGACACTGCTCAGAGACCATACACTCCTAAATCTGCTTTATGTAACCCGCGGTCCGCTGAGTGCAATGCCGGATTTAGTTGATCAGCTCACACCAAGTAGGAGACCAGCAGACCTTCCCTAGTACTCGCTGTGAAATGGATTGTAAGTGAGGAGCCAACGAAAGCCTGCCCAGTGCAAGTCTTAGTTCATCCAGTGGAAGCGAACTTAACGACGAACAAGGAGACCAAAATCCCGACGGAGGAACCAAATTCAAGAAGTTTGCGCGCTACTAACCCTTCAAACTTGAGTTAGAATGAATTCGACCTGAAAAAATTGTTACAACTGAAAACATTTCCCAGTTTTTTAGCACATTGAAATTCAGTGAAGCTCAAGGGAGGGTGAAAGGGCGAAAAACAATCGGCGGAAGGAAAGTTAAGGAGAGAGAGAGAGTAGAAAAGGGCAAAAAAAAGGCGGAAAAAAGTTGAGAGAGAACGAATATTTTTCACTCCTTAACTTTTTTCCACTTTTTCCCGCTTTTTTTCGCCCTTTTCTACTCTCCCTTGCCCCGACTAACTGCCCCTGGGTATCTGAGGATGTCAGGCTCACGGCAGCAGGAAACTTTAGGGATGGTTTTCACTAGGACAACTATTAGGTCAACTAATAAAACAGGAGGAATTGTCATGGAAACAGATCACACATTTTGTTCTCTTTTCAATTAATATAATATCGGCAATGACCCTATTTTACATTCGGGAACATGTGCAAGTCCTATTAACTATGCATCCCTTTGGGTGTTTAACTATGCGTCCACCAGGACGCCATTTAGTTGTGACAAAAAAGCTTACAACACGGAGTGTTCCAAGATGGTTACCCATCCGAGTACTAGCCCCGCCCTACAGGGCTTTAACTTTGGAAACGCTTGCTACCCAGGTTAAACAAACATTGAATATCGTGAAGACTAACTTCAGGGTTTTAGTCAAAATCCTGCGAAGATGAGCACAGCGATTTTCGAGCAGAATTTAAGCAGAAAACGGAGAAAAAATGATGCAGTAACACAAAGATACAGTCAGAGCTCTCCTTGCGACCACTCATAAACGACCAGCTCTAGTTATGACCAGCATTGCGAAACCCCATTTGAATTGTCACTTTAAACCCTGTAATGAAAAGCTCTCGCAAGCGACCGCGACCACCTTTGTGAATTACCAACATGCTGTTTCCTTTGTTTATAAGTTCTCGAAAGCGACCACTCAGTCAACGTACTATAAAAGCACTCAGATCTTGTTGAAATTGAGAGTAATACATAACACAAGTGTAAATGGTTTTTTGATTTGTACCGCTAATGTGCAATACCATTTGTAATTGGGAATGCAAATAAACTGTTATTGTAGTTGTTGTTGGTAATCATTAACATATGCCAAACTTTCCGCGAAAAGCTCTTGTAAGCAGCAACCACTCTCAATTGTTTCTTCATGTGGTTGGCGACCAGCTCTAGTTACGACCACTTTTCTGAATTCCCGAGGTGGTCACTTACGAGAACTTCGACTGTATACATAACAGAAGAAAAACATTCAAACAAATCGAAATTACCGAGCATTCAGTGCGTTTCGTATCTCAACTGCATGGATATAGCTAAAACGCGCCCTTGTCACGTTATATAAATTCCGGTTATAAGCTCCACTCCCCCCGGATATTAGCCCACTCTACTCTACATTTTTACTGAACACTGTACAACTTCAAATAGTATCTCATCAAATATTGCATCAAACATCTTAGTATCTCAGCAAATATTGGCGCAACTGTTCAATGAGTTAATATTGTACAGCAGTTATAAAAGCCGGTATACGGAGCATTGTGGCGTTGATAATGCTATATACTCACGAGGCTGTATCTCATTCGGAAACGTTTTTTCATACCGCTTATAAGCCAACCCCCCCCCCTCCCCCTGGATATAAGCGCACCCAAAACCACTTATGACGTTGTAAAGTCACTCACGCTATTACAAGAAGAAAATTCTAATATGGCACCTATAAACTAGCACTGTAGCAAGTTAAGGTTTAACGCCACTGAAAATACCGTGTACGATCAACCTTGCTCAACTTCGGATCCGAAACTGAGATCGTGATCAGTCAAAATTAAGCAAAATATAAGTGATTATCAAAATGACCACTGCACGGACTGATCGAACAACGTGAAAAGACTTAAGTTACAATAATTTATGTGAGTGATAATAACTTAAGTTAACCTCAAAATTATACTAGGAAAAGAAACTTATTATGTCGTAGTTAATATGGCATGATTCATTCGATGCTTAGTTGCTGTCACACTGTAAAAACTTTGTAAAGAGATTTGAATTTCTTTGCTTGAAAGCTTTTAGTTTCAATTATATAAGACATGCTCCTTAACTGCAATTATTATAAGTGCATTTTATAGATGTAGAATTAATCGATTGTTACAAATGTAGAAGATTTGAATATTTATTGACACAGCGAGAGAACTGAACAGTGACATTGAAAATAAGTTAGTCCAGCAATCTATTGTGTCATGCTTATCGAGTTCATTCGAACTAAATCGACTTTTATCGAAAAAAAATTCTATTTTGGGCCGATTATAATACAGCTACTTATGTGGTGCATGCAAAGTTCTTCTACCCGCAGTTAGGTTGTGAAATCCGCACGTGCTTAAAATGAAATCGGGGCAATGCATTATCGAGCATTATTTTCAGATCTCGTGGATTTTCATTCTCTACGAGAAAAAGCCGCCAAACAACAATTTTGCACTCCTCCTTCTTATCTGACTAGTTTGACGTGCTGAAAATTTCCTGCCATTCACGTTACCTTTAATTTGGTTTGAATTCGTCTGAACATGATGAGAATGGTAAGAAGAGGCAAACCAAAAGTGCGCTTCTAAGTTCATGGGCGTGGAATTTGAATTCATTCACACCAAATGCCTTGCGTCCAACTTATAAAGCTTGCCCTTTCCCGGTGACAAAAAACACGTTTTAAGTATTGTCGAATAAAAATCAAAATGCTTGGTTTTTAATGGTTTTATAGCTGATCATTGACTCTTAAAATTTTGTTGGCTTTTAAAAAAGCCATTGTTTGATTGTCGTTGTGGCTATTGCCAAAGACTTGCAATAATCTCTTCAATCTTGGCTTTCAACGATATGTCTTCAACATCTTCGTCACTGGAAAACGAACAATCAGCATTTGCTTGCTTGTCCATTGGTTTCATCGTGTCTGGGTGCACTTTTCTTATATGCCGGTCCAACCGAGACATTGGAACTCCATAATAGCGACAGCCGATGACTTTACATACTCGGCATTCGCGATCGCTTTTTTCCACCAGACAGCGATTTTTGTGACTTGGAGAGGGACAACTGGAATTATCCTGTCTTTTCATTCCCAGATGGCAGCGTTTTAAATGTTTGTCTAGCCTTTTAAAATATAGACCGGCCTGCTTACAACCAGGAAACCTGCAAATGCCGTCGACTGGCATGATTGATAACAAACACGTGCCAACTCGCTTTAATGCACAAACAGATAATGGTTACCTAGCAACACAATAGCAATGGGACTTGAGGCCATTATTTTTATGCATGTATTACATATTCTTTTGAACTTCTTCCCCACAAAATTGCAGAGAAGATGTGCAATTTGCGGCGATATATTTTGTTTTAGACGATAGCTCACTTGTCTCGAATTTTCCGTTTATGACAATCAGCACAGAACAAGCAAGCTGTCACTGAGCCACTCCCGTAAAACAACCTGAATCTTGCTTCATTTTGTGTCGTTATGGAAGGTCCGATTTTGATGTTGCACCCATTTTTCTGTCTGACTGGGCGGCTTCGAAGGGAAAATATAATTTACGTTGATCTCAGTTCGTAACACACCATCTTTTTATGAAAGCACGCTCGCTAACGGTAAATATACATATCAAGGCAATAAGAAACAATGGTCTACTTAAAACAACTGAATTTACTCTGCCCTCCATTAAACTCACTTTGACACTGTAACGATGCAAACACAATCATCAGTGAAAACCAGGCTAAAAATCGGTGACAGCTTATTTTGTAATAGCGAATACCAATTGATGAAATTTACTGACATAAAATTGACTGGAATATTGCTCATCCGGAGGATGGATTTCTTTTGCAGCAAAAAACAACTGACCCTAATTACCTAAACATTGAGAGCGTTTTCCGTCACCTCTATTGTTTTCTTGTAGTCTATTCAAATCTTCCGCCTCTAGCTTAAAAATGAGAAAAAAAAAAGCACAATTTGTGTAAGCCCAATTTTTTGTCAATAAGAGATTAAGAGCCGTAAAAAGTAAAAAAAAACCCCTCATATTCAATTTTCGATGCCGAAAGCCACGCCAGTTTAGGCCATTTAACTTGAATGAATTCGGAGCGGGATTATCAGATTATGACTTGTAATCCTTCATCAAATTTACAGAAAAACAATCAATGATGAAAACAACTGAAGTAAAAAAAAAATACAGTGGCTAATTTCTTAAGAACCAAAATTTGTATGCAAACTGTCTATATAGATCAAGATATTTGTGATGTTTTGATTAACGTTTGTGCACGTGAAAATAAAGTTGCTTAAAATTTCCTGAGTGCTGTCTCTTCGTCAGTGAGAAAGAATGCCGCTAATCAACAGCGCATGCCAGTTAAGTTTCTTAAGTAGTGTTTATCAACCACGCGCGTCGCTCGAAGGACTACCGCTCGACATGTCAACTTTTGATTTTTTTTTGTTTTTGTTTCTTTTTTGTTACGGTGGTCAATTTACCTTATCAACTAAGTTCTTAAATCCAAAAGTTTGAAGTAACATCATAACAATACAACTTAACTAAACAACTTCGCGCTAGAGAAGTTCTGCCAATTGCTTAAATTTAATCCCATCCTTTCCTGGTAATCACTTTAGCGTTAATTTATTGTGACTGAGGTTATAATGTATCTTGCACAAGATCAACTTGTATTAAGCCCAAAGAGAGCATGCTAGTATTTCAAAAAGGTGGTGCCACGTTTTTCTTTTATTCGTGCCGTGGAAATGTTTTCAAAAATAAACTCGACGCTGCCACGAAAATGGTTTGTTCCACATTGTGAAAAGATACAATAGGTGACCACTTTACGCGTTTGCTGCAAATAAATCCACTCGAAATCAAAACTGGTGAAACATCACGCTTTGTTTCAAGAAAATTACCAATTAAAAATAAGATAACTCATGCAAGCAATAAAGTGTGTCTTGTTAAAATATCACCGCCTTTACTGTAAGATCCGTTGATTTTACTTTGGTAAAACGTTTCCATAAATGCGAGTCAAAAACATTCCGAGCGTTATATGCCCGACTAACATTCAGTATACACATCGACCCGCAGTGCACATGCCAACTACATGAGTGGGACTTTTCTTTGACTTTGATCACTGGAACCGCGTTATCGAGCTATTTTAGCAGAATGGAATGTTTTTGTCCATAGCATCACGGCTTGTGCATGTTAAGTTCGCTTCCCATCAGAGTTCAAGCGTTTATCATAGGAAGGAGCAAATCCCGAATGGCTACTTTTGAATTTCCGTTTACGGGTGGCTAATTTCCCTTAAGTCCATAAATTCTTTTTTCAGTTCTTTTTGGAACTCAAAACAACAGTAATAAGTCAACTAGTCCCATTCTGTGTAAAATAAGAGATAGAAGAACTGGTTATATAATCGAAAACGGTCAAAATCTTTCTTCTAGTGTCTATACTATACAGCAAACACATTTAAATTAGAAATTATGGCCTCGAATTCCAGGGAACAATGGAATTTTCGAGTTTGCAGACCGATGTCACACAGGAAAGGCTTAACAAGATAATTTGAACTGTTCTCAAATATAGTAATGGTTGATTTTTCTTTCTCATCTTCATATTCGACGCAACTAAAAACCGTCCGCAAGATTTCTACCCGTATACTGCAAGTTTTCGCTTCTCGATGACTATCCCGAGGGAAACCAGTGACTGCAAGAGTGACTTTCTTGTATTTACAGTTAAATGTTCCTAACAAAACTGGCACTTCTTTTATCTTAAGGGCGCAGTGCAATTTTTACTCAAAGCAAAATGAGATCATTGGCGCTCTAAAACTCGGCAGCCTCAAAGGTCCGTTATCTTAAAATGCAGTTTACGTTGATTTTCCCGATTGAGGTTATAAAGTATTTTACAAGATTGTATATCGTCTGAGCGACTAAATTGTAAAAATTCAAACTTGTTGGCTTTGACTTTTCTTTATTTGGTGGCTCTTAACAGAGCCGTTTTATGAACTCCTCACTGTCCTCAATGGAGTCGCTGCATGAGTTCTTCTTCTAGTGCGTCCAGATCTTTTATCATTAGGTGGACGTCAATTTTCAGTTGACGGTATGTTTCCAAGACTCCTCTCACATTTTGCAGCACCAACGGAGAAATCAACGCTGCGTACTTTAGCGTATCAACCAACTGTTGACGGTTCTCTGCCAGAAATTCTACCAACTCGAGACGTTCCACGCAAATTGACTCGATCAAAACTGAGTAATGCATCGCAAATTTTAAAGAGCCAACGCATGCAACTAGCTATTTATCTAAAAGTGACATTGTTCACAGATAGGGCAAACAATAAACAATGGATGATAAAAATAACCGAAAAAACAATACGTGTGACTGAGGAGGTGAAATTTTCATAAAAATTTCAATGAAGCAACACACGGAGAGCGTTTTTCCATCACCTCTATTGTTTTCTTGTGGCCTATTCAAATCTTCCACCTCTAGTTTAAAAGTGAAAAAAAAAGCACAATTTGTGCAAGCCCAATTTTTTGGTCAATAAGAGATTTTAAAAGAGCCGTAAAAGTATGTGTGTTACCCGATCACTCATAAAAAACCTCATATTCAGTTTTCTACGTCTAAAGCCACGCCAATTTAGGCCATTTAACGGGATTATCAGATTACGACAAATAAAATTCTGAAGTGCCTTGCGCATGTAATCCTTTCATCAAATTTACAGAAAAACAATTAATGAAAACAACTGAAGTAGAAAAAAATATAGGGGCTAGTTTCTCAAGAAAGAAAAATTGTATGCAAACTGAATATGTAGATCAGGATATTAGTGATGTTTTGATTGGCATTTGTGCACTTGAAAGGAAAATTGCTTAAAAGAGAAAGAATGCCGCTAATCAACAGCGCACGCGTGATTGAAGTTATAATGTATCTTGCATAAGGAAGCGTGCTAGAATTTCGAGAAGGAGGTACGTTTTTTTATTCGTGTCATGGACGTGCTTTTAAAAATAAACGCTGCCACGAAAATGGTTTGTACCGTATTGTGCAAGGAAACAATAGGTGAGAGGAACGCGGCAAAAGACAACTGCAGAAAAGAAAGCTCTCTGACCACACATTGTGCCCCCCAAAAAAACATTATCATCGTTCCTGGAAGTTCACTTAACAACAGTCTCTTGTTAACCTACACACAAGTTTCTCTACTGAATTTTTCTCTTCGTTTTATTCTTACGAAGCCTCACAACTGGATTGGACAGAACTGTTTACTTTACTTTACAGGACGGTTTGTCCTACTGCAAAATTGTGAATAGGCTGAAATAATAAGCACAAAAATGCTTCAGTTCTAGCTTAACAATGAGCGTCGTAAATAAATAAAATTTAAGCAAAATGTAAATTTCAATCAAAATGCAGTGAACACTTGGTAATTTTTTAACAGAAGAAAAGACGACTGTAGAATCAATAGACTGTTGTTTTTTGTTTTCGTGCTCTTTTTTGTTTTGTTTTTTTTCTCTCACCTAGCTTGGAAACTTAATGTAGCTTCCTTCTATTGACCTAACAACCACGTTAATGTTCCTTTTCAAAATTCAAGCTGCGTGCGCGTGCGCTAGCCTTAACGCAGAATTTCTTTGGTTACTTCTCTTTCTGTGCCACTGCAAAGGTATTTTTTGACATTGTTGATCATAACACAACGAACCATGACTTGGTTCACCACGAGTCTTGGTTAGTGCATCTAACTAGGACTTAGGAAGGTCACGGGATCGATTTCCTTTAGGGGCAGGAAAACGATGTTTTTAAACTTTCGTCCTGAAATCAATAAAACCACGCGCACGTGTTAAATTAACCGGCAACACTTTACTTGGAAACACATTTGACTCCACCTTTCCCTTTTTTTTATATTTTACTTAAACTTGCAAAGGTGTCAATTTTAAAAGGCTCCACCAGTTGCCAAAAAGTGGGAGGAATGAGATGACGACAGATAATGTTAAAATTATAATAACAAACAATGGCGCCATAATTCTTTGTTTACGTTCTTAATTGGAAGCATATCCTTTTCTTGATTGGTTATAAACAATGAAATAGAACGCATATATAAGGAACGTCCACTAAGCGGAAAGTCAACCAGAATTTCCAGTCATGCAGTCGTCACGCGCTATCGCTACGGAAAGGATTTACCAGCAACGTCTTCTGATAAGGCAGCCAACGAGGCTCTGTAACAATGCGGCCATGTCTAACGATTCGTACGTGTTTACCGAAGTCTTTTATCAGGACACTGGTACAATTCAAGTTTTTAACGATTCGTTAAATTAACGATTCGTTTATGGAACTCTTTCAGTGATGAAGAATTCGAAGGCTTCGAAGAAGAAGACAGGCAGTTTGGTGTGAAGAGCCAGGTGAAGGATTTTCACCACCGGACGGACGAAGAAAGGTAAGAACTTGACTTTTTTAAAACTATGTCAACTCGCCTTTGCAAGTCGCTGTCACGTTCGTTTTTGTAATTCGGCAATTTGGTGTTATTCTGATCCATCGTGGTTTATAACCTGATTACAACCTGAAATTGGTTTAGGTAGGGGTCACGTTCGAAGACAAATGTGTTTGGATAGGTGTTTGACCTGTCATCGCTAGCCTCAGATAAGCGCGACCCTTATGTCGTGCTTACCAACATACGAGCTTCGCAGGGCATAAGATCAAAAGAGCCGATGACCTGCCTCGGAGCGGGTCATATCGGGCAAAAGAGGTAAAAAACAATGGAGAGCTGTCAAAAAATATGTCGACGCCAGGTGTGAAGGCACACAGATTCCCAAGTACCTGGATTTCGCAATATAGAGACGCAATATACAGTCGTGCATTGCCGTATCTTGCCTCGTTAAATGAGGATTCAGGTGGCTCGAAATCACTTCAAAAGTTTCTTTTCTAACCCGAAGTTGCTCTTTGAAATAATCGTCGGGAATCAAGGGATCATTGTAGTGGATTTCGAACCATGAATTCATAGGTCGCGGCAGGCTCCAAAACCTTCGTCGATGCCTTCGTCTTCGCCGTCTGAGGATTCTCCTATGAAGCTCAATGGCAGTCAACCTTCTGCGGCGGAGACCAAGAAGAGCATTGATAATAATCATCTGCTGCAAATTTAGGAGATTAAAATAGACCTGCATAAAAGTGGCGAGCAGGAGAAGCACTCTGAACATGATGTAAACAAAGTGTTGCACGTGAAACGAGTTTCCCGCCAGTACCCGCCAGTAAAACGATACCTAGTATTTTGTTATATGTCGTTCGTGCGCGACCGCAAGCCTGGCCATTCTAATTGGATTATATTATGCCGGGATTTGTCCACGATCATTTTTTGGTAGCGACATATGAACACATGTCTTCGAACGCGACCCCTACCTTACTCGTTTTTTCAGGAGAAACAAAAACTCTTCTTGTTAAGTCTGTATTATATTAACCAATTTTCTATAGTTGGTGATTCGTAAGACGTAAATACAGATGGGTTTGTTGTGTTTTGAACAAAAAATTGAAAGTTGCTTTTGCAGTGTTTTTATTACACTGACTTGGTTACGGAAAGCACTTTTTCATGTGTTATCGTCAAATAATTCAGGAACATCCAATGTGAGAATTTAAGTCAAATAGTGAAGATGTCATATAGTTCGAAATCTTTTAAAGGGACATTTACGTAAACTAATATTGGTTGATCTGTTTGGATTCTTTTGCTAAATATTATTTACGTTGGGGGAAATTTTGGGGCACGAAATCTTTTTGTCGGAGTTTCCAAGTTGTTGCTGGCTTCCCGAAAATGAGAGTTGACATTATTTCGCATTCTACAAAGCATGTTCCTCCAAGCAAAAGAATTTTCCAGTCCTACGAAAGTTGGGGGTGACTTTTTGCCATGGGAAACTCTAATTCTTTTTCATCAAAGTTAAACCCGAATGCCTGAAGTGTCCAGGGTGCCCAGGTGAACTTTATGATGAACTAGATTTTTTTCAATACTTCAATAAGTATGAACGTGAATTCACCATGCTGTTTACAAGCACTATTTGATGATGACAAATCACCTTTGCCTTGGCCTTTAACAAGGTTACCGCTTTGAGATAGAGACGGTTAGGAGAAGTTTCATATCAAAGACAAACTTGAAACATAAGCTGAGCAGTTGTGATTTTAGCATCTGATTTTTTTGTTATAAACACATCTGTGCGTCAAAATATAGCCTTCTATTAAACAGGGCCGCAAGTTTGGATTTTTCGCAGAGGACTTAATGAATTCACGAATCAAAAAACGTCTGATTCTCCAAAATACTATACACTAAATTCGATTTTGAGACGACATTAAGGCTTTATAATGACGGCTAGTTGGGAGAAAATATATCTTGTATTGGGCGGAGTCGCGAAAAATAATTTTTTTATCGCGGTCCATGTCTCTTGATTTGCGAAAAAACTATAAGCCAGAGCAATAATATCTGTTGATGAAAACATTATTATATTATTCTTACTCGTCATGAAGATTTGCACTAGCGAAAACAGTTGTAGTTTAGCAGCAAAATGTTTGAATTTTCCGCTTTTTTAACCCAAAATTGCCGTATGAAAGAAACTCAACTCTTTCAGTGCATCAACATAATTTTTTCAAACGGCGGAGATCAACAACTGAGCGAATTCTCGCGCTCTGATTGGCTAATTTTTATTGTCAATAAGATTACAGGCGGATGAAACACGTAAAGCTGTCACAATCAGCAAAAGTTTTATCAAACTTTTCAGCGCTGCATTCTTAATGAGGCGAGAATTGTACCACAAATCTAGTAGTCTTCAATGAAGAAAATCATTTCTGGCCTTTTCTTACTAAAGTTTTAATTAATTTACGAGCCTGTGATTCTCTGAATTACAGCGATGAAATTCAGATTCTGCGGCAATTGCGTCTTCCATTGACTCTAGCATTCACTACTAAATAAAAACCCATAAAAATCTGGTGATTTTTTTCATGGCAATGTCACAGGATTTTCAGTGATTTTTTAGAGGATTTTCATGGCCGAGATTAATGGCATTTTCATGGGATTTTCCCCCTGAAAAACATGTGAAAACCACATGAAAATCCTCTTAATATTTGCTGTTTCAGGGCCCATGAAACTGTAAAGCTGTGGAGCAAACAGTGAAATTCCCATGATTATACCATGATATTTTTATGGGGTTTGATGTTGTCAATTCATGGTGATGAAATCCCATTACCTCAAATTTAATGGTGACCCTAGGATTTCATGGCTCATGAAAAAAGCATGGTTTTTGCATTAATATGGAAATATTCATGGGTCATTAAAATATCTGCAGTAGTTTCAGTCCCTTTTCATGGCATTTTAAAGAACCATGAAAATCAACCTTATTCACTCACTTTCATGGAAATTAATTTCATGGGGTGGGGGAACATACACCATGAAAAGAACATGAAAAAAACATGACTTATTGAAAAACAAAAACTTACCATATTCCTGGGCCATTTGTTGATATTTCATATCAAGACACAGGTAGGTATATATGAAATGACAAAAAAATGGCTACCCTGACACCAAATCCGCCACGAATTCCAGTTTTCTATACCCTAACAAAGATTCACAAACCGAACCCAGTTGGCTGTGATAGCCCAACAGAACAAATCTCATCATATGTTGACTACCTCCTTCAGCCTATTGCTAAAGTACAGAAATCATATATTAAAGACACAACAGATTTCTTGAACTCTATAGAGAAAACAAAGGTCGAAAAAGACACAGTGCTTGTGTCCATGGACGTTGCTAGCCTATATACTAACATCTCACAGGAAGGAATCACTATTGTATGTAAAACATGTTAAGTTTATTTTGTAACCTTTGTACACGATAAAATTGCAACAGTAGCGTAACACGCTAAACTACAGTGTAGCACACAATGTAATATAAAGCTAAGAACTACAACACTTTATTTTTATGGTACGGAGTTCGAAGGAAACGTAACTGCAATCAATGTCGACCTCGGGAAGTAAATGTAGATAATCGTGTGCCACTGATAATTACACCCGGTAATTACAATTTTCAAGCTAAGGACACTTTGCTCACCTCAGTATTTGCGGTCAGCTCTTCCGTATTTGTTCCCTTGTGGAAAAATGGACTCAAACACATTTACAGTGTACGGGAGTCACTTCAAAGAACCTAAATTTATCGTGGCGAACATTATCCTTGTGAAAGTGGCTACACAGCATATTCGGAGTCTGTCCGTCTGTTGTTTACAAAACGGGTTCAGATCTTCGCTCCAGGAAAGCAAAACATCAAAACCTTTTCCAAAACTGCATAAATTCTTCTCGCTAAAGCCGTCCGCGCGCTCTTCTAAGCTAAATTATCAACGGTCGAGAATTTCAGGTCAATTTTGTAATGCGATCGCGCGGGATAAGAAACAATTGTTTTATAAAAGTTGGCCAATTAGATTAACGCCGCGGCTGTCTCAAGGGATCTGTGCGATGAAATTCCAACACGTGCCTACCCGCCTGTCACGAAATGTGAAATAATAGCACTTTATCCGCCGAAACTGCTCAGAAGCTTAGACTTGGAAAATATTTTTCAGTGCATTGTCATGTACGCACAACAAGCTGCCTTCATTTTTGGCCATGGATCGAATTAGTGAACTAAATCGAACGGAGAAGGCGACGTAAAGACTGAATTTGATTACGCTAAGCGGAGCTGGCTATAAAGATGTCGCTTATACCGCTAACTGACAGCTGCATCAAGGAATTGCTGAATGGAAAAAAGGAGACAAACTCACCTACATAACGGATAGCCGTTGGCACAAAAACGGACCATGTAACCGGTAACACTGAATCATTCCGGATCAGTCGGATATTAAACTGCAATTAATCTAAATCGTGGTGAGTTTTGGATCATGACTGTTCTGTCTGTTAACGTTTTGTATTAAAAAGATAAGTTATAATGATGCTTCGACTGCTCGAATTTGGTACTTTTTAAGGTTATTGTCCGGCTAGATAGTTTGGTCAGTCCTAATCATTTTGAAGACGGAAAAAATGTCAGGCTTTGTAGGCTACCGAAACACACTGTAAACAATACTCTATCGACCTGAAAAAATGCGCCTTGTCAGGGTATGTTAAGCCTTACTTTAAACCTAATAAAACCTTACTAATTTAAGGTTCGACTTCGTAAACCTAACAAATTCGATGTTAGGCTTTTGTTACGTTTGTTTAAGGTCTCAGTTCACTAAATCAGGCCAGAGTTAGGCCTGAATAAGGCTTTGTCAGGCCAGACACTATCTATTTGGATGTTAGTAAGAGGGAAATTATATAGTTATCACCTAGATTCATGGGTTTTTCATTGGGAGGTTTTACATTCATGGGGATTTCATGGCACGTGAAAACAATGAACACCTTTTCATGGGTCATGAAATCTGCCAAGTTGTAATGTGTTTAATTTCATGGGTCATTAAATCAGTAAATCTGTTGCTTCAGAGATTTTCATGACCCATGAAATGGATTTTCAGGGCCTTAACAAATTTTTCATGGTCCATGAAAACCATTTCATGGAAAAATCATGACCTCAAAACACACCATGAAATCTAGAATCTCTGTTTTCATGGCCATAAAAGATAAGCTCATGGGTTTTTCACGTGGTTTTTATGGAATTTTCATTTTCAAGCAATTGGTAGTGATTTCTTTTCTTCGTTTGAAAATCAGTTTTGGCTTTTTGTTATTGTAAAAAACAGTACAACATTTTGATAATGTTATGAGGAAATTTATCATCAATAAGAGGAGAGACGCATAAAAAACTGACGTCGATTTGTTAACTTTACCAGGTTAAAACTGGAACACAAATGATAACCCAATCATAGCATGCGCATCGTGAAATAAAAACTGAAAAACAAACTGTTTTAAAGAATCGTACACAGTTTTAAAGCTGTAGCACTCACATTTTCGGCAATCTGTCAAGTAAGTTGCTTGAAGGGATGAATCTCGTTGCAATAAAGGTTTTTCCAACTGTATTACCGAGTAAAAGTAAAATTTTGCGGCGTTTTTGTCAAAAAAAGAGGTTTGAAGTTTGACCTTGGCTGCGTTGTCATGACAGTTTTTAAACCAATCACAAGCCAGCATTTCGAGACGACATAATTGCAAAATAGTGCAGTCTCAAACGCAATCAAAAAAGACCAGTGGATCGCGATAAAACATCTTTCCTTTCGCGGGTTCGTTAGTAGCAAAATCGGTTGCGATCCGATCTCGGGTTGTAGCACTGCGATCGACACGCTATATTTTCTTGAAAGGTCTGAATTTGTCATCAGAAGAGAAACTAGCGTGACGATTAAATAGTCCTGAAGATGGGGTAGAACTCATTTGAATTTTGAAAATCGAATGGCGAAGGAAAGAGCTCTACACCAGGTCTCCTTGAATGATTTATTTAGCATGATGTCCTTCACGGGAGGTTTTATTCAGGAATTTTAGGGTACATAGCTCGGGATTGACTTGAGAGTAGGTTGCTTTTATCGGTACTGTTTGAGTGTACTGACATATTTCACTATGTTGATCTCATTCGACATCTAGACTAGACTGAGAGAGAAGGAAAATACAGACCCAGCCCTTAAAGGATCACGAAAGAGAGCAAGACAACCAGTAAGGTTAGAAACATCTTCTTTGATGTGATAAAGTAATAGCAAAGTACCACTTGCCTAAAAATGACTTTCCCAGATAGCACCGGGCAATCCGCTGCTGACAAAGTTCTGATGTTTGTAAATCACCTGAGGCTGTGGATATTTTGCACATGGACCATCTTTCTTTTGAATACAAGGCTTAGAAAAATCTGTACAGATATTTAAATAAGTTGAATCGGGAAATTTGGAGTTTTTGTGTACTTTTCTTACTTTAAGATATATCGTCTTATTGGCAAACAGACATCTGAAAACAGATTGATTGCCGTATTTTCTCAAGTAAGGACAATCTCGCGAAAAACTTCTTCAATACAGATTTTTTTTCATACTATGGCTGCAGTCAGATAATAAGTTACGTAAGTCAGAAATGCAAGAAAATTGGGGGTCACCGACTTCGTTTTCGAAATAAAGCGCGTGAAAAACAACCCCAATTTTGACACATCAGTCCTCGTTACTCGACATGGCCTCAGTGCTTGTTAGTTGAAAAATATTACAAAATGATTCGCTGTAGACCCACTTTCTCAGTCAAATTTTATTTCAGTGGGTCTGTCAAGTAATTAATTTGAACCGGAGTCATCCTTTTAGTTAAACTCAACCTCTAAGACGGACTTTTGCTACCACCGTGGAGCTACAATAATAGCAGAATTCGATGATGCGAGGGCAGAAAAGTTGCAAAAACTCAAACTTCCACAACACAGATTTCCAGCGCTATATATGTCCACATTTCCTCAACAGCGCACACGCTCAATGCACTGACGTGGCATAACATTGCGAAGTGAATTGCATGCGCGGTAAGGATGCGCACAAACAATTAGCACGAACGTCCTTAAGGTCATTCCCCCGAAATAAAATTTAACATTTAAATAAAAATATCTCAAAGCAGAAGTTTTAACTTTTCTTGAAATCGCGATATAGGTACTCGACTGTGTGCCATTGGAATTTATGTATTAAAAAATGGGGGTCACCGAGCTCATTTAGGAGAGACCGACCTGTTATTTCTCTGAACTGCTCAGTTTTCATAGAAATCCTACTAAGTTCCGAAGGTGTGCGCGCTCCTGCATGCGCTAATCACGTAATTAAATGATGCGCAATGCAATTGAAGGGAATCTCCTTGAGGTGATTCCATCGAAATAGAAGGAATATTTAAAAATTCCTAAGACTTGGTCTAACGGGTAATTATGTTCAGAACATTTCAAAACTATTTTACTTTGCGAATCTCGGGCTTGCTTTAAGGCAACATTCTGGTATAGTGGCAGCGATAAGTTTATGCACCGTTTTTTCTTTAACGCACGTATTTCGATCCTTGTGGTAGTTTTTTTTCCTAAGAAAACAGACGGGATTGCAAGTTACTACCCAGTTGTCTCTATCTTTAACAGGAAAAAAGTTTTCTTTTTCCATCGGCTAGGAGACATAATTCATGAAATATTTTACGGAAAGTTTGCGATATTCACTGGTAACTACTAAAGAAAATTCTTTAGGCTAGTTTTCGAGACCATATTTGTTAATCTTATTCTCTGATAAATTACGATGGGAAAAAAGGCCAGAAATCGAGAAAGTTAAATAGAGAGCGTGTGTTCTTTACAGATTGATCATCACAACACAACTTTAGTAAGAGCGTGCCCTGTCGGTTAATTAAGTGTTTACTATTTGCCCACGGGTCCAGGCTAACAAATTCCTTGACATCCATAACCCGATGGTTCCGCATTGAGCATTTACCATTTGTTAATTTACTAAATTATTTTTTTTAGGTGGAAAAGAAACGTACGCAAAAACGCCATAGTCCATGGACTACAGCGGAGGGACAAGAACGGAAACATCATCCCTGCAAGAACAACCGGAGCAGCATGCGAATGCACCGAAAGATGCTTCGAGAAGGTGGACGAGGAACTTCAGTTCCATATCTTGACATCTTTTAGTAGCACGCCTGACAAGGCCAAGCAAGATCAGTATTTCAGTGGATTGGTAATAGCCTATGATCCCACCTGGGTTGGAACTCAAGGAAAGGGAGGGAGATTCTCGGAGGCCAATAAAGGAAAAAGAAGACAACGTTTAAATATTACGTTCCGACAGGTAAATTCTTTGGAATTTTCGCCTTAATTGCACCGGACAAATGTCGACTAAGAGCAATCTCTCTTCCTGCTCAGGGACACGTTGTGGGCCTCTGTGGTGAGTTGGGGCTCACTACACGCGCATCATATTTCCATCGGCGTGTTCTTTTTCGTGTTTTTCTTTTCGAATTTCCTTTTGAGTGGAAAGAGAGACTGCTCGTAGTCAACTCAAATGTTACTACTGTAACATTTGCCCACAAGATGTTTCACAGTATCTTGCCCTCCCCTCACCAAATCATCACCTATAACCGCAGACAGAAACCAAGTCCTTTCTTACTTCAACCTAGGACGTTTTACTCTAAGTCAATCTATACTGACTTACATTTCTGTGTCGTATGAGTGCTAAAATCTTCTAGTTTTAGAATTCATTCATTGGTTACTTCGTCCGTTCATTTATTTATTTTGTAAATTTTTACAGAAAATAACAGGAGAATAAACGTTTGTAAACAGGCATTTATGTCCCTGCACGGCATCGGAGAAGGGCGCCTCAAAAGAGTGAGGAACAGCGCTACCCCCCAGTCACGGCAGGGAAAGCATAACAACCGCCCCGATAAGATAACGCCTGCCACGTTGGAGCGAGTAAGTTGAATTTTGTTTGTTCATTCACTAATCCTTTAACCAGGGTTACACCCTTTTGAAACCTTTTTGTGGCCGTAATGGGTTCCATCGCTTAACGACTCGCCAAAGTAGAATGTAGTTTATAGCAACACGATTCCCAGTTTGTTTGAACTGCTTTGGACAAGTCAAAATAATTAAGTAAACTACTTTGTGGTTTAAAAGATAAAGGAATGCTTCATTGAACTTCACAATCCATAGGATATAAAAGGTAAAGTAGGTTGGGGTTTTCAGTGGTTTTTCATTTGTCTTAACAGTTTGTTTTTGTCAAAGTGTTGTGTGCGCTATTCAAATATTCATGTTTTTGAACAAATGTTGCACGGAACATATTTTCTCCAAAATAGTGGTCATTATGAGGCAGTGATTTTGTTTCAGACTGAATTTAGTTTATAGTATTGCAGTATCAAAATCGCACCAGTTTATAGTATTGATATATCAACAGGGAGCTGGTGATTGGTTGAAGATTTTGCGCTGCTTGTTGGGTGCCTCATGTTCAATGCAAAAATTCAAAATTTTTCTTCAAAAAAGTGGCTAGTAATGTAAATTTTTTTATCAGTTAACCGATAAATTAAAGCTACATCCACATTATGAAAAATTTTGGACGACAAGCCCTTAAAGTTTGCGTTATTTAGTGCCGGTTTTGTCAGTGTCCAGAACTTGCGAATACTTCGAAGATATACAATTTTCAGTTTCTTTTGTTTCAATTACCGATTTTTCGGCGAGAAAAGTCCGTATTCTAATAACCTTTCTACAAAACAAAATTTTTTTAATGTATAAATCACACGAACATTCGTGTACAATACTTCAAGACTTGTGACGTAAACTCGAAACGTGAAATCTGCATGACTTCCGAAAATTTATCTTCTTATCAGCGAAAGACATTTTCAGTTTTGCTTTTGTTTTGCCGGACAACTGTTAAAACATGAAACAAACTTTATCGTGTTAATTACGCTTTTAAAAACAATAACCAAACAACAGAAACAATGACGCAAGCCCTGAAAACAACAAAGCTGCATATAATTAGGTCCAATCTTAGAGATTCTTAACAGCTTCATGGTAACTCGTGCGAGTAGGGCACGATTGGTGGTGCAATCAGTAAAATTTTCTCTTTGTAAATAGCTGGAGTTTTCATTTACCTGGGTAAAAATGTACCAGGGCAAAGTTTCCCGAGGTAAAATTGGTTACACCGCAAAATGCCACTTTCCCCAGAGAAACGTTGTATTTACCTAGTTAAATTTGCCTCGTTTAACCTCGGCTAATAGGACAGTTCTAGAACAAATCACATTCCAGCATTTGAGACGTCATTACCGCGTAAAAATGTCGTTTTGGATGAAATCAAAAGAGCCACTGGATCGCAACACAATGGTATTAAGACGCAGAAACTTATCTTTTATTTATTTTGAATGAAATTTCCAAATATTAAAAATGCAAGGATGTGCCACTACAAAAACTCTTTCACTTGCTTCAAAATAAACAAGAAAGTCATAATGGGAATCAGGATTCCGTGCATGGCGCACGTGCACGGTGTTCAATGGACGCCCTTTATGAAGATGTATCTTAAACAGTGTATGCTTTATTTTAAACGAATCACTATTCCGTTTCGGGTGAGGAACCACATCGAGTCGTTTCCAAGGATGACAAGTCATTACTCAAGAGTAGACGCGCCACAAAAGCGGTTCCTCAGCCCTCATCTCAACATCAGCAGGATGTACAACCTGTACTTAGAGGCTGAGGGAACATGAGAGTGGAGGCGAGACAACAAAAACGTCCCATCCCCCCCAAAATCAAGCCGGTAGTAGAGGAGCACACGTTTCGTAAGGTATTTAATTCAGATTTCAATTTAGGGTTCAGCCTTCCCCGTACGGACACCTGTGCCACCTGTGACAGACTTAATCTCGCGCTTAAGTCTGATGCAGATGACACAGTTGCCCGTAAGCAGTTAGCAGACCACCAAGACATGGCGGACAAGGGCTACCAGTCTATGCGGGGCGACAAAAAGGCAGCTGTCACCAGCTGGTCTAACATGATCCGTTCTGTAGGATCAGCTCCCTACTCTTCAAAGGATGCCGTGGACATGATCTCTTTCGACTTCATGCAAAATCTGCCCACGCCAAATCTGTCCCATAACGATGTTTTCTACCTACGTCAGTTGTGGACATACAACTTCGGAATCCATGACTTGGTTGCGGACAAGGGCTTTATGTATTTGTGGGACGAGACAGTTGCGAAGTGGGGGTCGTCGGAGGTCGCCTCTTGTCTGAAGCTTTTCTTTCGGACCTACCGCACGAGTGCTAGGTCTTTGGTTTCTTACTCTGATGGGTGCGGTGGGCAAAACAAAAACCTTACTATCGTTGGCTTGTACAACGAACTCCACCTTAGCAGGGTGTACGATGTCCTTGATCATAAGTTCCTGACGAGGGGTCACACCTTCCTCAGGAACGACTCTGACTTCGCCCAAATCGAAAAGAGGAACGCAAGTGCCACAGTGTACGTTCCTGGTGATTGGTCCCCGGTGGTGAAGGAAGCCAACCGTCGAAACCCCTTCGAAGTTGTTACAATACAGCAAAGGGAATTTTTTAATTACAAGGATTTCGTCTCGGGCAAGTACACCGGTCGCCATTTTTCTTCAGGCAGGTCTACTTTTCGCGACGTTCACTGGCTCAACTTTGGTTGGGGAGAAGTAAACCCTGGCAAGGTCACGCTAGTACACCATCCAAACGAAGTCTGGATGCGCAGCACTTACTCATCAGAGGAGCCATGTAAGAGGGTGAAGATACTGAAGGAGAGAGCAGGCGACGTTTCCCTGGAACAGTTGTACCAAGCGCCAAGAAAGTCTGTGACCTAAAAGCTATGGCTCGTAATCACGTTCCTTTGCCCCAGCGCAACTTTTATATGGAAATGGCTGATCAAGATGACGATGGAGCAGAAACAGAGGATCTAGACAGCGACTAGCTGGTCGATTTCTGAAAACGTTCACTTTGTCTGATTAGTCATTTTCACACTCCTGTCTTGTTTGTTCCGGTTTCTTTTTTGTTGATGTCAGCGTCGGTTTCCCTTGGTCATTTCCACACTTCTGCAGAGCTCAACGGTTTTCTTGACTTGAGTAAGATGTCTATTTGTTTAGTGTGTGGTTGTTGTGAATGCCTGGCTGTTCTTATCTCACGGGGGCGCTGTTTTCTGTTGTTTCTTTCTCTTTTTTTTTTTCAATCGTTTGTGTTTATATGCCGTTCTCCTGAGTGTGGGTGGGGCTTGGCTGTGGCGTATGCTCCCGGATCCCCTCCTTTCCTCGGGACTTGGCTTGAGAGATGTCTGTTTGTTTAGTGTGTGGCTGTTGTGAATGCCTGGCTGTGTCTTATCTCACGGGGGCACTGTTTTATGTTTTTTTTTTTCTTTTTTTGAATTTTTTGTGTTTATATGCCGTTCTCCTGAGTGTGGGTGGGGCTTGGCTGTGGCGTATGCTCCCGGATCCCCTCCTGTCCTCGGGACTTGGCTTGAGAGATGTCTATTTGTTTAGTGTGTGGTTGTTGTGAATGCCTGGCTGTGTCTTATCTCACGGGGGCGCTGTTTTGTGTTGTTTCTCTTTTTGTATATCGATTTTTTGGGGGGGGTGGAACTTGACAGTGGCTTTTTTCCCGGATCTCCTCCCCCACTTCAGGTCTGTTTGGGAGGCTGTCTCTCTTGGTCTTTTTCACACTTCTGCAGAACTCAACGGTTTTTTTAGAAACCTTAACTGTTGTTTTCTGTGGGAGTTTTTTTCTTTCTGATCATGTCCACACTTCTGCAGAGCTCAACGGTTTTTTTAGAAACCTTTAATGTTGTTTTCTGTGGGAGTTTCTCTCTCTCTGATCATGTCCACACTTTTGCAGAACTCAACGGTTTTTCTTAGAAACCTTTAATGTCGTTTTCTGTAGGAGTTTTTTCTTGTTCTGATCATGTCCACACTTCTGCAGAAGTCAACGGTTTTTTAGAAACCTTTAATGTTGTTTTTTGTAGGAGTTTCTCTCTTGCTGATCATGTCCACCCTTCTGCAGAGCTCAACGGGTTTTTTAGAAACCTAAAATGTTGTTATCTGTGGGAGTTTCTCTCTTTCTGATCATGTCCACACTTCTGCAGAACTCAACGGTTTTTTTGGAAACCTTAAATGTTGTTTTCTGTGGGAGTTTCTCTCTTACTGATCATGTCCACATTTCCGCAGAACTCAGCGTCTTTTTTAGAAACCTTAAATGTTGTTATCTGTGGGAGTTTCTCTCTTTCTGATCATGTCCACACTTCTGCAGAACTCAGCGGTTTTTTTGGAAACCTTAAATGTTGTTTTCTGTGGGAGTTTCTCTCTTACTGATCATGTCCACATTTCCGCAGAACTCAGCGGGTTTTTCAGAAACCTTAAATGTTGTTTTCTGTAGGAGTTTCTTTGTTACTGATCATGTCCACATTTCCGCAGAACTTAACGGTTTTTTTGGAAACCTTAAATGTTGTTTTCTGTGGGAGTTTCTCTCTTTTTGATCATATCCACACTTCTGCAGAACTCAACGGTTTTTTTTGGAAACCTTAAATGTTGTTTTCTGTGGGAGTTTCTCTTACTGATTATGTCCACATTTCCGCAGAACTTAACGGTTTTTTTAGAAACCTAAAATGTTTTCTGTGTCCTTCAATGTTCATTCTTCACTTCTGCACTTCTCAACGGTTTTATTAGAAACCTAAAGGGTTGATTTCTGCGGAAGTTCTCTGCTCTTATTGACTTTTCTGCTCATATAGTCTACCATTCTGGTGGTCCGCCGTCACAGTTTTTTTTCGTTAATCAGTTTACTTGCTGCGAAAATGGTTCCTCGCCATTCGAGAAGTCTGAATTAAATACCTTCGTTAATTATCAAACTCCAAATTATTTACGCAAAAAAGGCACTAGGTTATTTGAGAAGTCTGAATTTTCGGCTCGGTAAATACTCGCCAATATTTACTTCGCCTTCGGCAAATAATTGTTAAATATTAATTTGTACAAGAGGAAAACGTTTTATCGAATTTCCTTGTAGTCTTCTTACAGAACGCGGTTCGATGCTAGCTTTCAGAAGGAAAAAAAGGTTAGATGGTAAAATCACTTTTAAGACATTTTAAATTCATATGTTAAAGGAGCTCCGTTATGATGTATATTAAATCAATCCTTAGTGGTCTGAATTACGTCCTGGGAAAAGAGAAAAAAAGATAGTCTTGTTAGTTTGAGGCACCAAATTGGGAACATTCTTATTCGCGCTGTGGCTCCTTTAATATTTGGATTAATCATTACTACCGGCTTGACTAGGTTGTTTTACTATGTTGAAAAGACCGTGATTTGAATTGAAAAAGAAAATCCCTCTTCTCAACGTGTTCTAAAAATAGTTTTTGTAACAAATGTTTTCCAAGGAGCTTTGTTTCAAGGCGAATGTAAAAGTCCAAGGACTAGTAAACTTGCATGACATATATGCAAGTGAAGGATTTGTGTAAAGGCTTGTAAATTTTATGCGTGATAGTTTGTAGCTTTTTTGGTGTAACAAACAAAAGTTATAGATTACTGTTCAATATTATTAGGAACAGAAAAAAGCGATTTCATGATTTTGCTTAACAGAGATACTGCGGTCAAATATTTTTAAAGTAGTTTTTTTAGAATCCTAATACATTAGTTGTAAAAAAGTGATATTGTAGTCAGTAGTAATTAACCTTATCTTATTATTTGAAGTACCGTAGTAGCATTTTGTAGATAAAACAAGAGCATACATTGTACATACGAGTTATAGCCGTTCGACAATATTACTGTAAAAGAGTAATTAAAAAAAGCATCATTAATTGTGAAAATAGATTTTTAGGAAGATATGTTGTACTGTCAATTGTAACCAGAATCAAACCTACGTTGTAAATAAAAATAGTGTAAATATTATGCTTTGGGTTCTTTTTGTTTGTCATTCGCTTATAAAAAGGAATTGCTAGTCACCTGGGTTATCTAATGGAATGATTAACCAGCTAATATGTCTACATGGTCTTTTACATGGACAAATGAGTTGCAACCCCCCTGATGTATCTAAGCGAATGAAAAAAGGTTTCAAACACGGGGGCAATTCTGTGAAAATAAATTAAAGGTCACAAGCAAAAACTTCAGGCATTTTTGAGCACAGAGCAAGAACGTATGTTCTGTATTATCTGGTATATTATAAGGAATATGAAGATAATTTTTATGTTGGGTTGGGGAATTGAACGCAATCGAGAGTTGAAAGGCAACAAACTAAATGAAAAAAACGTACACAAATAGATGTAAACATCATGACATAAATTATGTGATCACGATAAAGAAACAAAGGTAGTCAGTGCTGTTGATCTGCATAAATTTCACCATCTTATGGAGATATTTCACGAGCAAACAGCATGTCACACAAATAAGCAAAATGTCTTTGATGAGGAAAAGAAAGATGACCAATGTTGAAAACAGTGTTTTTAGTTCAAGAACAAGAAACGTACACCTTGATTAAAAGATAATTGTATGCAATTATTGTTGACACTTCTCCCATACATTTACAGTATAAAAACATAATTAATTTGAAAAACTTTCATGAACTAACACAGTACAGAACTGCCTCATAGAGGTAAAATTGTCTTTGTTTTATCTTGAACAGTATCTTTGCTATTTATATATGGATTTGTGACCTTTACTAGGAGGATGTGCAGAAAGTTACTAAGATGGTAAGTCTTCAAACTGGTTTGGTCAGCATAAATTAGTAGCTGATAGGGTAAGCATTAACCAGCTATTGTATCTTTACAAATAAGCGATATTGGAAAAAAGATACTGTTGCTTCTCAAATGCACACCTGTTTAAAGTACAGACAATGTCACAAGAAATACAATTTCATTTTATATCTGCACAGTAAATTTCTTGAACATTCTTCAGCATCATTCAACATGGTAACCAAAGAAATTCAGATTTAAATAGAATTCAACAATGTCAAGAATGCTGATAAATCGAAATGCTGATTAGACATTTACATGTGTATTTGTGCCTCTCAGTTGTCATGTTCACCAAAGTGTAGGTGGGTGTAGTTTTAATTATAAAGCATAATGTGATCCAAAGCCAGGCGCTCAGGAGCCTCCATTTTTAAATGCTTTTTGATAGGGTACTCTCTTGTTCAAAAATAAAAAATTTAATCTGGGCCCTGCTGTGAAAAAACAGGTCAGAAACTTGTAAATCATTAGGCTGTATTTCTTAAGCCAGGCTTATTGGCTTGCAGTTTTGTAGACATTGTAGAGCACGTTTTATTATTAACTTTTTCACCACCGGCAATCTCGTGGCAAAAGTGCCTTGCACATCAGCAGCTTCGAAAATGGCGTCTTTGTGCACAAAATGGGGGATGATGATTTGCAAACAAAGTTAGCACAAACGGCAGACAACCAATTTTTGCAAAAATACAGAATTTTTGAGCTCACCTTAATTTCATTTAAAATACAGGCAAAAAGATGTACAAAATGTGTCGCAACTGTTACCACGATGTAAGGTGAACATTCCAGAGCATCAGTTACACAAAACAGCAGATATTTTGTTCAAATGTTTGTTTATCGCCTTCAAACTTCAGCTTTTTATTAAATAGGCATCAATCGACTAATCACAAAGATATTTCTTCTCAATTCGTCAAACCGAAGCCAAAATTCTCCTTTGAAGTTGGTCATCTCTTGTGATTCTTGCTCAAAATGGCAAAAAACGTTCTTGCAAAGTTTTAATTTCCGCTTGTGCACACCTTTCTTCTTTGTTGTGCGCATGAAAACCGGCAGCCATTTTGATTTTCAAACATGTGCTTTCACCTGCATAAATTGGTTTTCCATTTAAGAAATGTAGAGCAGAGAAAAATGTAAGTTCTACTAGGGTGCTCAGTTTGGTCTTAAAAACGGCCATCGGCGGGACAGCCTGTTTGGTTTTCTGGCCATTGGTGATGAAAAGGGTTAGAGTTCATCATGTCTGTCAAGAGATTGTGTCTCTTTGGCAAAAAGAACTGAGATGGCCGGGGACACTTCCCACCAATGGAAGTGAAGGCCTCGGGAACAACACATAGTCCTTTTATGCAAGTAGAACTACTGTCAGCCATTCAGCCTGTGAACAGCATCAAACTTTGGGCCTTAGTCAAACAGTCAACAGGGTGGCCAAACGCATTTAACATAAAACATTGAACATGAGTTTTCAATCTTTGTCATGGTGTATCTAAGTGTATCGACCCCTTTCAATAAAGAGTTGATTGGTTGAAGGAGATGAATGGGTAATTTATAGGTAATTTATAGGTAACTCACTTTTCAAGGAAATGATCAGTTGATAAAGCTTATAACAATGTTGTAGGGGTAAAGTACCCCATGCTGCCTGCTTTTCTTCATTTAAAATCTGAGGTTATGTATAACCCCACATTTATAAGCTATTTTCTAGAATAAACCCACTCTTTTTACTTCTTTGTTACATAAATCTACCATGCTGTTTGTGGTTTGTTATCTCTTTTACAGTCACCAGCAACATGCGTGGGGAGTATAACTATCCCCTACCGGCCCTCACAGTACAGTACCCACCATACCAGGTATGGACTGACATATGATTACTTTATAGCTTATCTTTTATTGATCTTTCATTGTAGTAAATTTGGTGAATTGTCTCCAGAATCTTGCATGTCAGCTCCTTGAAGACTGGTTTGTGGTAAAAAGTGTAAAAATCAACAGGGACACACAGTACATTTACTATTTTCTTTAAAGAGAAAAGACAACATTTCAGAAGCTGTTCGAAAGCAGCAAATAGCTCTACAGCCAATGGTGAGTACTACTTTCAATTAATAGATTTCGTTAAGCACATTAACAGAATTTCTTCATTCTTAACGCCTTATTTCACAAATAACATTTTGATTACTATTTCTAATACCATCACACTGACCAGGAAATGTTTTTGGTTTTCAATACAATTATTTATCTTTGCTTCATTTGATTAAGTGATTAGAACTTTGACAATTTATTCACTTCTCAAAACAGACATTGAAATTATGGTATTACTGTTATTTTAGACCGTTTGAACAAAAGAAAGGCCATAGTTTAGAAAACTGTGCTGCTATATTTAATGTAAGTTTTATCAAACGACACAAAGACCTCAGTCTTTTTGTTTAGCGCGGCAATTCTTTCCATCGAACGCGCAGGCGCAATACATCCATGCGAAATTTTTTGTCGACTGCGCAAATGTGAGAGTTGTTAAATGCGCAATTTGTTATTACAGTGCAAATGAGAAGGATGTGTAATGAAAACTCAAGTACTTCGGAAATGGCTTCTGTTACATTACGTCATCGCCATGTGCCCCATCATGCGTCACAAGCAGGACATTGGACTGTTGTCGGTCTGCTATCTTGACCGCGTGTAAAAAAAGTGTAATGCCATTGTGTGTAAATTAAAAGTCTTAGAAACCATTCTGTGACATGGATGTCAGAAGCGGGATGATTTACGTCAGCTAAACAATCACGGAGATAGCAAACGGAAACTGGTACGTACGATTTAACAGTGCTGACTATAAGGTCTTTTCGTACGACTGAAAATGAGCAACTTGGTAGGATTCGATTTACCTAAAATGGACTGGAGTCCTGGCCCCGATTTACATACGAAATTTAAGCGATTCCGCCAAAAGTGTGAACTGTTACTTGATGGGCCACTGAAAAGCCGAGATAGCACTCAGAAGTGTAAATATGTGTTGCTCTGGTCGGGCGACCACGGACTTGATTTATTCAATAGGTGGGCACTTACAACCGATCAACAGAAAGACCTGAAGGAATATTGGACAAGATGTGAAGATCACGTGAAACCACAGGCTAACCACATCCTAAACAGATATTACTTGCGAAGCCTGAAACAGAACAACCGGCCCCTTGATGGATTTCTGACTGAAGCAAGACTACTTATACAGAGTTCTGGTTACCCACAAGAATTACATGATGAACTCATGCGTGACACGCATGCGTGACTGAAAGCAATGAGTGACTCTTTGCCCCCTAGCCAACTGCAACAAGCGGATGGTGAAGTGAATGCAATCAGCAAAGGAAAAGAAACAGAAGGTAGAAGAAGTAAAGGCAGAGCAACCAGATGGCCTGAAAATAAATCAAAGCAGTGTTACAGATGCGGAGATAGCTTTCATGCCAAAGGTCAACAATGTCCAGCTAGTGGAGCAGAATGTTACAATTGCAACAAACGTGGTCATTTCAGCAAAGTTTGCAAATTTAAGACGAAAAAGGATGTCGTGACCCTGCAGAAGGACCAACCTGATGGTGCAACAAGTGAATGCCCAAGTTATGACAGAGTCTTCCTAGGAACATTAGAGGCCGAACAGAGTGCCCCTTTGAATTCTAGCCCCAGTACTCTAACCATCGCTGGTATTGAACAGAGAAAAAACCACACCAAAGTCATGACTGAGATCCAAGTCACAGTGAATCCTTCTGAAACGCACACTGTACCCATTAATTGCAAAGTTGACACTGGTGCAGAAGTAAATGTCATCTCTAAAGAACAGTATGATAAACTCATCCCCAGCCCTCAGCACAGACACTTAGGCCCTGCACAATACCGGATTACTGCATATGGAGGTCATACCATAAAGACCCTTGGTACCTGCCAACTGTCCGTCCATCAAAATGGCAGCATTAAAGAGATCACTTTCAATGTCACTGAAGTGCCAGGACCAGCAATGCTCGGTTGTAAAGCCTGTGAGGATCTGGGACTGATAAAATTTAACTGCAGTTTGGAAACCTCCAAGCAAGACCAAGCTACCTGCCTTGAAGCGCAAGCACCCTCCAAATCACAGCAGAAGATTGATGGTTCAGGACCTAAACCCCTTGACACTCAAACACAACCCCGAGTTTCTTAATACCTTCAATGCATTTGTCTACCTTTTCTTGAGGAAGCCTGGCTTCATACTAAAGGCAATCCAATTCAATGCCCGCAAATGTGAGTACTGGAGAAGGACCCTCTGTTTTTTCCGGAGCCATGGGAACTCCTATGTCTTCACAAAAATGCAAAAACCTTTGAAGTTTAGACTGGCAATCTGATGTGGACTCTTCAATTATAAGGAAATCGTCTAAAATGTGCAAAATGTGTGGAATACCGAGCTTATTGCGAGCTATCCACTCCATTGCTGTGCTTAAACTTTCAAATATTTTAGATGAGCTAGAACAACCCATGGGAAGACAGCGATCATAATACCATTGCCCCCTCCAATGTAAACCCAATAAGGGGCAGTCAGAAGGGTGTACTGGTGTTATTCTAAACGCACTCCTCACATCAGTCTTGGCTAACACACAGCCCCGTCCCAAGAATTTCATGAAGTTGATGGCATCATCTACTGTCGCATATTTAACCGTTGAAAATTCTGATGGAATGAATGTATTGATTGAATCTCCAGAGGGAAAGGATAAATGGTGGATCATTCGAAATTCTCCATGAAAGGTGGATAACTAAAGGGCCCTAGTATACGGCCACATTGCCTTTCCTTAATCAACTTGCTGTCCACCACGTCTGGGCGTTGCATTGCAGAAATCAAATTTTTAGCACCTGAGGCCTTAGAGGGGCCCTGAAAATGTAATCCAAATCCAAAAGTGAAACCGTCAATCAAATTTTTTCGAAATTGGTCCTCAAAACCGGTAAGATAAAAGGCTATCCTGTTAACCTTGACTGGTGTGGGTAGCCGAGTGGGTGGAGCTGTTGCTGGCTGACAACCCTGGTTTTGAAATTGGCCGCTGTCCCGCTCGTTTCTGGTTTTGCTGGCAGCGGGAAAGGGGGTGATTAAGGCCGCATTTAGAGCACTGGTGTTTGAATTCACACCCTGTGCAGTCCCCCCCCCCCCCTGAGGAAAGTCCAGCAAAACCCCCTTGGAAAAAAACGATCCACTTTGTTTTGTTGTTGACTTGGCAGGGAGAGGCTGTTTGACTTTGGGGACACTGGCCCTCAGCCACAGCTCACTATGGATTTGGTCCCATGGAATGAGTTCACTTTGGCGTAACATGCGAAAACTTTCATCGTAAAATTTCCAATTCGCACCCCGCTAAGCAAGGTCTCTTACTGTGGCACCATATTTCATCAGTTGGGCTGTTTCTGAAGGGAAACGCTCGCAATACACCGCTGCAAATGCCTGGAAAGCAGACGTCCATTGATCGATAGTGTGAACTGGCTGTTTTTTACCACTTGGTACCAAGGAAAGGGTAGGTTGTCCCCCTCCCTGTCCATTTTGTACCTTGAAAGTGTAGTGATCCTCGCTGTTAGAGCTATGGTGAAAGATAGCAAAATCTACATACTCATTACCCCAAATCTGCTTTTTAACTTTTTCTGGCACTCTGTGTGTCAAAGGTACAGTTACAGAAACGAACGAGTTCTTACTTATGGGAGTCTGCCTGGGTCCTTCAACCAGGTTGGACGTCACCTGCTGTATCGCTGATTCCACTGGCTTTTGGGTCCTCGAAGCTCCATCTTGTGGATGGCTGTCCGTGTTAATGGCCTGCAGTGTGTCCGGGACAAACTGTATTTCTGGCTGGTTCGGTGTTTGGGGGTTTGTCACACTGATTCCAGCATCCTGCAATCTCTTTTGCACGGCAGCTGCGATGTTTTTTCCCAGGTTTTCCAACCAGTCAGTGTTTACACTTCGCCCTACTTGTGCTTGGGTTGATTCGTACCAATTGTACCTTGTTGAACCTCTCCAGCAGCTGGGTGAACAGTTAAATGGCTCGGGTGAGGATTATTTTCCGCCACATGTCTCCTGCTGGCCGCTCTGGTTGCATAGCTAGTAGCTTTCCTTTTTGGTGGGATACTGTTAACAGATGTTAAAAAATTTTTATGTAGTACCGTCATGTTCCATTATCTAGCCACTCCAAAGCCTGTTCAGACCCTGGTGATGTTACCATGTATGTCTACATTAGAGTTTCCCAAGTCTCCCTAAAGTTTTCATTCTCCCAGCGGCACTGTAATTGCATAATTGGCTTGAGGCAAGCAACCCCTGCCGAAAAGTTATCATTCCAGAAACCGCACACATGTACCTGGATAAGGGGTGTCAGGTACGCCTATTTTATTGGGGACATAGCGCCCACTTAAATTCTCCCTGTACTATTGATATTGAGGAACATAGACAATAATATTGAGACACCGTCTCATGGTACACAATACCACGGGAGATAAAGGGGTAACACAGTACCCTGGCATAAACAATAACATTCTGAGACACAGTCTCACGGTAAACAGTACCACGGGAGATAAAGGGGTAACGCAGTACCCTGGGATAAGCAATAACATTCTGAGACACAGTCTCATGGTACACAGTACCACGGAAGAAGAAGGGTACACTTTACCCTAAGTAACTATAATATTAACAATACAAGACATAATCTTGTGGTACACATGCACAGTACCAAGGCGATGGCCATAATAATTTCAAAAATATTAATCACATTTCATTTATAACAGAAGGTAAGAGTAACTTAAACATATACATTAAATCTAGCTTAGTTTGCCCCAAATTAACAAGCACTGAATAACATAGCTGAGATCTGCTGTGAACTACGAGCCCTAATAACTTAGCTTTAGGTTCATGCCCATCTCTCTTTCAGTTCAGGGCTAATAAAATGGATCCTCGATAACTTCTATGCAGCGCCTGATGGCCTTCAGCGTTCAAATGAATCCCATCCCAGGTAAAAATGTTTTGCGAAGGATTACATAAGCCACGGTGAATCCAGAACTTTACCCCATGAATGCCTTTGACAGCTTCCTTTAGTAAACCATTTAATTGCCAAAGCCTTTCATTGTATTCCGTAAATGGTTGTTTTTTTTTTTCGGGGTAAAACTTGGCACAAAACTAAACATCAAAGCTTCAAATTCTTTATAAGAATCTCAACCAGCGCGATGATCGACAATGTGACCGTGTCAGGGTGAGATTGCTCGTCGCATAAATCATTTGAGCCAATGTCCAGAATTACAACATTGGGGGCGGTAACACGAATGTCTTGTAAGTCATACTTTATCAGTTTGTCCACTGTTCTCCCCCCAGTTCCGATCGTTTTGACGGTACACGTACACTCTAGACCAAATGTGTGTGTATAGCTACCATCTTCTTGGTACCGTTCAATGAATTCGGTCATTCTTCACACACAGGAATGGCCCACTAACAAAGCACATGGCATGCGAGCCATCGAGTCACACCGCACTCTTTACTGCGCAGACGAGAATTTGTCTCAGTTAAGAACAATGTTTATACTTAACTTGTTTGGCGTCTGCTCTCCGAATTAGGGGCTCTCTTTTCCAGAAGTCAAGAGGACAAATCCTGCACAAATCCTGCTCTACTTGCTAGCAATTACAAACTGCGTGGAGAGACGAGTTTTTGGGAAAAGAGGACAGTAACCTGGCCTCGTCTGCTTAACTATAGGATTCGCAAGGACCCGGATGTACCCCCAACCCCTTGCTGGGATACTGGCACTAACCAGATGCATAAAACCATTTATACCCCAGGTGGGGTGAATAAATTTCCTTTTTATAAAGTAAAAACCTATTAGAAAATTTATCCGTTCCTGTAACGGTACAGCCCTAAAACAAATGGTGTTTTTTGGGGGTAAGGATGATGGTTAGGGGGAGGAAGTGGAGGTAAGCAAGGACTACGTGATGCATATCGCCTCAAACGTTTTCACAAAAACGTAGACATGTCACGTTCTGTACCTTTTAAGCATAGAGAATTCATGGCTTCATGCTCTTGACCTAAGGATACAAGCCCCATCAACTTTGTGCGGCTATTAACTTTTTTCATCTGCAAATCCTCCTAGAAGATAAGAACACAAACCAGAAATGACGTATCAGTATGCTACGTATAATTTTTTAAAATTTTTTTATTAGCTCGTTGATTTGCCTATTTTAGTACTGATACAGATCAGAGTATTAATTTATATTTCACGAATGGTGTTTGAAGTTGGCTTTACCTGAATTGACATTTCATCTAGAATAATTCCTCCGCATTTTCCAAACTCTTACAAGTTCAGCTTTTTGGTTTTCTGCTCCATCCACTGCAGCACTTCGTTGTTTAAGCCACTGTTCTGAGTGACTGAATTTTTGTAGTACTGCAGTAGCCTACCAGATGGCAACTGGAGCATCCCACTTGTTGCCATTTCGTGATATGCTTCTGGGCTTCGGTTCCAAATTGATAGGCACAGACGGATTATCCTAAAATGAGATTGACCCAACGTTAATTTCAGCAAAATAAACGAAGTGTTATTTCCCCTTTTTATATAATTTGGGAGGGGTTTAAAGGCATATTTGGCTAAGCTAATGCTGAGCAGATTTGAAAAGTACCCAGAAATTTTAGCTCAGGGAATCGAACTTATACGATGAAATTTTGCGCTAATGATGGCTGGCCGAAAATACTGGGTGGCCTTATTTGTATTTATGAACTACACATTTCACTCTCGAAAACAATTGGAACTTGCAGCAATGAAAGTCCGAGTTCGTGTTACGCATTAAAAAGCTAAGCTCACTCGAATAAATTTGAGAGTGTTAAGCAATTTTTGAACTGCCGAATCTATTTGAAATGAATGGTTGGGCACCTCTGAAGGAGGTTTCACTTTTCCATCAACTTTGTATTGTGAAATTTTTGTAAATAAGTTTTATGACGAGTTTTTATTTGCAGGCTTTGTTTTATGCCCAAAATTGAACTTACTTTGGGTGCCACCGATGTCCTGTTGCCCCTTTTGCTTTTAAGGCCTTCGCCTGCTCCTCCCAAAATAATAACTGGTCTTCATTCAGCTTATCACGTGGAATTTTTTCAAAGATAATTTTGAAATCTGCGTTGTCTTCCTCGTCGAACTCCAGCATTTCTAAATTGACCTTCTCTTTTAGGTAGGCTTCCCTATGCTGTGCGTTTCTTTTTAAACGTTTTTCTTCCTGGAGCTTTTGAAGAAGTCCTTCTCTACCCATTAGATATTCTCTTTTCCTCTTTTTGGTCTCAACGTTTTCATTGCCACCGTCACGCATCAGGTCAGTTAAATATTTTCCCCAGCTAAATCTGACATGTTTGCAGTAAGAACACATCGCTTATTTGCTAGAAATGCTGAGGAGGCCCTCGCAGTTGACAGAGCGACGGCGAAGGCTTGTTTCAACCCCAAAGGTACTCCACTGCTCGCATTCGCCCGTAACTTCACCATTTCTATTACAACTTTTTCTTTCAGAAACGACGGGGAATCCTCTGCACAGGTCACTTAAAGCGACCAATTATAAAATATTGTCTAAGTCCGTGAGTGTGTTGATTTGGGTTGGAAAGTCCTTAAATGGAGCTTTTCTGCCCGCCGTGGAAATTTTGACCCGTAGGGCGTTGTTGACTTTTACCTCGCGCACTACCGGATTTCCATTTAGGCGATCGTTGCTGCTGACACTTACAAGCTCTACATATTCAGCTCTCTGCTTACCCCAACGAAAATCAAACTTCCGCTCGTACGCCTGCAGGGCTTGCCACGTTAAATGGACAGCATCGCAAGTAGCGCTTGAAGACCACAGAGCCAAATTTAAATAAACCCTCTTCCTTCCCTCTGGGCATCTTATCCTAGCTTTCTTGATGTTGGGGAAGATCTTTTTTATAATTCTACAGATTTCAAAATGTGCCAGACAGTTTTCCTTATTAGGAGTTGCTTTGTGGTAATGCTCTATAAGATGGTTAACTGATGTTGTTTGGCCTCTGACACTACCATAATCTTCCAGTAACCTAAAAGGAATAAAACCTTAAGGGTTATAAATAGCGAGTTTTTAAATTACATTGAAAAAAATTTTCGTATGTGCGCGTATTTAATTTATGCTCAGATCGAAAAAATAAGCAAAACCCTTTTCTAGTATCTATGAGCCATTAGACCAAAATTCAAATTTAAATGAAACTAATAAGAAACAGCAAAAGAAGAAATACATATATTTATTGATTTCTATTCAATAAGCGTGTCCGTGACTAAAAGCTGAGCGATCCCCTCGCTAAAATAAGTTCTGGTTGTCCACATAAATTTGTGTTCTTATCTGTAAAGCAACCAGGTAAAACAAAAGGGAAATATTATTTGACTCACCAGTGAATGACATTAAAATTGCCCGGCACTGGAATTGAGTGGAAATCGCTTGTTGCAGAAAGTGCAGTCAAAGGCTGCCGGCCGTCGGCTTGTGTTTCCTCGCACATATCCACGCGCGTTACTGGTCATCTCAAGTGTAGTCACAGACTAGACGACCTTCCTTAGTGAGTTTCACCCCTTGTTCTCTCTTCTCTTCTCGTGGCTGTTAAATTGAAACACTAAACTCCCCCGCGAGGAAAGTTAATTGTTAATGGATTAGTAATTTGAGCTATTGATATCGGAAACTTGAGACGCAATATTGGCGCATCGTATTTACATTGCGATAGACCAGTTAACATTTGACACTCGCAACGTAAACCTCCTTCTGTCTGATATAAATCACTTCCAAACCGGCCGAAAAAAAAAACACCGGAACACAGGTAAATGACATTTTTATTTCATGATTATGTATAACTAATGCAGCATTTGGGTCCCCTGTGTCGCAGCTCGAAGTATTTACAGGTCACTTTGTTGGTGTTTGTTGTTGTTCGTTTTGCTTCAGTAAAGGTAAGAAAAGTTATGTAAGAAGATGTCTAAGAACGGGGAAGTCACTTTTGTACTCACGTTCATTCCGTTTCTTCTTTGAGACGAAGGTAAACAAGTTAAAAGAGGAGTTTGTTTCCCCAAGTAATAAAATCAAACTCAGTCGATTGAATGATTGGCGTTTGACTGCGTTCGGTGTTCGATTATTGTCCCAGCCCCAGTGCCTCAAAGTGCTAAAATAGGGAAGTCCCAACTCCCTCTTTACCCCTTCAGGACTCTATTTTCTGAGCGGTTCTTTGCGTCTTGGAGTGGCATAGAAGATGCTAACATAGAATATAGAATAATATATTACGCAAGTAAATTGTATGGTCTTGATTATGATTATGATTATGTATAACTAATACAGCGTTTGGGTCCCCTGTGGTTTGCTAATTTGACAAAGCAACACAGGCATTACAAATGCACAGCCCACCACACAAACAGAGGATGGTACGCCTGTGGCTAGTAAACCAAAAGTACCAAACATCATGCCGTTTGTTCATTAATTCGTTTGACTTGATTTGTTCAAGGGCTTTTATGCCAAGAGTTCTTAAAATATTGGTGCCACATCGCTGCTACTAGAAAATTAAATGGTAGGAAAACGACATAACTCCTAAAATGCTATGCCTATCACAGGTACCTTTGATCACTTTCAAAGACAAACTAATCCTTTATGAATATTTAACAGTTTGCTTTGGGCAGTAAGTGAGAGTGCTGAGACAAAACAAAAAATTCAGTAGTTCGAGTTACCAGAGTGGTACTAGCAGTCCTCATGTAAATCTTTGTATTTGAAACAAAGTATTAAGATTATACACTGTAGTACTAAAACCACACTGGGAAACGAAAAAGAACCAATATTTATTTCCTCTTTCTCAAATCAAACAAAATGCTGGCATGAAAACTGAATATTCGTTACTCTGTTTTTGTTGTAATACTGCACAAGCATTAACAAGCCTTAAGAATAGAGAAATTTGGACTGAAAGAGTTGGTAGTAATGGTGACTGAAACCTGAACAATTTTTTTTGGTTTTACCTCATATACAATGTGCTTGCAAAAAGAGGAAACACTTGAAAGACTGGAAGGATTTGCCTACCCTTTTCTCATCAGATATTCAGTGATTAAACTTTACTGATGCTTGATTGATTTTCTTACCATTGAGGTGAGCTCTTTGAAAGTAAAGGCTTTTAAAAAGTAAAATTTTTTTTGATCCCTCTTGTGATTGCCTTAACTTAAATATAGTACACTAAAGTACGCCAAATAGCTTAACGAAAATCCTGCTGGCTCATGCAACATAGTTGAAGAATTCCAAATTCCAGAACCCTGCCTTTAATTCCTTTAAGCTATCGTACATGTACCAGCCACCCTTAAAATAAAAGGCACAAATATAGTGCCCACCATTCTTAAGTGTTGCCCCATAAGCCGAAAATTTCCTCCAAATGAGTAAATGAAAAGCGGTGTTTGTGACACTTAAAGAAATCCTCCCCTGCTAGACAGGTCTACTAAAAAAAAAAAAGAAATGACTTGAAATCTAACGTTGTCCATTTTCATTTCCACACTGGGAATCCGTTGGGCACTGCCAGTCATCAATGGCAATATACTTCCAAGGGCAATAGCCACCACGAGATGCAGACGACGTCCATGTGGCAAATCTTTTGATCCTTTTGCTGTATATTGAAGACTTTCTGGCTTCTTTCTTCACACTACTTTTTGTCCCCACCGAAGCTGCCATTGGATTCCTTCTATGCACAAACGATGTGCCATCCAAACAGAAGGCCACCTCTTTAGCAAAGGAGTCAGGATTCTGGGCTAACTCATGCTTCATTTGTTTGGCATACAACGATCACAGTTTACAATCCCTTTCGCTTAATAACCCCTTCTTTCTCGCCTGAAAGTAATCGTATTCTTTGAAAAATTCCGTTGACTTGCAATGCAAAAGCTCAGTCCACTTTCTTTTTACCAAGCTCTTCACAGTAACGTTAGCATTTCTTGCCTGCCATTTTTTCTAATGCACGACTAAGTGCAACCATCTCTTTGGTTAATTTTTCTTGGTCTGCCTCTTCTTTTGACGTGGGATTTAGTAGACGCTGACTTGTGTGACATTTGTGCAACTGACAGTTTGCTAATTTTCCACTCCTGGAAAAACTCAGGGACTGAGGCTTTGCTGAATGTTTGTAAATACCATACAGAAGCCCGCTTTTCAGCTGATATCGTATTGGTATAAACCATACCACCTTCAACATCTATAAGGCCTGGCTAAGACTGTCTTCAAATCGTGCCTAAGCAGGGCCCTTTATTTTTAAGAATCTGCTGTCATTATTAGCGGAGCTTTATACGGCAGCAAATGACGGCACCTAAAACCACGTCACTGAGAATGTTCTGCACTAGTTACGATCTGTTGTACATGATATTTACAAAGCTCTTGCAATATAACAACAGCAACTTAAGATATTTACAATAAATAATTATATCAAAGGAAACAACTTGAAATATTTACAATAAATAAAAATTTTCTAAACCGAAACAATTGCAACTTGAAATATTTACAAAAAGTACGAAAATGTGTGAAAAAAGTAAGTGTTTTAAACGTTGTTTTCCTTGATGGAGGTAAAGGCAAGTCTGTAAAAGATGTTCCAGCTGAAATGGAAAGGAAAGGAGATGGAAGGAAGATGTGTCTTTCTCGACGCCACCGTTCATAACTTTGCCAACTCCAATCATCATATTGCTTGTTGGTCCAAAATGTATTATCCAAAAAGTTCTCTTTTCTTTCAGTTTTCGTTTCCTTACTTTTTACTGGTGACATAGCCGACGAGTTATGTTTCACGCTCCGTTTTTCTTTGTGTCACATAAGTGCATGCAAATTTATGCTCGTGGTTTTACGCTTGTTTTCAAGGTGGCGGCAAAATCTTGATCTCCGTGTGTTGACTCGAGAAACAGGAGGAAGAATTACAGCGTACAAGTTGTCAAGACAATGCAAGGGGTTCGTGGATGGATAGGACCGTTTGATGTTGTGTTCGCCATTTATTGCCGTGGGATCTTTGTTCAAGCAAGTTTTGTGAATTCCTTTTGTGGCTGGTCAAAGTCTGCATATGGTACGGCAGTGAAAGTGTAGTGCTTTGTTTTTTTTCTCTTCTTCAAGTCTTTTACTTGGAAGGCATTTTATGGCTGAAGTCTTCAAGTCTGACACTCGTCCCTTAGTCAGTTTTAAGATGGAGGTTTCCACATTCTCTGGGTTGTCAAGTTCTGCACATGGCACTGTAGTGGAATTGTGGCTCTCTGTTTTGTTTGTTTGCGTTCTTTCTACTTCTCTTTTTTCTTTGAAGTTATTTTGTGGCTGAAATTGTTATCGAAAATGTTTTTCTTTTCTTATCTGTCCTTTTTATTTTGTTTTTTTTTTCGTTTTTTGTTTTCATTCTTTCGTCCTTTTTTGTAATTTATTTTATTTTTATTTGAACCAAACTCCTTGATGTTTAATATTCTTAGATCATACCGAAAAACGAAAAATGATTTCTTATTAAAGTGCAACTAACCCCCAAGTTTTTTCTTGCTAAATGAAATCTTCTAATTGTGCTGGTAATTTGTGCGGAAAAATTATCCAGATTGATAAAATCCTCGCGCTTCTACAGTTTAAAAGTTGAGCCGTACTGCCCCATTACCGAGCCTTGCGTGAGCTGGGGGCGAGCTTTGTTTGTGTCGTCACATGACGTCATCGAAGGAGTAGATTTGCCGCACTTTGAAGGCAGATGGCTGGAAGGTACTTCAGTGAAGGTTTCTGTCTTATTGTACGGTGTATTCTGCTCCAAAGTGACCAAATTCGAACTTGCACTAGATGTGTCATCTAGTGAATCAAATTCAGAAAGCATTTGTGATTCGGAAGATTCACAGGCAAGTTCTGAGAGCAACTTCGACATTGAATTGGAAGATGAAGAGTGTGAATCGCGTGTTTCCCATTGTGAAAGCTCAGAGGACATGGCTTATGCCGACGAACCTTTAGCTGATGAGGAATGGTTAAAAAACTATGAAAAAAAAGAAGAAGAAAACAAACGGCTAGAGCAAGAACATCAGGCAAGACTGGACGGTACAGTTCAAGTGGAGTCTTGGTGAGTGTCCGCAAAATCACCTCACGGCGCGATTATTATGTAAATAAACCAACTGGCTTGCTTTTGATCACCACGATTTTGACTTTATAAGAGAGTGTTCGAATCGTATTCACTGTAAAATAAAAGAAACATGTATCCTTATACTGTTGATTTTATTGTAGGTGTTCATGCGGAAACTGCAGCTGTGCTGCCCTCCAAAATTTAAGTGAATGTTACTGCTGCCAGGAAGTGGAGGGTTGCAAAGACACCATGAGCAGCAAGATTGTTGTGAAAGACATTCCGAGGGAAACCATTTTAAAGTGCATAACACAGCATCCTGGTTTTAATGCGGTTTGGCTTGAAAAATGGAGCCTTTGTATGGCTGCCGAACGGGTGAAAACGAAAGACAAGAGGAGATATCGACAAACTGGGTCAGAAGAAAGGTGAGATAATTGACATTTTTGGTGTTGTTGTGCATGACATCTTTTGTCCCTGTGTGGGGAGATTCCACCAAATGTAGAGTAATTCTTTTTCTGTGTTCTTTTGTTGGCAGTTACTTATGAAGCATTTCGTACAGAGAATTCTGCAGACTTGTTTATGGCCTTATGGGAAACAAACGTATTCCTCTCCCTGCGTGTGTGTATACAGCGATAAGAAAATAAGAAAACAATTTCCTGTTGGAACAAACGAGAGTTACACCGGATTTGAACTCCATGAAGATGACTAAATGCGAATGAAAACGATCGACTGTTGTGTTGTATTGTTAGTTGTGTGTGCAGAAGTTTGGTTCTTTATGTGTAATGCAATAAATGTTGTCTGAAGTAGGATAATAATTTATTCTCTTTAACTGAATACCTTGCAATTAAAAAGACATCTCTCCAAACAACAGGTGTCTGTGCCCATTGTAATTAATTTTCATAAGTTACCAGTGAAACCTTTCCTTATGGACACCTTAACCTCCTGCAATGGACAGTTACTCGAGTTCAGAGACTGATATGGGGAACTAAACCAGGCATTTTTTTTAGCTTTCGTCCTTGGTATCCTTTTGAAAGATGCACTTGCCTTTTACAGTTCAGGGCTGCTAAGTGACCAGGAGCAATGGGAAGCAGCTGCATTCACAGGCTATTTCATACTTGTCCACTTCTGGTCACTTTCCACTGTGATGATTAAATTTCTGTTTCTTTGGCCTAAAGTGATGGCCATTGATCAAATGCATAGAAAGGGACAAAAAAGTAAACATGACAGCTGAATATTTGAAAGCTTGGGCCTTTAGCTACCCCCCCTCCCCCACACCCCTTCTTTTCCGGAGTGGAATTTCTGATAGTCAAATTGTATTTGCAACACAATGTTTAGAACTTCATTCTTAATACTTTATTTACATCAATCTTAATCAATTTACAGGGATGTTTATTAATTTGTATTTTCATGGCTTTCCTTGAAGCAAAAAATAAAGCAAAAACACGACAAAATCCGAACCTGATGAAGACTCTTTACCATACAATATGTCAAAAGAGTCAAAAACCTCAGAAGCAACTGTCGTGAATGTGTGTCTGGTCAGTGACAAATATATATTTGCCCTGTTTCCAGTCAAAACGTAACTGACATAGACAACCAATAGGTGGTTTCCACAAGGTGCCTGTGATTTTCATTTTTTAAAGTGCTATTTCTTATTGCTAGGGCAGTTTTCAACATTTTGATGTCCCTTCATCGAATTTTTACAAACAGAGCTATAGCGGGCTTTCTTCGGTCCATCTGTGGGGGTCTTCTGCTTTTTTTTTTTCATCCGTCTCCCCACATTTGAAGTTGTGGTTGCAACTGGCTGGTCAGGTACTGTAAATTAAAAATGGAATAACATCTGTTTTAGTAACTGAACATATGATGGATTCAGCCATCATTCTTGGGAAAAAAATTCGGAGGTCCTGTTGGGAAAAGGGGGTGTTGGCCAAGCCTTACCCCTGTATATAAAATAAAATAAATCAACTTTGTTTAACCAGGGTGGCACCAAACAGTCTGGGACTGACAAACCTGTGGAATTTGGAGTTGTGGGTTTTTGAGCAAAGTGGAAAACCGGAGCACCTGGAGGAAAACTTCATGGAGCAAGGACGAGAATTAACAACAAACTCAACCCGCACATGACACCGTGTCCGGGAGTTGAACCTGGGCCACATTGGTGGGAGGCGAGCGCTCACCACTGTGCCATCCCTGTTCCCCTTCCCTGTGATGTTTCCAAAGCTGTTGTCCCTTACCCTAAATGAAAACACTAGAAAGGTAGTTTTCCCTTGAACATTTCTTGCAAGTCAATTAGTAATTTCACTTATAAACTACCTGGTGTGGTGGTTGGGGGTACATCTTCCACAACCATTTTCTTTCTCTTAGCTCTCTTTTCAATAGCCTCTTCTCTCGGTTGTTTTTCAACCATTGTATTCATCGGTGCTGGGGTTATAACTTTCAGTTTCCTTGCAGCCTCTTCCAAATCATTTTTACTTGAACATAGAAACGTCTGGAAAATTTCTTCCACATATTCTGTAAGAGAAGACATGTACAATAATTGAACATAAATTATATCGACTAATCAATATAAACACCTGATACCCTCTAATTCTAAGGGGGCAAAGAGTTTGCTGGTCTTTGCATTCACTTTAAGCAGCCAAATATCCTTTGGGTTGGAGGCTACTCCCACATAAAGACTACAGTGGTACAAGGTGCAAGGAAGGGTATGGTTCTCAAACAATTTAGGTAGAGTAAAGAAATCAGGAAGTTTTAGTATATAATAGGGCATCGTCAACCGATAAACTGATTAATGGTATGGAGAATTTATTCTAGGATATGGTAGATGGTATCCAGTCTAGAAGGGCACTGCAAAATGTAGCTGAATATGGTCTGATAGTTTATCATCCAATAATTCAAAGGGCAGGCCTTCCCTCCCCACAGAGCCCAATATACACAATGTATAACAGGGCAAAAAATGTTCATGGACACTTTCCAAAGTTTGGATTGATTTTTACATTGCGTACTGTTGCTTCACCATTTTTGAACTTAGGGTAAGATACCCTCACGCGTTCCGTGCGGTCACTTTCCTTGCACTTATCTTCCCTGTGAAGGTTGAAGTCGAAATGAACAGCTGCAAGGATATGCCTAAAGGGTGAAAATAATAACAAACATATCAGCAATGTTATGCAGAAAGGCAACTAAAATAATAGATTTGGAAACCAAAACAATCCTTGTGTATCCTACATATGTGCAGTGGAAGGAAATGATGCCTATCCAGTCTTGACACATTGCAGTTGTATTGTTTGGTACGAGTATGTACCCACAAAGATGTCAAAGATGAAAACCTGTCCACCAGTGGTGAGGGGAGCAGGGGTTAGTTTCCTCATGCTACGAAACCTGGTTTTTACTAAGCATCAGTAGTCTGTTATCAAGACCTACACACATGTAAAAATACTCTAACTACCTCCAATACATCCCAACATATGAATAAGATATCATCTTCGGCGCAAATTGGTTAAACAGGGAATGGAACCCTTCTAAACGGCTTCTTTGTGCAAAGGGTAATGCCTGCTTTATTCCTTTTATCAGGCTGTTGTTTGTTAAAGCCAAACAAAGTTTTTCGTATGCAACAGAACCTAAAAACAACAACAAAAAGCGGAAATATTACTTTCCCCAATTAGACTGCTGTCTCAGGAACTAATAACATTACATGCCCACTATTCAGTGCAATCTTTAAGCAAATAATGTTTCTAAAATTACAAGGTTTACAAGGCAGGAATTGTTTCCCTGTAAGGTGTAACATACCAGCATGAAGCCATTTTCTTGGACGTATCTCACCATGTCCACACCTGTTAAACAAGGGATCATCAAGGTATGAATGCCTGTTGATGATGTAACTCATGAAGGCCTTGAATTTCGCCCAAATCATCTTCCCATTGCCGCTGAATGTAGTTGAAGCACTTCAGTAGAGATGGTTTTCACACGGCTTAAGGTGGCCCGATACTTTTTATTTGCGTGAGGGGCAACTGTTTTGAAATCAAATTTTTAACTGCTCAACAGCTTTCGATTGCTGAGATATTTAAGACGCTGAAAAAGGAATGCTTGAAGTTTATCAAAAGCGTGTTTTTATTGAGATCGATACGAATATATGAAATTTTTAGCAATTTTCTTGAACGTGGTTTTCAAAGAAAATGCGTATTATCAGGAAAACAAAAAGACATTTTTCCTCCATATTATTCTGAACAGGTGCTGGAACCTCAAAGATTTCAGGGACCAAGTTTTAGATAAATCGGCTCCACCAACCTTTATAACAAACGGTGATTAAAATAGTTATTAGAATGTTATGTACACGCATTTAGCCATAATTACTACGAAAAGGATTAAAGCAACAAAGAATCGCACTTAGTGGAACAAAGGTAAATATGTCTTGTAACGGTATGTATCAGAGTCAAAGCGACAATTATAGCATGAATGCTAAGTTTTGTTCAACATCACTGATCTAGTGTATCTTCAATCCTCTTTGTACAAACTTCTACCAGACTGCCAACTTCCTGATGACCGGCCAGTGATGCTCTGGAGGTGAACTAGTTGAGATCTCGTTTCCTCTCGAACCCATAAACCTGACTGCCTACCCCAGCGAGGGTGGGGAACATAAAAATGTACTTGAACAACATTGTTTCTTTGCTGAACAGTAAGAACTAATGCTCGCCAGGGCTCTGGGTCGTCTCCCTTCTCCAGGATCATATCCCCAACTTCAGGATAGATGGGAACAATCACACTAGTAACTGGAAAGTGTGGTCTCTGGTAATCAATACAGACATAAATGCTGGGATCAGTAAGATTATCAGGTTCTGGGTAAAGCAGAACCTTGTGTTGAAAACAGGATGAGAGTACTGTTACTTCACTACCAGCCGGCCTCAGCAGGGCACCCTTGCGCCATGGATGACTTCCAGCATCAGTGCCTTGCATTACAAGTTCCAAACAGTCCCCATTGGCAAAAAGATGATATTCATTGTTTACTTTAACCCTGACAAGTATAGTCAAGGTTAAAATCTTTTCTTGACCACCAGGAGGCAGTGAGTAAACAATATGTTGACCCAGTCTGTATAACATTCCACCACCTCTGGCTGGATTAGTAAAAAATATACTTCGACATTCCTCTGCCATCTCACTGATGTTACCGTGATTTGTCCCTTGTAAAGCTCATATGTTGACATACTGAATTCATTTGAGAGGCATCAGAGAGAAAAATAGGTATCAGTTTTCCAACCAGTATACCATTCCTCGTGGATAGGAGTTTACCTTCAGCTGTGAAATGTTCTAGATCACTTTCCAGTGCAGGAAGGGACCGATAATGCCTCGCTTCTGGATAGCAAAGGCCTACCACAGAGTCACTTTCTTGAGATTTCAAGGAAGAGCGCACTTTCAAAATCTCTCTGCGTAATTCTGTCCTTGCAAAGGTTACTTCAATATTTTTTTGGTTGTTTGAAATAGCGTTGTAGCGCTGAACTGCACGTTCAAAGTTATAACACTGGTAGTTGTTTGGAGCACCAAAATTCAACACATCTTCATGGATGTGGGCAAGGTTGTGGTTAATAACATGACAAGCAGTTAATCCTTGGCTTTCCTCTAGCAATGTATTATATCTTAAGACAATCTGGTGGAAAATTGCTGCAGAATCAACTGTCCATCCATTTCTTTCTTGACAATACAAAACTCTACAATATGTGCCAAACATTCCCAGGCTTCATAATGCTCATCAGTTAGAAGGCCTCCCAACAATACCTCTGAAATAGGATAGGAAATTTTCTGAAACTCCTCAGCTTTCCAAAAACCCATCCTGGAAAGCTGGGTTGGATAACGTGACGAAAGAAATTCTGCAGTCCAGGGCACGTGAGAAAGTCTATCCTGAAGTGCTCTTCTATCCAATCTTACTGATTCCAACACCCAAAACTACCGCGTGCATCACGTCAAAAACAATGTTTGCGGTAGTCAAACTCATAAAGTGCATGTAGTCGATGTAATATTGACAGTCCAGTAAATGCAGCCTCTTTAGCCATTTCTTGAGCTACCGTTTTCCTTTCTTCATCTTCAATTGCCTGAAGAGTTTGAAGGTCATCATCAATATTACGGTTTGGCCAAGGATACTTGGTTGACTTGCGGTAATCTCCATAATAATAGTGGTTACTCACTGGTACTAAGGTGCTAATACATTTACAACGATGGCAAGGGTTTTTTCCACAGAATAATACTCTGCAAATTTCACACATAGCAACATGATCTGCTGTGACCAACAAAATGAGATGCCTTAGTTTTGAAGGGCCAGAGGGAAATTGTGGAATTGAAAATGCACAATTATCCACCTTAATTCCATTTATGAAGCCATCCTCAATTTCCTCAAGGAGGGGGAACAAAAAAGGATCAAGAGCTACAGGTCTTCGTTCTGGTAACAAATAAGTTGGTACGAAACCAACAACAAAGATCTCACTTTGTTTCTGTCCGTCCTCCTTATACATGTTAGCAATGTGGACTTCTAAAGCTCCTGAGCCATGATTATACTTTCCATCAAAAGGTTGAAATCCATCCCAATGAAGTATGTATGCTATGTTTCTTGGATCTCCATTGGCCATCTCTATCTTGTGTGCAAAACTTTCCCTGCAGAATGGGCAGATTACTAACTTTTCTCCGCTATTTCCATCGAGAAAAGACTCAATATCGTCAAATGATATAACGCCCTTACAAGTGGGACAATGTGCAGGCAGTTTCCACTGTTCCTCTGGATTCCAAAACCACTGAAGCTCTGCAAAACGGTGTCCATCCCATATTTCTGTTTTGGTTTCAAAACCCCAACCTCCTTCACTTTCTTGTACAATCCAGTGATCTCTTTCAAACCAGTGAGACAACATTTTCTTACAAAACTCAGGATCACTTGCCCACAGGTTGACTTTAGGACCTAAGCCAAGATAGTAGAATGTAATAGTACCACTTTTGCTACAGTTGGGGCAAAGATCATCCTCTGATGACAAAATGCTAAAATGGCATCTATGGCTCTCATCAAGGCAAATAAGATATTTTTTAGCATCTCGGTATCCAACAGAATGTAGTAGCTCTCTGCTTCCTTCCAACAAGTTGGCCACAAATGGTCAAATTTTTCATTATGACCCATAAGAAAGATCTTCTTCCCCCATTCTAAAATATGACTAAAACCAATGTTTGACAGTTTTAGTTCGAGTTGAAGTTCCAGTGCATCTAAAATTGCATTTGCAATTTTCTCTTTCACCTCAAATTCGATGTGGTCGGTCGCATCATCTGGTGTTGTTTGAGTTTCTTCAAGGTTGTCAGACCAGTTCTCAGGGATGTCATTTTCCGAAAGCCCCTCATGGTCTCCATTCGATGACCAATCCATAGAGTTGTTTACGCTCGAATCGGTTTCTCTTGGGCAGGGTTCCAGTTCACCGGATGTTTCACTATCAGCTGCAGAACATGAAGGTAAGCTCTGACTCTCACGAGCTAGATGTCTAAATGCTGTTGCTCTTGAAACAATTGCACCATTGCATGAACTACAGCCACAATGAACGTGATCTTGTTCGTATTCCTCGCAGTTACAAATAAAAGTATCCCATTTTTCTGCAGACAAACGTGCCACTTTATCACCAGGAATATTGCCGTTTAATGCGGGGACACTGGTTACGAGTGCATCAAAACAAGTTTCCTTGACAGTAAGCATGCGCTGTATTTTGGCGCCATTACCTTTCCCGTAAGTTTCTCTAAAGAAAGATGGTGGGTGTTGGAAGTGGAGATGATGGAGCCAAAAACTGTTCAAATTTAAAGGTAATTTAGCTTTGAACTCATTGCAAATGCTGGTAATTAATTTCGTAACCCTGTCTGAAATTTGTAATTTTCTGAGCAGAGTGGAGTTCAGAGGAAGTTTACGCATTGTGCAGGGAGGTTGCGAGTTTACCTGAAGACGTAGTGGCCACTTTCCAAGGTAAGTTTAGGTTACAGGTTCGGTTAATGCAAAAGCTTTTGCCTCTTTTCGTTTTCTTACTAAGCTGCAATGGAAAATAAAGGATTCCAAGTTGAAGAACGTCTCTAAACGTTTGAAAATGAGCCCTAGCCTCTTTGTAGGTATAAATGTCTTCACGCCAAAATAGTTAATCTCATCTCGGGTTATCTTGTACTTCCATTTGGGGAATAATTTAAAGACTGAGCTTGTTCACCTCGCTACGGAATGCTTAATGCTTACTTTTTCCATTTTTGTTGAAGGGATAACCAAGTGTTTTTTCTTGACCCTTTCAGAAAACAAAATAGTTGTAAACAATTTACTGCATTTTATAGACAAATCTGGAAACCTGCAGTTGCAGATGGTTGAACGTTGTGGCTTGTGTGAACTATGCCATCAACTAGACTTTAAAATAGCTTTGGAATCTCTCTTGGAAAGTGTTATGGAAACGATTTAATGAATGTTGAACTGCTGCCTCCTGTCGATATTTTTTTTTGTGAGGATACTATTTCTTCTGTAGACTTGTGAGAGATAAAGCAGCTCACAGGGCCAGGCTAGAGTGATTCACATGGTACTGCATTAAATATTGACAAGCCTAAGCTACAGAATAGAACAAGAAACGTGCTTGAACATTTTGTTCTGTGCTTCTGCTAGTCACAGACAAGGCTACAAATAATTTTTCTTTCTTGAAAGGACATATGTCCGACCAAGTCTCCATTTTCGTAGGACAAAACTTTTGGGTTTCCTAAAGGCTACCATTGGAACTTCTTTGATGGCATTTTTGCATCTATTTGATGAGTGCAGAACGGGCTGCAAATCCCTCAGGAAGCGCCTGATATTTGGGAAGACCCAGATGGTATGTCACTGTAAAAGGGATCCTATTGTTTTCTTCTTTTAGCTTATCCCTTAGGGCTTCATTCCTAGGTGTTTGTCTCGCCCTATCCACTTGTTGTTGAACAAAGTTCTTTTTAGATCCTCTTTCTACCAAAAATCTACACAAATCTTGAACCCTTTTCTCATAGAACGTCTCCTTAGAACAAATTCGTCTCAACCGTAGGGCTTGGGCATAAGGAATCCCTCTCTTGCAAGAATTCGGGTGACAAGACGCTTGGTGAAGGTACTGATGACTATCGGTGGGCTTGATGTAAACATCTGTCTCTAGTTTTCCCGAATCATTAATAGCTTTAACTTCTAGAAATTCTACTTCTTTATAGGACCATTTCGATGTAAATTTGATCGTTCTATGTGCACTGTTCAGATAATCGATGAAGTCCCTGAGACTATCTTCTCCCCCTGTTCAGATTATAAAAATATCGTCAATATACTGCCACCATGTGTGAGGTTTTGTTTGAGCCCGTGTAACTGGCTGTCTCTCCAGTTTGTCCATAAAAATATTGGCATACGACGGTGCCATTCAAGTCCCTATCGCTGTACCTAGTTTCTGGACGAAATGTTTCCCATCAAACTCAAAGTTGTTGTTTTTAAGAACTATTTCAGTAAAATCTACTGTCATTTTTTAGATCCCCTAGTTTTCTTCCCTTCATCCAAATTAGAATCCCAAGCCAACAATGCTTCTTTCACTGCCTGTAACCCTTCATCATGTGGTATATGGGGATATAACCCCACAACATCCACTGTGCATAATATCGCTCCCTCTGGTAATGTGCCTATGTCCATTAGTCTTCTTAAAAAATCACTGGTGTCCTTTATGTAAGAATTAACCGTAGGAACCAAAGATCTTAAATGGTGGTCTACAAATCTTGAAATCCTTTCTGTTGGCGTCTTGCAACCCAATATTACCGGACGTCCTGGGCATCCTTCCTTGTGTATTTTGGGTAATAAATAGAACCTTCCTGCTCTCTCCTCTCCTGAAGCCAACAAATATTTTTTAGTCTCATCATCAATGTTTCCCTTACGATGCAATTCTATTATTCTTTGGTCGACTTTCTTAATCATATCCCTCGTGGGGTCCTTTACTAATGGCTGCTATATTTCTGAATCATTCAATTGCCGCATTGCCTCCTGCAGGTAAGCCTCCTTAAGGCTGGTTTTCACTAGCGACGGAGTCGGAGTCGGAGTCGTAAGCGGAGTCGTAAGAGCGCTTATGACCTAGTGAAAATCAGAAATCGGAGTCATAAGAGGAGTCATAAGCTCGACGGAATCGGAGTCAGAAGAATCAGAACGTTTCCATTTTCTTCCGACTCCGCTTACGTTTCCGTCGCTTACGATCTAGTGAAAACCAGATTGTCGGAGTCGGAAGCAGAAGCGGAAGGATAAACCAATCACAGTGCTCGTTCCCACGCTTTGTGATTGGTTTAGTTCTTGCGCTTCTGCTTATGACTCCGACAATTTGGTTTTCACTAGATCGTAAGCAACGGAAGCGTAAGCGTAATAGGAAACTCTGCTTACGACTCCGTCGTTTGATTTTCACCAGATCATTATGCTTTATGCTTCTGATTACAACTCTGACTACGACTCTGTCGCTAGTGAAAACCAGCCTTTATCCATGATGACAACTGCAGATCCCTTATCAGCTTGTTTGATAATAATATCATCATAATCACGAAGATTCTGAAGTGCTTGTTGTTGTTCATCTCTCGTAAGATTTCGTCGATAAGTCATATCAAAGTCACGGGTTAATATCTCTCGTTCAAGTGCTTCCAAATAAGCTTCAATTGCTACTTCCCTTTTTTTCTGGGCTCCAACTTGATTTTTTTCTAAACGCCGGAAGATTTGAAAAATTTCCTCCTACATCATCCTGTTCTGAGTAAAAATATTCCCTCAACCGCACTCGTCTAACATATTCCTCAATGTCTTTCTGTAGAGAATAAATGTCTATCTTTTCCGGTGTTGGACAAAATTTCAGCCCCTTCGACAACAGGGAGACCTCTGTTTGAGTCAAAACTCTCTGAGACAAATTCACAACAGTTTGATGACCCCTATTTCTCGTATCCTTTCTGTCCGTACTTTTACTGTCCCTTGGTGTCCCATTGTGTCTGCTCTCAAATACCATGCTTGTGCCCCTTGATGTTTGAGCGCATGATCCAGTTTCAATTGGATTTTCCTCCGAGTGATTATTCCCACCTCGCTCACACTCGCTTAGAACAGAATCAATGTCACTCCTAATTTGTCTTAAATCCACTAGAAGAAGTGGGCAGCTGTCGGGGAGTGGATCGATACCCAGGTTATTTTCTTCTGGCCCTAAATCCTCAACCTCAACTGTTATTTGTCTCTCTTTGCTTGTTGCATTTTCGACCTCCCGTCTAAACTTTGGAGATGAAATCAGTTATTCCTCTGTCTAACCCTTCACACTCCACACCTTCAAACTGTTCTCCCTCATCATACCCCTCTCTAGAAATCATCCCACTATTTATAGCAGTAATGTCATCTAATTTCTTTGACCGTCTGTGTTGTAGATGATCTTTAAAATGTTCACTCACCTCTATCACTTTATTTTTCAACTCCCCTGCTCTCTGTGGTGTTTTCTCCGACACGATCTAAGCGGCGTAGAACAAATGTACTTTCTGGTATTTTCTGTTTTTGGTTGGAGACTCCATTTTCAGCACTGAATCAAGGACATTACTGGTATTCATTATGTCAAACAACATTTGAGTTTGTTCTTGATATCTCTTTTCAAGTTCCATGGCATTGATTAATTTGTCCTCAGCTCTTGCTGCCTTTTGCTTTGCTTTTTCCAGCTCTCTATTAGCAGTCACGCATTCCGTGCTTAATGTACTTTGTAATTCTTTTATTTCTGACTGCCAGTTTTTGGCGTCCTCAAAAGCTTATAGAGCCAACGCTTTGGCCCTTTTCAATTTTTGTAGTTCCTCATCCGAGGCCCACACTGCCTCCCTCGAATAGGCCCAGCTAATTGAAGGCAAAAGTGTATTGTTTTATTAAATTTTTTCCTTGGATGGACTAATAAAGTTGTTGTTGTTCTCGTTGAAATTGTTGTTACTTCTTTCTCGCTTCACACAGTATCCAGCAAACCGAACTCAGGGGCAATAGTGAGTGTGATCCATGATAAGAATCAGGTTTGGGGTGTGTGAAAGACATCGCCGTTGCTTTCACGTACATTAATCAGCGGGGTTGGAAGTGGCGAGGAAGTCATAGAGAATCCCGAGTCGTTGGAGTGGACAGTAGTCGCAGACGAACCATTTGAATGCTGCAACTTCTCCCATGCAGCGATGTGCACCTGCTCTGGTTTAACTTACTTATCTTGTGTTTGGCTTGAGCCTAGAAATCTTCTTTCATAGTCCGTCTTCAAAGTGTATAATGATGACATCTGAGGCCCTTGTGACATTATTTTAGTTTCCCAGGATGGAAGGATACCTTCTCCGGCTTACTTTTTTATTCTTCTCCCTCAGTTTATCAATAGGAATCATCTCTTGGACAATTTGTACCTCCCGACGTTCAAAATTTCGTCAATCAACGTTTGGGTCTGTCTTTGATATTTCGTTTCAAGTTCCTTGGCATTGGTTAGTTTTTCTTCAGCTTTTGTTGCTTTTGTTGCTTTGCTGTTTCCAGCTCTCTAATAACAGTCTCACTTTGCACGCTTAGTGCACTTTGTATTCCCATTTTTTTATAGCAGTGAAAAAAGAGAAGAAGTCCATCTTCAAAACATCCAGATCTGGAAAGGAGTGCTTTTGGTGGGGAAAATACACTGATTGCATGATTCTGATTCCAGACGATACTCGATGAAAGTTTTCCCGGACAAGGCTTGTCAGTTGATGAGAAGTATCCTTTGTAGCCACATTATTTATAAAAGCGGGTTCTTCGACAACTCCAAGTAGAGCACACCTTGTTTCTATCTAGTCGAGCACTGTTCTAAACACCCGCCAAAACCAATATAGAGAGGTGAGACCAGTCTTGACTTTAAACCTTACTCAGATATATTAAGTGGGTTGATAAACGTATTTTCCAAAATGTAGTCAACTATCTCCTAAGCACAGATATTTTTGAGCGACGGACGGCAACCGTAATTAAGGCATTTCTTTTTACTATGCCTCAATGGGACTGATTCCCTATTGCTAATTAAGTGTCTTCACTCCCATAGAGCCGATTTACCCGAAAATTTGGGCCAGACCTCTGCCCAATAATGCAAAACGTCCACTTTCGGTTGGTGGCGGTCGCTCAGAAATGCCTTTGCTTAAGAACTCTAATTACTAAAGACGTTTGCACATGGCAAAACAATCCAACAATCGTCATGACGCTGTCACAATTGAATCACGTGACTTGGAATTGATTAACGTGCAAAACATTTGCCATTTTCATGAACTGATGATCATATGTGAGGAAAGTAGTTATGCAGTTAAAGCACATGCTTCCTTAGCTAGGTAATAGTCCATCGTGCACCAGCAATCAAGGTCTGTGGTTCACATATTTTGTGTAGATCCTATGAGTGACTTCTTTGGAAGAAAAGAGATGAAAAAATAGTTATTGTTCAATGACTAATTCTAGATATTATGTTCTTTAAGAGAGAAAGCCTTTGTTGGTCGCTCAGGCTACAAAGGAACTTAATGTTACTAGGAAAGCCTTTTTCTTCTCTTATTTAACATAGGAAAACAATTTCTTGTTCTTCAAGTTCATTCCTAGTCGGATTTCTCAGAGGAAATAAGGTTTAGACACCTGTTGTCAGTTTCCTAATGAATGCGATTATAATTTTACCCTTTGAGATTTGGGACCCACCAACATTGTGGACCCATTCCAGCAGGCAAACACGCTGCAAGGCAGAGTCCAGTCTTAATACGGCATCGTCTCTTCGCCGAATGGCACGATCCCTCTGCCGTATCAGACTGGCCACTTGCATTGCCAGCTTGTCGCGCTCCCGCAGAGCAACAAGCAGCCATCCCTTCAAAACAGTAAGTTGCCTCACCTTCTTGCCGAAGAGGTAAACGGAACAGAAACAAAGTAGACCCACGTTGAGTGCCAACCATATGAATTCTTCGGCTATTGTCAGCTCAAACGATAATAAAAGAAATAGCAGTAATTAATTTGTGATAGTCTACATCGATTTAACTTTTTAAAAAAATCTAGGAAATATCATGCCCGCTTCAGTTGACTTTGTCCACACTGTATACCCGATGTGGTAGTGGTTTGTCTCGCACATCCCTGACACACAAGCTAGTGTTGACACTGATAAGGGCTATGTGCATTTTATTTCGTGCTTGCAATTTCAGTGCTGCTTGTCAGAGTTGAGGACTCTGAGGGGAGCACAGCTTGCACAAGAATGCAAGAAAGTCGTTTTTTCTCCACTGAATTTCATGGAAGGAGAGGTGAATTGGCGTAAGGCTGAGTATTTTTTAAAACCAATGATAAATTCGAACTACAACCATGCATTGCTATGTACTTGTGATTGTCTTTTGAAAACACGAAATGAAAGGCTGTTGATGGTTGGCTGAAACTGTTTGGATGATTACAACATTTGCCGTTTTCATGAACTGATGATCATATGTGAGGAAAGTAGTTATGCAGTTAAAGCACATGCTTCCTTAGCTACGTAATAGTCCATCGTACACCAGCAAACAACGTCTGTGGTTCACATATTTTGTGTAGATTCTATGAGTGACTTCTTGGAAGAAAAGAGATGAAAAATAATTATTGTTCAATGACTAATTCTAGACATTACCTTCTTTAAGAGAGAAAGCCTTTGTTGGTCGCTCAGGCTACAAAGGAACTTAATGTTACTAGGAAAGCCTCTTTCTTCTGTTATTTATATGAACATCAATGAAATAAGGTTTAGACACCTGCTGTCATTTAATGAATGCGATTATAATTTTACCTTATGAGATTTGGGACCCGCCAACATTGTGGACCCATTCCAGCAGGCGAACATGCTGCAAAGCAGAGTCCAGTCTTAATATGGCATCCTCTCTTCGCCGAATGGCACGATCCGTCTGCCGTGGGGCAGCCTGTCGTTTCTGAAATGGCCTCTGCCCAGCCATTCCAAAAGGCCGGATTTCTGGCTGTCGGCCACTCGTCTAACGTCGAAGCAGGGCCGTACAAACAAATGTACATGACCAGTGCGCCCATTTCTTCTACAACCCAGGGTCGCTTTTGACGGTCGTTTTGAACAATTGTGGCAGTTTCTTGCCGAAAAAGTGTTCTCCCAGCCCTAAAAAAGATACAGAGCCAAACCATTTAGTTATAAGGTATTATAAGTTTCAAAGGATAGACTACATCTCGAAATGATAATGCTCATTTGCCAACTTGACACGTCACCATTATGATCACAACCACAGCGAACAGAAGCAAAAAAGCCAACATTTCAGCTGGCCCAAAACGACGTAAAAAGGCTGGTGCATACTGGTGCATCATGGTTTCTATAGGGTAAAATATCTCAACTTTATAATTATCAAATCCTAAGGCCAAGCACCAGCTCTCAAAAGTCGCGAATAACAAAAAATTCTCACCAACTCAACAGAGATGGAAATGTGAGAAATTTACCGTGTTCGATAATTGTAGAAAATTACGTTGTAAAACGACAGAAATTATGATCAAAATGCCACAAATGTATTTATGGATTACTAAAGAAAAGAATTATTACAAAGAGCAGAGAAAAGAACCGCGAAAATCGAAGAAAATGATGAGTAAACTTACCCCGAATATTCACCCCCCACCGCCAGAATCTTCCGCCATGTTGGAAATGTGAGAAAATAATGCACTGCGACCTTAGTGTGCACACCACCTGTGACAATCTCGTCTGATTTCCAGCTTCCCAATTTATCTGTGACTGAACTGCATCAAGGGCCTTTCCAAAGTCTCACCGATCTAACAGACCACCAGTAGATGGAGTTCTGTCATTAACTGGAACATCAGTATTGCCTCCCACATCAGGCCAGATGTTATCAATGTATTTCTTGCATAGCAAGTTAAAACACATGCATTCTGTCAATCGCCATATCATGAACAGGATCAAGCACCATACAGTATATGCAGTGTATAGAGGATGGTGACACCACTGACTCAGACCGGGTTTTACGGGTCTCACACCGAGCATTGCAAAAAGCCTGTTATCAAAATCAAAACAATTTTAACAAGAACAACAAATAACTAATCACATGGAGTAGTTAATTACACACATACAGCTGTAGTGAGTGGTCATTTTCTCAGGTTGGACTTGAATGGAATATTTGGGAGATTTTCCAACATTTGAAGAGGCTAGTCAAAAACTAAGATTTCATATCAAATGGGCAATTTAAAAAACGGAAACTGCGTAAAATGTCGTTGAGTTAGTGTTTTGATAAATGTGCATGTCTTTGTTTTTGGCTGGAAGAGGTGGTGGAGGTGGCTGTGTTGTTGGCGGTGGAAGCTGGGATGGTAAAGTAACTGAAGATGCTTGAACTGAATAATGTACTGAGTCTTCATTTGGCGCGGGTGGTGGAGATTGTGGGCAAATATGATGTTGAAGGTAGATCAAAATAAGATGCGAAAATAAAAGGAAGCATACCACACTTAATGAAGAAACAAGTATGATGCGGTGAAAAGGCGAAGACTGAATGTGTTGTCTTGGATGCTGTGACGTTTTTGAAGGTTGAAGGTGTACTTGATTGCGTTGAGGATGAATAACTATTAAGTTTTCTTTTTCTCTTCTTAGAAAAATATTACAGTGCAACCCAGACTTAACTAACATTGAGTTTTCAGAATCTACGGTCACATCTGATAACTATTTGTGTCATCGACTAAGGTACCTACGGGAGGAGAACTTGTCCATTCGACTATGAAAAAAAAAACGGATTCAACTGCAATAGATCGGAGTTGCACTGAATTATATTCTATTTAACGAAATGTTTCCTTTATGAAAAAAATACTACCTGTATTCGAAAACTAGCTTAATCTTAATTTAGATTACCGCATCATGAAAATATTTCAGAGCAATAAGCTGCTTAGAAAACATCTCGCACAAGAATGTTGATTTAAGAAACAACGGGCTACGTTAAACGATAAATACTAAAGAAAATTCTGTGAATATTCGAAAGAAAATACTCTAAAAAAACTAAACTATTCCAAAATGGTAAACCTGGCTCTTAACTTTGTTTTCTAGAAAAATATATTGCAGTGCAACCCAGACTTGACTAAAGTTTAGTTTTCGAAATCTTCTATCACATCTGATTAGTATTTGTGTCATCGACTAAGCTTCGGCAATAAAGATGGAAAATGAAATAACTTGTGTCTTAAATCACGAAAAAATCTATTCACGCTAGATCAGAGTTGCGCTGAATAATAATATTTCAGTTAAGTTTAGTTAGTTTAAAGGGTTTTGTGAAGCTGCGATTTGATGTCAAGTAGTTCCAGAAACCTTTTCAAATTTACACTCCCAAGGGGTTGATTACCCAAGCTCATGCTCCTTCAAATCAGTTTCTGAAAATGACAGCGCCAAAGGGATTGGGTACCCAAGCTTGCATCATCTCCAAGACTAGGCGTCTTCCTCGTCTGACGAGCCGGCTTTATCGTCTGGCGAGCCATCTCCATTCATTTGTAGGTAGAATTGACGCTGTGGCCCTGGGATGAACTTTGACGCCACATCTGTAAGGCCTATGACTTTCTTGGAATCCACTTTCACTGGGCCCTGGTAGGATTGGTCAGGCGTACCGGTTGGAAGCCTGGGGTTGTCGTGTATGATCTTTACTTTCTTCCAGGGTTGGTCTCTGGAGAAACCATATTGTAACCAGACTTCGTCAGGGTGATGACACATCTTCTTAATGCCAGTGACTGGATCTGTGTCCTCACGCCGGCCAAAGTTGAGCCAATGCACGTCACGCAACCTCGCACGATTGCCGTCCGTGTCTTTGTTGATAGGTCAGTACCGGGCATTGATGTAGGACTTTCAGTCTTTAAAGTCCTCCTGTTTCATCTCGGAAAAGATGACTGGCTTTCGTTGGTTTGCTTCCCGGACAATTCTGAACCAGTCTTCTGGGACGTAAACAGTGGCGCTTTTCTTTCGCTTCTCAATGTGGCTGAAGTCAGTATCGTAAGGTATGCCCGCGCACTAAGAACTTATGGTCAAGGACTTCGTAAATGCCACAGAGATGGAGTTCAGAATAAAGGCCGATGATTGTGATGTTCTTGTTCTGGCCACCACAGCCATCGGGGTAGCTTACAAGTGACCTGAAAAGGAAAATAAGAACATGTTGATGTACAAGGGCTTCAACAATTTTAAACGTGAAACTATATTGAAATGAGTAGTCCTTTTATTAATTCTTGTAAAAAAGTTTTGTTTAATAAAAAATCTAGTACAAGAATACTTCTCCCCGTCACGTCCCCCACCCCCTAAAATATTCCTGACACCAGAAAAATAAAATACCAAGCGTTGCCTCCCACTCCCCTTTAAAATAATAATATTTGTCACTCTGGAAGTTCAGTGTGAAACTTTTACAGTTTGTTAAAAATGTTGGGTTTCCTGTTAATAACTTCTGAGGGAAATTGCAAACGCTTATACACTCTTTCTTCTTATAAGAGCCGAGCCTGAAATTGGCCAAAATTTTAAGAACGTGCCAAGAACGTACGGTTTAGGCTGAATTTTCGTTAGATCACTTTATTTTCGCCTCTTGCTTTTACCCCGTTTATAATGAGTTAACTCAAAATAATTTGACCTGAGTGAATTTTACAGTTCAACGCATTAAGTAATACGGGCAACGTGGTTTTTTTTATTACAACGTGTACAAGTCTTTTTTTTATTCAAAGCGGGAAACATGTATAACTAGCAAATTAATGGCAGTTAAAAAATTTACTTCCTCAGTTTCAATTGTATTTGAATCGATTTAACATGCCGTAAAAAAAAATTGGCCTCAAAATAACAACGTTCAGTCCCGGCTCATGCTCAGTTGAAAATGACGTTTTCATAAGAAAAAATGTGCATGCACATTCTGCCCAGGCTTTAAAAGCGTAAGAAATCTACGGAGTGAACACGTCACCTCGCTCCTGTATTCAATTCCGTGAAGAATCACTGTAAGCAGGAAGCAACTTCGGATGATCCACGTTTCGCTATCGTTGCATCCCACATGAGCACGTAACCTTGGTTTGTGTTGCAATCATGGATACCCATGCTGTAGACGGGCAGCTTGCTGAGATAGTACATGACATTATTGTGTGACTGAGGAGTCATCAGATTTTGTTAAAAGTCGTACCTTATCTTGTCGACCGCATCCTTGCTCCTGTTTGAGATGGTGGTTGACCCAACAGAGCGAACTTTCCCCGACCAGCTCTGTTTTGCAGCTTTCTTGTCGCCGCACTTGCTTTGATAGCCAGCCACAGCAAACTCCTGATGGGCAATCAGATGCCTTGTACCATCCTCTTGGGTTTAAGATGGTTTTCGAAGCATTGTCGCCATAACTCAGCAATGTTTCTAGATAAGCTTTGTAGGCATATGTATGTTCCGTTCAACCACACCGACGGTTGCTCTATCATGTTATGGAACAGATTCGGTGTTGGATAGAGCTGAGTTGCTGCAACAGTTGGGGTACCATCACCCTTGCTAAGTTTTTCTTCGATGGTAAAGTAACTGAACGAGGTCAATGTATTCCGTGCTTAAACGAACTATAAATTCAACAGGGTTGACACCCACTTGAATCAGGTTATGTACTGTAAACCGTCCCTTCTTAAAAGTCGTGTCGGTGGGTGGCACAGAAAATAAATGCAATAATTCATTGACGGCTGGTGATGAAGCTTCGTGTGCTACCTCTGGTTCACCCATGATTGAAATGAAGTGTAAGAAGGAGAAGGAGAAGACCTGTCTTGTAATCCCTTTTAAGGCTTGGCTGCCCAACTTTCCAAAGGCTGTGGCAAAATGTCAGGGATGGTCTGGATAAAAGCACACTAAGACCCTCAGCAATCTTATCCACAGTTCTCATTTTCTTTTGGGTAAAGCTCCACCCTTCTGTGATTTACGCTTACGTTTTTTAGTTGAATCTGTTCTTTTGTGCCACTTGTACACCATCATTTAATGGGGACAAATATAACTCGTTCCCTTTTATACCTTTTTGGTAATGGTAAAGATATCTCGTTTGGATAATTTTCGCCTCTTGGTGAGACCAGCCCTTGCAAAATGAATTTCTACCTTTCTCTCAATGTCTGGAAATCTCTAGAAATTTCTAGAATTTGACAGCTGTCTTCCAGAATCAGATTCCAGCGTTTCCCAGAAAAGATTTTTCTGGTTTTTTCAAGCTTTAGATTCTTTCAAAGGCTGGAAATAGCTGGAAAAAGATGCTTCTTCTTAGTAATACCAGAAATTGACAGCTTTTTCCAGGTTCCATTTCTTTCAAAAAACTGGAAAAAACTTGACATTATTGTCGATGGAGTTAGAAAGTAAGGAATAGGAATGCACTTTAATTTCCAGCTTTTTCCAGTTTTCAATACCTTAATCTAAAGTTCTTTTCCATGAACTGAACCAGCCAACAAACATGTATCTCTAGTTCAAATTTATTTTAGTCATTTCTAGTGTGCATTTCCATGCTAAAGCCAAGACGAAAGACTACACAAGCATTGCTGTTAAAGGCCTGCCTTTCTACCTTTCTACTTTCTACCTTTCTCCCTTATATGTCAAGGGATTACACTATGAAACCAATTTGTATTAAAAAGTCGTGAAAGAGCCATGAAAAACTGGTTATCTTTGTTTTCATGGCCATGAAACATGCATTTATGAAATTCATTGTCTAGACTTGATTCTTCTTGTGCACCATGAAAATAGCGTGAAAAATATTCAGCACCATTAAAATGTCTTGAAATGAAACAGAAATTTGTGTTCATGGCAGTTTAACATACCATGAAAATGGTTTCTTTGGTATATGTACCATGAAAAATTAGTGAAAGTAATTTTCTGAAATTTCATGGGCTTTTCACTATTTCTAGGATTTTCATGACCCTGAAAAAACACTGAGAGACCATGCACCCACCTAGCTAGCTACAGGACATAATATAAGCGTGGCAAAATAGTGTTTTGAATTGATTGGTTTTGTGATTTAAAAGCTAATTTTTACATTAAAATATTCCAAGAAGTCTCAGTATTTCACTGCAGCTAAATCAGTGAATACCAGGAATACCTTTTGAGAGCTTGAACAGTATTATAGTTTTAAAGCAGTGAAATATCTGATTTCCGAACTTTTGGAGAATATGATCCCTGGATGTTTTTAAGTGATTCCTAGTTTCTTGTTATGCCGATAAAAGCTTTTAAAATTGGTAGAAAAAGCAAGTTTCTCAGTTGTTGTTAGGAGAGCCGCCATCTTGAATGGAATAAGCTTTTCTGGTCAGCAGCATCTCCAACAGCAGATAGGGGCCTGGGATTGAGCGTGAAAAAGAGGCTGAAAAATTCGTTTTGTTCAGGCGCCATTGCGAAGAGAGTTTCCTCCCAGTTTAAACAAAGAAAACCTTCCCTTCAAGAACCTCTAAACATGGATTACCTAACTTAAAAAATAGGTAAGTACAAAATATGTACTATAAATTTCTAAACAGTCTAAGTTTGGCTTCAAACGAGTACATGTAGTGAGATTTACACACGATCTTATTAAGTTTATAGAGATGCATATTACAGGTGATGCTTGCTTAGCAAAGATGTTGGGGGTAAAAACAAGAACTTAGCTTTATTATTTGAGATTTAGGTTTACTTTCTAACTCTACAAGCTACTGCAGTCAATTATTTGAGTTTGATCTTCGGGTTATAATTAAAATTGTGCATACTTGAGGGACATTGATTGTCTACAGCTGTACATGTACATATCATGTAAGCTTATTTCTATTTTGTTTCCTATTGATTGCAGAAGCAGTCTTGAGGAACAGCTTGAAGTAAAATACTGTTGCTGAAACAAACAGCCTATTCTCACACTGCAAAGCTCACTGACTGCTTGCATTGGACAACAAGGACATATTGTAAATTGTTTGAACTGTGATCACAGTTATTATTAAAAGTTCTCCTGAAAATACGTTTTACTGTAGTATCAATATTTCTGGGTTGTTATCTTTGGATCACTGAACTTTCAGTATTAAACATTGCCTAAGTCCACTTGTTGATTCTTTTGACCTGAGTAAATAGCATGTTGATTACTAGCGTAGTACATTTGTAAGTTGTTGTAAGATGACTTTGTAAAAAAAAGGTGGTTTTTATATGGACATTTTTCATGGTATTTTCACTTCTTTTGGACAAAATTCATGGCATTTGCGTGAGAGGTGCCATTCCTTGTTGCAAATAATGAAAATGCCATTGTAATGCCATTAAAAAATCATGGCCATGAGTTTTTGTACCTTTCATGACTTTTTCCTGGGCCATGAAAAATTTCATTCCATGAAAAAGGCATTAAAATAGACCATTAAAAAAGCCTGAAATTTTGAGTCGCCAGACATGAAAGTTAAGTGCTTTTTCATGGCCATGAAAAAGCTGTTAAAAGCCATACCATGAAATGACCATTACTTTCTCATATTAATGGCTTTATCATGGCCATGAAAGGTACAAAAACTCAGACGTTTATAATGGTAAAATTAATGGTTATTTCATGGAGCATAACCATGAATTACTAGTTGTTGTACCGTGAAATATTTATTACTATCACATTAATCTCCTCTGAAACTTACATTAAACTGCCATGAAAAATTCATGGCATTTTAGGAGTGTTTGATTTCATAGTGTTAACTGACAATAGCAAAGAACAACAGTACCCTTTGAGTGGTCGTGTTTGTTTGTTTATTTATTTATCGTACTATTGCATTAAACATTTCCAGATCTAGTAGTCATTCTTACAAACTACCTGAGAAAGTAATTGCCTAACTTTTCTACCCACAAAAATCCTGAAATCGTTATTTTGATTCCCACCATAAATACTTCCCACCTCCCAGTCACTTGAAATCCTGAGTACCTCACTTGCGTTACATGAGCTTTGGGGATGATAGAACTCAGGAAAACTGCTACAATTGCTCATATCCAGGGGCTCTGTACATCAAGAACATCCACACTTCCAAGAATATAGAATAAGCAAAACTATTCTTTGAAGTAAATTACTCTGGTTCGAAAAAGCGAAATCGACTGAATACTTCCTTGTTTGTACTCTGCCAAGAAGAGGTGCAAAATGGACTGTATCCACATGAAATGTCAAGGTCCAAACACCCTGCCTTCGTGTTTCTTGAAACCATTGGCTTTCAGTGTGACATTCTCAGCATTCACTTCACAAACATGGCCATACCAGGTCTCATTCCGTGTGCCCATTACCATGACAGTATCTCTGTCTTCTGGAAATGGAGGAACATTGACCTCTTAGCAAACTTCAATAACGAGGTAGCAATTTGGGTCTTGTAGACTGGAAGATTCGGTATATATAATATCCTTTGTCTTCACATTTGCTACAAGTTGGACACTGTCTCTTGTGTATCTGCGAGGCAGCAACATTGCTAAGTGTCCACGTATGTCTGACGACATTTCCATGAAGCAGCTCTGGGATGTAACATTTTCCATCAATAAAGGTACAGAAGTGTCCATCGAATGATCCTGCTTGTATCAGTTGACTGATTCCCATGACCCACTCTTCCTCATTGTTGTCTCCACCACTGATAATGCAGGTGACACCTTTCTCAAGTTTAGTGTTCATCCCAAACTGGTCTTTAATAACTACAGAATTAAGCTCCTGAAGAAAACCAGGCACTGCAATGTCCAATGCTGGATGTTTGCACTTCGAGTATCTTTCAATGCCTGTAGCTTGAAAGTCATCAAACGATGTTTGTTTGTTCGTCTGATTTTTGTTTTTACCAACAGCTACACCATTTTTGATGGTATGCAGATTTGGGGTGATGCATGGTCGCTGAAATGGTGAACAAATGCAGTTGCTGCTGCAATTGAGGTTTGATTTAGGTAAAATGGAAAGCCACGGGTCAAGAATCTCTCGTCAAAAGAAAGCGTGTCCCCTCTCATCCTACTTGCAGAGAGGTCCATTCTTCTGCTGATACAACTGTAGTGAGTGGTCATTTTCTCAGCTTGGACTTGAATGGAGTATTTGGGAGATTTTTCCAACATTTGAAGAGGCTAGTCAAAAACTAAGATTTCATATCAAATGGGCAATTTAAAAAACGGAAACTGCGTAAAATGTCGTTGAGTTAGTGTTTTGATAAATGTGCATGTCTTTGTTTTTGGCTGGAAGAGGTGGTGGAGGTGGCTGTGTTGTTGGCAGTGGAAGATGGGATGATAAAGTAACTGAAGATGCTTGAACTGAATAATGTACTGAGTCTTCATTTGGCGCAGGTGGTGAAGATTGTGGGCAAATATGATGTTGAAGGTAGATCAAATAAGACACCAAAATAAAAGGAAGCATACCGCAGTTAAGGAAGAAACAAGTATGATGCGGTGAAAAGGCGAAGACAGTGAATGTGTTGTCTTGGATGCTGTGACGTTTTTGAAGGTTGAAGGTGTACTTGATTGGGTTGAGGATGAAGATGGTGAGTCTGTTTTCCTGGGTGCCGTGAACTTTTTGAGGGTTGGCGTTGAGGATGGCGATGGTGACTGCGGTGATAAGCACAGTTGTGGTGATGTAGAAAGATGAGAGCACTTAAGACGTGATGGCCAAGGTACATCATATGCTTTAAGGTATCAGGGTACCCCAAATGACAACATTGCGTTTTCACCGTTTGAGCGTCAGGCGTTTCACAAGGACCCTAGCAAACTATACATTTTCTGAAAGCTTAATGATTGAAGATTACGAAAACGTATTTAGATAAAGAAAAAAGACAACTGTGTCGAAAATAGAGACTACGTTTTTAAAAAGTACATCGTTCACAAAATCGGTTCCGCTCCAGTCGAGAATGATCTGGAGAGAAAGACAGACATGGCGCCGAATTCTTCACACCTTTGTCTCAAAAACCGTTTCTCGGAATTGTTGTATCTGGCCTGGTTTATTTTCTGCACTCAGTTAAACTTTGAAGTTCGAAGAAACACCTCTCCTCTTTCTTTTGCGGCTCATAACTTTTGAATGAAAGCAAAAAATAAAATTCGGAGACACAATTTTGGTGTCAAATTATGTGGCAACATTGTCGCCAAATTTGAGCTAAAATGGTTGAAAACTCATTGAACGCGAACTTAAAATGTGCGCCCAATTTCTTGAAAAATTAGTTTCGAGAAAAAGCCAAAATATGATTTGGAAACTTTTTCCGGTCTGAGGAGATTAAAACACCTAGGTGTCAGGATAATTACCTGCGGTTGACAGAGGGGAGGCTCAACTTACTGCCTTACAACAATAGCACAAACATGCCGACAAGAATGGTGTCAAATTCTGTGTGTTTTTATGTTGGAAAGCGACTTTCGTTGAGTACGAGTGCCGTTCAAAGGGTCTTCAAACGCAATAAATGGAAATTTTAAAGTCATAATATCACGTCGGCTGTAAAATGCCGAAGGCATCATCATTTGAGCTGGGTAAGACTACCCAAGCTGCTGGGACCTGAAAGATGAAAGGAAAGGCGAAAGGAAAGCACATTGAAATCTGCGAAGAAGCCACCACGTGTTCGGCTCAAGATCTAAGAGAGAACATCCTGTCAGAAATGCGAGCAATTGGGAAAAAAATAAACTTCTTTATTACTGGAGACAAATTCCGTACTTTCCTGGACATGCCGTCTTTTGCGCCAAGTTGATTCTTTGATACATCTGGCTTTGCAGAAATGTTATGGAGTTTGAATGGATGGATTGTATTTCGCCGTTCGCGTTACGAAAAGCGAGCTAGCAGTTGAAGCTTATCACACTGACAAGTGAGGAGTCAGGAAGTGCAAGTAATTCCTCAATGCTTGATCTTTTCTCTCTCTCTCTCTTTCACAGATACGATCGAAGCCACTTTGTAGACACACTCGAAATAAGCGGGAACTGCTACGCAATCGATCGTGTGTCAAAACATCGGGGCCCTGTTATGTCACATGCTATTTTCAGCGTTGTTGACAGATGACAGTCAACACATGATTAGAGAAAATTAATGCCAAAAACCTTTTTTCGTCCATAACTTTGCGTAGAAACAATCTTTTTTTCTGAAACTTTTTGTAAAAGAGAGGTTTGAATAATATCTATCTGAAAATGACAGAAGTGTATTTTTCGAAAACATGGTCAATTTTGGGGTACCATGATACCTTAAACAAATGAATGCAGGATGATTGGACAGTGGAACACCTGGCGTCAAGGAAGGACAATGATGGTAGACAGATGGAAACAAAATGGCAAATAATTGGCACAAATGAAAATTCTGGACAAAGATGAACAGTTTGAACAGTAAATTGGTTGAAAATGAGAAAGGAAGGTGGCTGCAAGTTCTTGCTCTGCTGTCTCCAGGCTTGTTGTATTGTAGAACTCCAAACAAAAAGTAGAAATGGAGATTTTATAGCAGCTAAGCGGATTGGTATTTGCGGATGCTGTGACAGATACAACCGCGGCAGCAATAAGAAGATTCCAAGACACGATCATCGTGAAAATGAGAAACGCAGATTGAACTCACTGGCAGGGTAAAAATACACGTGGCAGAACATGGCAGAATACGTTTTAATTGGCTGTGTAAGAATATGAGCATGGTTCGTACTGCATAATGGTGTTTCCTGTTATATTTCTCACGTGAGCCAGATCAGTTAAACCAAATCACAGGTAACTCAATCTCCTACTGCGACAGCACGCGCAATGCTAGATTTGCGAGTGGCAAAACCGCCAGTAGAGCATGAGCGGTGATAGTCTGGCGCTGGTTTATTTACATAATAAGACAAAATTATAATGACTCGTGCGCGAGAGAGAGAGACGCGCAAAAGAAAGAGGTGGTCATCTCTCCTCTTTGGACGTTTTCCTTGCATGCACACTCACGTAATTTCGCCCTATAAATAAACCAGCGCCTTCTGTGCAGGCTACAATGAGCGTCAAAAGTGTTGAGACATTCCCCTTTTTTTGGCATACGTAGCCTTAAAATCCCCCTTACCGACTGGAATATACCCCCCATCCCCCCCCCAAACAATGTTGAATTTGCTAGGTGGGAACCAGCGTTTATCCCGGTACAACATTGGATAAGGGGAGGGGGGATTTGTGTTTGAAAATCTTTGCTGAACAGCAAAAAGTGAAACTGAGTACACTGCCATTACATTTTAGAAAATGTCTCAACTACTTTTGTCGCTCATTGTCCGAGGTGGTCATATTGTCAGTATTGCCTTTTTTGTTGTGGACGGGGTGCTATCGTGTCTTCACGATATTTATATTAAGGAAATATCTGTCAAGTAAAGTACAGATTTAGAAAATTGTCATGTGTAGTAGTTTTTAGCATTAAAAAATCAAGTTTTTAGCTAACGAATTTTGTGCATGGTATCTTTTGGTCGTATCAAATGTCACTTTTCAAAGTGATTGTTGTCGTCTTCAGCACGTTCACAATCAATTTCGCAAGGCATAATAACACTTGTTTTCCCTTCTTGAAGTCGTTATGGAAATGATAAAAGGATACGAGTCCGATTCAGCTTCCTCCGAAGCAAGTGAAACACAGGAGCATACTGGTACCGAGATGCCTGAAGTAAACCGGCAAGAGATCAACGCTCGTGCTGTACGTAAAGTGTACTTAATAACGTACAGTCAAGCAGATGAAGCCCGCTTTCCTACAAGACAGTCTTTCGTCGATGCCGTTGTTCATTCTTTCTATGATACCCCAGCCAAAATAATTCAGTGGTGTTGTTCCATGGAAAGACATCTTAATTCTGGTATCCACTACCACATGGTTGTCAAGTTGGATAAAAATCAACGGTGGTTGTCTAGTAAGAGGTTTTTGTTAGAGCGGTGTGGAATCTTGGTTCATTTCTCCGCTATACACGCAAATTATTTTAGTGGCTGGCAGTACGTGACAAAAGAGGATGAAGATTACATTCAGAGTTTTGGCCATCCAGATCTGAGCAATAGTAATCCGCCAAGAATGAACCGGACTTCTTTTGCTAATTCACTAGCAGCAAACAGTAAGCGACCAAAGAGAGGTTTAAACGATGACATGGGCGACGAAGATGACAAGTTCGAGCACGAAAAGATTGACGAAATCGAAGCACCAACTAACAGCAAATCCAACAAGGCCAAGGGAAAGGCAAAGAGGAAACGCATGACAAGCTATGGACTTTCCGAAATCATCCTCGCCAAGAATATCAAGTCTCACACAGAGTTACTTGCTCTTGCAAGAGAACAGAAACAAGAGGCGAAAATTGATCTGGCGGAGTTTATCGTTAACAGGGGCGCTTAGGTTGTCGCTGAAGTTTTGGAAACTACCTGGGAATTGGAGAATTCAAAACAACAACTGGACAGACAGACAAAAACAAGAATCGAACTGATAAATGAGGCAAAGGAAGGACAGTGCGTGGAGGGTTGTTATGGGCAGTGGTTGACATGTGCTAAAGAGGTACTGGAACGTAACGGCATCGATGCTCAGTATTATGGCAGGAGTATTCAAGATTTACTAGAGAAGGGACGGGGAAAATACCGTAATTTCATGAATATTGGTGTTGCTAACTGTGGTAAAACTTTTCTGTTGAATCCTCTAAATGTTATTTTTAATACCTTTTCAAATCCCGCATGTACAAGTTTCGCGTGGGTGGGCGCAGAAAAGGCAGAATGCATTTTTCTTAATGATTTCAGGTGGTCGCCTTGCATTATTCCGTGGCACGACCTCTTGTTATTACTGGAAGGGCAGTTAGTACATTTGCCGGCTCCAAAGTCACACTATGCAAAGGACATAGTTTTCCACAAAGATACGCCAATTTTCGCCACAGGAAAGAATGAAATAATTTTCGTCAAGAGTGGGGCCATTGATGACAAAGAGACAAAGAGACTGAGATGATGGCTGTGCGCTGGAAAATATTTCGTTTTCATGCGCAGATTCCACAGCAGCAACAGAAAGAAATACCACCATGCCCGAAGTGTTTTGCAATTTTGGTTCTTGGAGGAGACAGTGATGACAGCGTCGCCGAGATAACGAGTAACCACGAGTAACCACATAGAAAGACAATAAGTGTTCAGATAATGTTGTTTATTAATGAGTGGTTACTCGTGGTTACTCGTGGTTACTCGTGGTTACTCATTGAAACTGGAGAAATATAGCTGATATATTCATTTTGTTCACGGCATATATTAAAACAGAGACAGCACTACATATCTGGTTGATTTATTTGGCAATTTCACCATTACTTTAAGTATAAAATACATTCAAGCAGGGAAATGTAACGATTACGCAAGGTCACGCGCCCAAGTTCACAGTGACGTAGCTGAGCTACAATGTCACGTGAGAGACGGCACTTTTCAAAGACTCAAATATATGATCCACAGATAATAATGCATTTAATATTTTGTTCGCTGTCCTTTTCTTTGAATAACTAACTCTATTCTCTTCTGCATTGTTTCTATCGTCTTGTCAATTATCTTCCTATCCAGGGACCTGATCGTGTCCTCCACACGTTTACAGAAGTCTGGAAAGGTGTCATAAGTGATATTCTTCTTCAGTGCATCGTCCCGCAAATTATTTTTCACTATGTGAAAGATAGATTCTATACAATGAATGTCTCCGCTCCTAGGTGGCAAGGACATCAGCTGGGCCCCTATCTCTTGCCATGCGGAACGTGCTAGCGCTGAATTCTGACTGGGATCGCCATCTTGCATGAAAAGCTTCGACGTACCCTTATTGGCGTCCCTAAACATCCGTTCAAATTCTCGCTCAATTAAATCCTTAAAATAGGCCCCGTTAAGATTATCGTACTGTTCACAGAGTGTGACTCCTTCCTTATAGGTTATAGCAACCATAAATTTGGCTACTCTTCCCCCTGTCCCACAATGCGAGCCTTTCGCAGTGCAGCCAAATGCTAAGCCTTCGTCGTCTTTACGCCAAATTCGTCCTTTAGGGGCACGCGCTTGATCTGCAGGATTATATTTGTGGACAAAACTTACGCCATCTAAATAGAATGCAATCTCTTTTGTCCAAAAAACTTCAGTATGTTCGCGTTTCATCTCCCGTGCGAACTTTAATCGCTTGACAATATCCTGTTCTGTTAAGAGTCCTTTTTGTCTCGCGTGTAGGTATTTCTAACCTTTGGAACGTAAGAAACGTTGAACAGTCCTGCAGGATACGTTAGTGGAATTAATACCTGCTTCTCGCATAAGTCGCTTTACAGTAAACTGCCCTTCTGCTTTTCTCAGTGGATGAATTTTTCGCAGCAACATGCGCTCCTCTCGGGGTCCTAGTTTGCGTGGCCGACCAAAGACGGTGTCCACTTGCACGCGCTTTCTTCCGTTTCGCATTCTTTTTTTTCTTTAAAATTCGATAAAGTGAAGCCCGCGATATATTAACTTGCTCTATAATGTCCTTCTTTCTCAGGCATTTGCATTTCATTGCAAACAGGACATACGCACGACTTTCTGGACTTATTTTACCGCTAAAAGCCATCTTCCCTCTATACGAGATGAATTTCCCACTTTTGTGACGTCACTGTGCAAATGAAAAATCACTTTATTTTCGCACTAATTACCGAGAAGTCACGCAAATCAGTATAAATGTCATTATTTAGCTAATTTGCGTATTTTACGTTCAAATCAGAGTATCGCAACGTTTTGTTTTCCCAATATACCAAGTTTTCACATTCGGACAATGAGCGTCAAAAGTGTTGAGACATTCCCCTTTTTTTGGCATACCTAGCTTTAAAATCCCCCTTACCGACTGGAATATACCCCCCATCCCCCCCCCAAACAATGTTGAATTTGCTAGGTGGGAACCAGCGTTTATGCCGGTCCAACATTGGATAGGGGGAGGGGGGATTTGTGTTTGAAAATCTTTGCTGAACAGCAAAAAGTGAAACTGAGTACACTGCCATTACATTTTAGAAAATGTCTCAACTACTTTTGTCGCTCATTGTAGGTGGCGGTTTTGTTGGCTTCACCACCCTATGCAGGCTACGAAATAAACAACTTAATTAGACAAAAAGATTCTATAGAACAAATTTTGAACAAAAGCAACAGTTTGAGATTAAGTGCAGGATTGCAGGGATGGAAGTGGATTACCGTACATCAAATTTGATTTCGTGGACACTTTCCCAGTGTTAAAAACTTTATGCTCTCTTCCACAATAATATTATAAATTAAGATCATTTCAGTTTCGTAATCCGACAAGTGGCTTGTGATAAGTAGGTTGTAGTGCTGGAGTTGCGTGCAGACAAAAAACTGTGCCCTGTAAGGAACTGAAGTGGTTGTGTTATTGAACAGACGTCAACACTGGTCCACCCTAATGTGGTACCGGCCAGCAGCGCATGAAGACTGATCTCCACTCCTGATTGTGACGAAAATTAGGACGAACACCGCAACAGCGAACATCTTGGTTCAGCCTTTAGCTTAAGCAGAGATGTGATATAAATGCTACCGATCACTAGTTAAAAGCACACGTAGAACGTTTCCGTTGCACATTTGTTATTATCCAATGAAAAAAGTTGGTTCTAATAGAGAAGCCAGGTGACAAGGAACCGATTCATTGCATAGAAACCTTTATTGTGTTTCATTTCCTTTGTTCTCCTGTCAAGCGGATATAGCACTTCCCACCAATTACATAACAGATTCCTGGGCCTGCGAGCAAGCTCTTAGGGTCAGTATGCGAAACTTTGGCAGTTTTTGAGCAATTGTTGTTTTTGGACCAAAATCATCACTTAACCCTTTGACCCTGAAGCGCGCATATACGCACGCTCCTAAATGTGGCGTAGATTTTGGCCCCCAAAAAGCTCATCAGGGTACTTTTTAGTTCCCAGTCCCTCTCAAATAAGACCATAAACAACGTGCTTCAAAATGGCGGCGATTTGAAGCGGATTTGCGATATTTCTTTGCAGTTTTTTTCGAGTTTTCCCCGCTGAGGTAACGATTTGTTTACAAGGGGATTTTAACATGGTGAACGTTCATACAGATATTGATGAATTTTGCCGTATTTGCTTCAAAACTTAGAGGATATTTACCGATAACTTCAACGCCGGGAAAGGTGAGATCGAAGTTTAAAATGTTTCATCTATCCAATGCCAACGATGCTCAGAACCAGGATTTTGCCGACATTTGTGGTGAAAACCAAGGACTGTCAGCTTCTGAAAATCGTGTGGCAATGGAAAATCGAAATTAAAGGCTACAACGGCATAGAATAGTTCGAGAAATCAACTGGAAAGAACTGAGTGAGGTCCACTATGATTATACTTTTCAAAAATGTATGAATAGCTATATCTACAGTAAAGTAACAGCCTGCAATAACATTTTTGTGGTCATGGCCTATTCTCTGAAGGTTTTTCTCAGAAAATTCAGGGGTCAAAGGGTTAACGCCCTTTTTCCCCGGGCCCTTCAATTGACTTTTCCACATGTAGAATGGAACATTTGGGAGATTTTTCAACATTTGAAGAGGCTAGTCAAAAACTAAGATTAATATCAAATGAGCAATTTAAAAAACGTTGGAAACTGCGTAGAGTGTCGTTGAGTTAGTGTTTTGATAAATGTGCATGTCTTTGTTTTTGGCTGGAAGAGGTGGTGGAGGTGGTTGTGTTCTTGGCAGTGGAAGATGGGATGATAAAGTAACAGAAAATGCTTGAACTGAATAATGTACTGAGTCTTCATTTGGCACGGGTGGTGGAGATTGTGGGCAAATATGGTGACGAAGGTAGATCAAAATAAGACGCGAAAATAAAAGGAAGCATACCACAGTTAATGAAGAAACAAGTATGATGCGGTGAGAAGGCAAAGACGTTGAATGTGGTGTCTTGGATGCTGTGACGTTTTTGAAGGTTGAAGGTGTACTTGATTGCATTGAGGATGAAGATGATGAGGCTGTTTCCTGGGTGCCGTGAACTTTTTGAGGGTTGGCGTTGAGGATGGCGATGGTGACTGGGGTGATAAGCACAGTTGTGGTGATGTAGGAAGATGAGAGCAGTTAAGACGCGATGGCCAAGGTACACCATACACTTTAAACAAATGAATGCAGGATGACTGGACGGTGGAACACAAATGGCGACAAGGAAGGACAACAATGGTGGATGGATGGAAACAAAGTGGCAAATTATTGGCACAAATTAAAATTCTTGACAAAGGTGAACAGTTTGAACGTTAAATTGGTTGAAAATGAGAAAGGAGGTGGCTGCATGTTCTTGCTCTGCTGTGTCCACTCTTGTTGTATTGTAGAACTCCAAACAAAAAGTTTAAACGATGTTATAGCAGCTAAGCGGATTGGTATTTGCGGATGCTGTGACGGATACAACCACGGCAGCAATAAGAAGATTGCAAGACACGATCATCGTGAAAACGAAAGATACGCAGATTCAACTCACTGGCAGGGCAAAAATACACGTGGCAGAACATGGCAGAATACGTTTTAATTCGCTGTGTAAGAATATGAGCATTGTTCTTATTCCTCACGTGTGAGCCAGATCAGTTAAACCAAATCACAGGTAACTCAATCTCCTACTGCGACAGCACGTGCATTGCTAGATTTGCGAGTGGCAAAGCTGCCAGTAGAGCATGAGCGGTGATAGTCTGGTGCTGTTTTATTTACATAATAAGACAAAATTTTGAGAACGCGCGCGAGAGAGAGACGCGCAAAAGAAAGAGGTGGTCATCTCTCCCCTTTGCACGTTTCCCTCGCATGCACACTCACGTAATTTCGCCCTATAAAAATGTACACCCTGGGCATATGGGCCTTCTTTCACTCATGTGCAACTTCTTCTGTTTCCTTTGGCCACAAAAGACATCGTCAGATAACAAGGTGGTGTATTAACTAGGTGGGCCTAAGGCAGGGTTCCACAGATACATGCAATCAATTCACAGTAAGTGTGACATTTTAATTTACAGATTTGACACACTGAGATACGATTCCAACCTATTTAGCGCTCACTTGATAAACTCGGCTATTGTCAGCTCAAACGATAATAAAAGAAATAACAGTAATTAGTTTGATAGTCTATATCGATTTAACTTATTAAAAGAAATCTAGTAAATATCATGTCTGGTTCAGTTGACTTTGTCCACACTGTATACCCGATGTGCTAGTGGTTTGTCTCGCACATCCCTGACACACAAGCTGGTGTTGACACTGATAAGGGCTATGTGCATTTTATTTCGTGCTTGCAATTTCAGTGCTGCTTGTCAGTGTTGAGGACTCTGAGGGGAGCACAGCTTTTTTTTTACTTTTTTTAAAATTTTTTTTTCACATTATATGGTTTATAAACATGCATCGCAGAGGTATCGCAGAGGTCAGGGTTCGAATCCCGGCAAGCCTGATTTTTTCAGGCTTTCTTTTCGCAACTGCATAAGTTGTGTTAATAACTGCGAGGATCTTCTTTACATTTATTTCTTCATTCCGCAGTTCAAATATATGAATCTCATATATTCATAATTTCATGCATTATACTGTTTGACAAAAGATACATACCGTACAGTTCTGGCGCAGTAAACTGGTCTGTAAGTGGAAGCAAGGGTGGCGGTGACTTGTTTTGATTTTCAAATGTAAATCAAAGCTATTAACATTTTAAAAAGACGATTAAAATCTTAAAAGCTGAAAGGATTCTTTCAAAATAAGGTCACCTTTATACTCGCTTCCACTTAAAGACAAAACTTAAAGAAAGTGAAACACTCGGACACCAACCCACAGCTTGGCCAGTACCTTATGCATGCGCACAGATCAGTTCACTTAACACAACTGTAAAATGGCCTATACGAATTTCAGCTCGATGTACTGAATACTTTTTGTGTGACGCGGGTTTAAAAAATCAAACTTTTACAAAGAATGTTTCATTAGCGCTTTTGCTACCCAGCAATTTTGGAGTTTTTGAAAGACAATTTCTCCTTGAATATTACACGCAAAGAGCTAAAAATTTCACCATATACTAAATTTCACTAGCTCTTTAACTGTTTGGAGTCCATTGGTATCTAACATGTTGCCTTCTGTATGCAAAGCTGTATGCTAATGAGCCAAAATGTAAATATTGACATCAGCATGAATCCCCCAATTGTACATAAATGTATTAAACTTTGCGGAGTGTTGCTGGCGCAGTCCTTGTTTGTGTACTAGCATGCAGACACCCAGTTGTAGATAGGGCAGCGCTAAGGTGTCTTAAGGATCGCCATGGCTTGTCTCATCTGTAAATCTAGTTCTTTTACTCTATTCCTCGATGCTTTGGTTTGTTCTTGGAATTCTTGTGTTTGAATTTGGTATTCAATAACTGAATTCCTGGCGTCTTCAATCGTCTGGTTTATTTCTTTATATTTTTCTCCTGTTTTGTCTGCTTCAGCAACTATGGGTGTAGTCTCTTCTTGTAATTGCGTTTTCTCTTTGTATCTTCAATTTCTTTTCTCACCGTTTTAATGTTCTCCCTCAGTTCCAATAGGAATCATCTCTTGGACAATTTGTACCTCCTGACATTCAAACTGTCATTATCATTATGGTGTGGAGGGGATTGATGTTCTCCCTTTCAGTATATCAGCCAATATGTTAAAAAACAAGTTATAAGGCAGCCTTCGAATTTATCTTCCAACTGACTTGTTGTTTCTCCCGGAAGCGACCTTTCCAATTGCTCTAAGAACCAGGTGTCTAAGTTATTTTCCATTAAAACTTGATGAACGGAAGATGTGACTTCACTGCTCTTCGATATAGCCCTACTCTTGGTAAAAGCGTGAATAACTTCTTCAGTCTCAAGGGTGTTTTCTCCGACATGATCTAAGCGGCGTAGAACAAACATACTTTCTGGTATTTTCTGTTTTCGGTTGGAGACTCCATTTTCAGCACTGAATCAAGGAAATTACCGGTATTCATTATGTCAATCAACATTTGAGTTTGTTCTTGATATGTTTTTTCAAGTTCCATGGCATTGATTAATTTGTCCTCAGCTCTTGCTGCCTTTTGCTTTGCTTTTTCCAGCTCTCTATTAACAGTCGTGCATTCCGTGCTTAATGTACTTTGTAATTCTTTTATTTCTGACTGCCAGTTTTTGGCGTCCTCAAAAGCTTACAGAGCCAACGCATTGTCCCTTTTCAATTTTTGTAGTTCCTCTTCTGCGTTGTAGAGTTCTTTAAAAAGGTTATTTCACAGTGAGCAATTTTCATCTGTCAAACTGATACTGGTATAACGACATCTGTGCAGCGACTGAAATTGACGACTTAGTAATTAGGGTAACATACTTCCTGGCATTTGCTGTTTTCGGTTGGAGACTCCATTTCTCAGCACTGAATCAAGGAAATTCTTTCTTTGTCATCAAATGTCCAACATTTGCAGTACTTTTCTTGTCTCTGAACGATTTGTGTTATTCTGTACTGAAAGTCTCCGTGCGTAATGAAAGCTTGCTGATAGTTTTCATCCTTTAGTCCGTCTTCAAAGTGTATAATGATGACATCCGAGGCCCACACTGCCTCCTTCGAATAGCCCCAGCTAATTGAAGGCAAAAGTGTATTGTTTTATTAAATTTTTTCCTTGGATGGACTAATACAGTTGTTGTTGTTCTCGTTGAAATTGTTCTTACTTCTTTCTCGCTTCACACATCAATAGGGAGGACTGTGATCCCTAAAAAGTAAAACAGAAATGGCGAATAGTGAATTGGTTGACATAGGGGGCCTTTTTCTTAATTTATCTTGATCAAGGCAAAATTACTCACTCCTGATTGGCGAAGCGCAAATTTCCTGTCCTTAATTGATTGTTTGTGCACTTTATTCACATTTAAACCGGTTGGATTGTCACCAGAATTTGCACAGTCATATGTTGCTGCTCTGGAGGTTGACGTTTAGAGAGTTTGTCTGTACCATGTTACGGACCACAAAATCAACCAATCTTCGCACAGTATTTGAAAGATAGATAAAATATAACATGTTACCTGGTTCATTTATACATTTGGGACATTACGGTTTCGCGCCCCATGAACTGTGTCGTCCGAAAAATGTGGGGTATCCATGATGCTGTGTGCGCTCACAAAGCACGCCGCCATTTTCGGTTCTTTTTGACTTCAAACCGAGTATTCCCAAAAGGGATTGATAGGGCTGTCCTTCCCGTCCGTGAAAAGACAATAGGAGTAATTGCTATTGTGGAATGTGCGAAAAATGCTCTCACTTTCAATTAATGATGGCTGTAGAGGAAATGAAAATTGCTCAACCAGAAATGGCGAAAAATATTTCGTTTATTACAAAGAAAACTTGGAGCGACTGCCGCGTGGGAATACACTTAAGCTTACACGAGTCGTGTGGAAATCTACACAGACATCGATCGTCTGCTGTTGTCTGTTTAAACGAAGACTTTTATTTACATGTTCGCGTACAGTATTAAAAAAAGAGAGGTCTTGATAATTCGAGTTTTTGTGGAGGTTGAGTCCCGCGTGCACGTGGTTCAACTAGCTCAGCGCGCGTGTTTAGCTACGTAGACAAATAAAGCTTTTCTCTAGTATTCAACAACGCGCCGTAGAAAGAAAAGACAGGACTGTTAAACACCGCTCAATGGCACATGTCAGAAAGTACTGTAGTTTTTTGTTGTCAGAATCACGAGAGAATAAAGCGGCATGTTAGTTAGATATCTGGCAGTGTGAGCGTGTCAGACTTTCTGTAGTTTTCGAAAGTCACTGTTTCAGTTCGCTCAAATCTTCGCTTTCAATGTCTGGTTTAATTTGCCGTCAAGTATTTGGATACCTAAAGGATTTTGACGAAAAGATAAAGAAAATTTTTTAGACATTTTGAACCAATTACAATTACGTAGAATGCTTTGCCAGCTGTTCAGTTACTTCTGGCTGCGTTTTAATAAGCGATCGTTCGTTTGCCTGTTTACCTAATAGTTTATCCGTTTATTCTAACCCATTTTAAAAATCTACGGACTTCACACGACATGTTCATACTGCTTCACATTTATTTTAATTTCAGGTGTGAATTATTTTTATCAATAGAGGTTAAACCGCGATGGCTTTCCTAATTACGGGCATTGTTCCTCGATGAATAGGTCAATGATTTGAACGCTGAGAGCAGAAACAATGGTTATGACATTGATATACACTCGGGACTTGAATGATTGATAGTTGTGCATCTTGTTACGCATGCCCTGTACATTTTTTTGAAGCTAATTTGCATGTTCGATCGACGTGTTTCATGGGGCGCAAAACCGTAATGGACAAACGAAGGAGTGGTCTTCCTTATTCACTTCATCTTCCCTTAACTCTAACACAATCCCCGTGATACCAGCAGCAGCATTGGTCGCACGTTAACATGAACCTGGCATATCAAAATATATAAAATGCTCATTATTGTTGTTGATGATCAATGTATTTTTGGTAATGCCTGATGAAATATGGGAATACAAGTTAATATATTTGTTCTTGTTGCATGCATTTGAATTGATCTAAACAAAAAATAAACCGACCTTCCTTTCTCCTCTGGTCCATTGCACATGCAGAAGGTCCTCCCTACAGGTAAGACACTATCTGCCGTAGTTGAAGTCATCTGCCTTAAAGCTAAAAAGTTTAAAATAATTGATTTAGAATAATGTTCAGTTATAAAATCAAAATGATTAATGATTTGTAAATAAACCATATACTTCTGGACAGAGAGGATGAGGACACCCACTACTTGCACAGCACTTCAGGGAAAACACGTACTTCTGAGGGAGACTGTCATCTAGATGGTTATTCCTAACATCCCATACTTCCTGGAAGTAGTGGTAAAGAGTGGGATGTTCCTGCTTGAGCTTCTCTTTAGCCTTCTTAGTACCCGTTAGAAAAGTAAGTAATTGTTGTCTTCGAGCCACACGTCTGATTCTCAGCCCTTTTGATTAGGTGAATAACAGTGTTCATGCAGGGTGTTCCATCAACTGTGGTGATGTACTGGTTAATTGCTGATGACATATTTTCTTTAAACTTGTCCATGTCAAGTCCCAGGGGTGGATCCAGAGTAGTTCAAGTAATTTCCAGAAATCACTCAAATGTTTCCAAACCTGCATTTGTTATTTCAAAGGGTCTTTATTGTAGTTCAAGAAATCAATTATCCTCCTTGTTTTATTGTTTAGTACGAAATAAAACAAAGAAAAAAGTATCACATCTCGTTATTCTGTCGATCACACAGCAAACTCAGCCCTTCTTGAGCGAATTCGACGAGTCTCCATTCTCACGGTTTCGTCCCTTTGTCGATACTTCCGAGAACAACGCGAAAAAATTCGGAGGCACGACCGGAGAAAGCTTGTACCCAGTGGGTGGGACTGGATGGTATATGGATCTTGTCACAAATCACTCAAAACCCGCTTCGATTGGCCAGAAACACTCCCATTGTCTTGCCAACTA